>JBAMIG010000005.1:4492599-4508587 GCA_037177335.1 Kiunga ballochi
AATGTTTGCATTAACTGGAATATGAATGTAGCCAACTGGGGTGAGACAGATTTGTGAAAGTGTGTTAGGGTACATTAGTATAGTCACCTTAAGAGTGAACATTTTTGATGTTAAAATGAGATTACAGCACCACCTGCTGGTCAGATGTTGCTATTACAGCTAACTCTTCATATAAACCCTTTTTTTATATATAAAAAAAAAGAGAGAGAAACAGTCATGCAAACTTAAGTTCAGGAAATAACTTCTCTAGCCTGGATCGTCTCTTCTTACAAGATTGGAAAGTTTTGAATTTGTTTGTAAGCAGTCAGACATCATTTTAGGTTATTTTAGTACCTGAGGGAGAAAAAAAAAGCTAAAGCAAAAAGGTATCATGTTGCATTTCAGCTGTTTTATAGCCGTGTTTAAAACAAAAAAAAAAGCTGCAACAAACAAATCCCCTTTAGCAACAACCGAAGAAGCTTACTGACCATGCAGATATGGACACAATGCAAAGACAGTCTAAAACATTAAAAGCAAGTATTAAAAATATTAAAAGTAATTTGATTTGGATTAGTCTGAAATATTCCAACAAATGCAATGATGGCAACATAAAAAATATTACAGCTCTTTAGACAGTCTGTCATAAAAAAATGAAATAAAATTAGTAAATAATCTATATCATAACCATACCAGATCACTATAGACCCCTGTTGAATATATACCTATGTTCATTTGTACAAATAAGTCTAAGAGAATGAGATCTCTGCCTCCGATAGGACGGGAGTGGTGGATGAGGATGTGGAATCAGCCAGTGAGGCAGTGCTATTGTCCATGCTCCTGTTCCACGAGCCCTGACTGGGCGTTGACGGGTGAGACGGTGTGGAGCAGTTAGAGGGCGGACCCGAAATGGGGCTGCTATGATTGGACATAGATGAAAACAGGGCATCCTTTCGAAGACCTTTATTTTGAAGCTCCAGCTGGAGGTACTGGCAGATTTCCTCAGGCAGTCGCCGGTACTCCTCCTCCAGTTCTCTGTCCAACTGGGCCTGGAGCTAAACAAGACCAAAAATATTTACTAAAACAAGCTTTAGTACATGTATAATCTAATTTTTTATCACTAGGAAACAGAGCAGGTAATGTAGATCTGTAAGCAGTGGGATTTTAATCCCAGCAGAGAATAATTGGACTTACTGAAGGAAAATCTTCCTTTATGTTACAAACCACTTCCTGCTGCCTCAGCTTGAGCTTATCCTCCCTCCTGGTCTGCGTCTCCTCCAGCTAGAAAGAGGAAGACATAAGAGCGGTAGGAGAAAGCAGGAAAAACAAGGTGCAGTGCTGGTGTAGCTTCTCACCTTGCGAATCAACGTGACCGATTCTTGAATATGTTTCCGGTTGATTTCAGGCAGTTCCCTGGAGAGCAATGAGAATACAGAGAAACATGGAGGAAATGGGTAGAATAATTCCCTCACAGGTACGCAGAAACCAACATGAAAAAACAAAGATGTTCATTACGCTTCGGCTTCCTCCTTCTCTCTGTTCTTGGCTTCACTGATGCTGTTTTGTCGTTTTCTGTCCAGGATTTTCTGCAGCTCCTTTTTCTCCCTGCACGCACAGACCAGCATCAATCTCACGCCCCAAAAAGGACAAATCTCAAGTTGATTTGGAGGCGTTGCTTACTTCTCACACGTTTCCCCGAGCTTCTTCAGCTGGGCTTCGTGACATTCTTTGGCAATCCCAATTAGTTTCAGGAGGGCCTGTAAACACACCACGGCAGATGATGACCAGTCTGTAAAACACACTGTCGACACACTGATGCATCTAAAGTGTTAAGATTTGTGTGTCGGTTTCTATTTAAGAGCTGATGCCAGATTCGTCACCTCCTCTAGGTTCTTTTGTTGCTTCTCTTGTTCCAGTAAATGAAGCTCTTGTCGAAGCTTCAGGAGCTCCTGCATCTGCCATTCTCGCAGTTGTACCGTTTGCTTCTCAAGCTCCTTATCCAATGCACTCAGCTCGTGCTGCACATGTTCCTGCGGCTCACTGTAGGGCGAAATGGAAGCCATTAAAATGCTTTATACTTAACAGGAAGACCAAGTTCTGCATCTATGTTCAAATATCCATGTTATCATTGTTTTTAGTAGCATGAGACATGAAGTAGAAAAGCTTCTTCTGTTATTAAATGTGTGGCCATTAGCCAGTACTTACTTTTTCTTAATGCTTCGCTTGAGGTTTTTCTCAATCTGACTGCGTCTCCTCTGGGAGTCAGAATGAAGCTGGCTGCTGCGACTCTTCTGCTCCTTACTCAGATTCCATACCTGCACAGGTAAAAAAAAAAAAAAAAAAATACAGCTTTAAGTGCGCAGCTTCTCGTGATAAATTCTGCATTGCGATTAATCGTCTCGGGACTTATCGCGATTAACGATAATATTGCACTAAGCGATTAATGGTGTCATTCGGAGTCTATTTTCAACCAACATGATAAAAATATCATAATAATGCTAAGTTTAGTCTTTCAAAGATGAACAAACACTAATATCTAAAGAACAATTAGCTTGATGTGCGGACTAGTTTATGCTCATCCAGAGTTTCAGGGTGATCTCTGTGCTTCTGCTTCTAAACCAGAGAGCAAGCCGTCCCCATTCACCCTCATAAAAACAAAACATTTTTTCCCCCTTCCACACTTCCAGTTTGCCTTGCTTGCTTTGTGTTTGCTACTAGGACTACATATTTGTAAAACATTGTAGGCAAAGGCAGTGTTTTCTCTGAATTGGGCATTTTACAGTGGTGCGCCATAGAGAAACCCATTATTATTTAGTCTTTGTTAAAGAGAGAAACAAACTAAAATTATTGTGCAATAATATTATTGTTGGCGCAATAATCAAAGTATTATTATTACGCCCCCTTTTTTATCTTGTGCAACTGACTTATTATTTATTGCAACATTTGCACATGCAACAGTAAACATTATTCATGTACAGTTCATGTGTACCTTCTTTAGGTGTTTCTTACGGAGCTCTTTGAGCTCTTTAGCCTGTTTCTTTAGGAATTTCAAATAACTTTTCTGCTGCTTCAGTTCCTCCACAGTGACAGCCTGGATTTCTGGAAGATTTGCATACGGAGACAGGCAGAGAATTTAAAACATCGCTGAGAAATGGCCACCTGCAGTTACACCGACTTATGAGGATGACTGAAACAAATATCTCCTTCACACAGCTCAATGTGGCAAACTGAATGATTTGATTCATTTCAATATGGAAATGAATGTGTTGTGATGATCTTACCTGAAAGGACAGCGCTTATCAGGTCCTCCTTCTGAGTTTGTGCTACACACAAGCGCATACCCACACACAACACAGGAACACAGGAGAAAAAGCACACACACACAGTATGCATGATTACATGAAATGGATGCAGGACTAATGAAACACACGGATGGGGAAAAAAAAGGCTTCATTTGTGCAAACACGGGAACGTGGGTTTGGTTACTGCATCAAAAATAAATGAGAAGTAAATCATTTATAAAATTTCTGCACAGCTTTGTGTTAAAATTCATGAAAGGTTTACGTCTTAGCACGCATTTAACACGACAACAGGGGAAAAAATCACTTCAAAATGACTGAAGCAAAAGCATTCTTACAAATGCTGCTCAGACAAATGATTTTGTGCATCAGCTATTTTAATCTCACAATGGTTTAGAAACATCCAATGAGGTGCAGAAAGCTGCAAACCCACATAACGCCACACAACCTTCCACACAATAATCACACAAACTTTGCACATAAATGAGAAGCAGACATTTTGACCTAATGATACCTTCCACTGACTTTTAAACATTCATTTAGTATTGCAGTAGAGATAATGCAAAGATGAACTCCTTACCTGGTGTAGGTAACTTCATAATGACAGGGGAATCATCTGGGGAGTAGGGGGTAAGCATGTTTGGAGGGGAGGGGAGTTGATCCCCTGGAATAACCTCAGTTTCTCGATTGATCTCGCCGTCGGTTCGCTGGCTGGGGACAAACTGACCAAAAGTAGAAAGAACATTATGCCAGTCAATAGAGACTAAAATCAGCACAGATTAAAGGAATAAAGGAGGGCGGTTTCCACACACACATGCTATTACCTCCCTGCACTATTAGAAAACTGCTTTCCCAAGCTGCTTGGTTAATAACACACAGATATGTCTCACCTCGCTGTTGTCATCAATGAGGCCAGCCAGCTGTTTCTCCCTCTTGGACAACTGACTGATATGCTTGATGGGGTTGGTCAGAGCCTCTGCATACTCTGAGTGAGAAACAAAACAAAGACACGTAGGATTGTGATATATCAAATGAGCCCTGCAGAAAAACCTGCACACCTTTCTGCTACATGTATGTCTGGCTGCATAATAAGAGCAAAATAAAGTGAGAATAAGCAATGGAGACACAATACAGCATAATTCTGAGAATAATGCATACAAGGTCATATCAGAATTTTAGTAAAGCATAAAATACCTTTTTTTTTCTTGACTTTTGAACATTTAATTAAAAGTTCTTTATCTTTTTCTTTTGAAATTGGCTGCACGGTGGTTTTCATGTTCTCCCTGTGTTAGTGTAAATACTATGCCATCCATAAACATGCTTATTAGTTTAATAGGTCTTTCAAAATTGTCCTTGGGTGTAAATGTGTGTGTGACTGGTTGTTTGGCCCTGTGAGGAACAGGCAACATGTTCAGAGTATACCCCGCCTCTTGTCCAATAACTGATGGGATAGGTTCCAGCTAATAGCGATACAGATGATGGAGGGATCTTTGGAAGTACCTACAGTTAATAAACTATCAAAATGTTCTTTCCATTTTAAACTATTATACAGGAGATAGGTCAATGTACTGGCAGTACTGGTAAGGTATAGCTTCTTGATTATATAGACTAAGTTTCTCAGAGAGCCTGAGAGGAAAAGACTTCAACAGAGCTGCAGATCTAGAGTTGGTATAGATCCAGAAAAGATCCAGAGTGAATGGTGTTAGCTTTCCCTGGTTTCAGACACCGGACAATGAAAGATTCACCCTGAATTGTGGAAATAAATACCTAATAAGTAAATGTTACTTTTGAAAAAAGGGTTTATTTTTTAAAAATATTTTATTGAATATTAACCGGAGATTATCAGTATAGTAATTTATGGTACCTAATTTTATTTTTATTTGAACTTTTTTGATCTCATATGAGACAAAATTTTCAGTAAGATGTTACTGAGAGTACATGAGGGACAAAGAAGTTAAATACTGTGTGCAACTAGTGCATCATTTTGATGCTTTTATTTTGGTAATATACAAGTTTCCTTTTACTATTTTGTGGATATCTGTGTTTATGCACAATTGCACTGAGACTCCCTTTTGGAAAATTAATAAATAAAAAAGAATATATTTTTGAACTCTTGTGTTGCAAATTAGCATTAGCAAACAAGGCAAGCGAAGAAAGCTAAACTGCTAGCTAAATGGAAATGTTAGCCTATGTTCAAAAGAAATGTTTAGTCATTTTATTGGTGCAAAAAATATTCACTTACAAAAGTAATAATAGGTAGAAAAAGCTAAATTTATGCATTAAATTCTCTAATAATGTCCTTAAAATCCCTACAGAATAAAGTTTGGAGTTTATGGTGAAGTGGTTAATATAAAAATCTGATGTCTGATCAGAAAGCTTATGTGTTAGCCTACACAGCAATGCTGTTCATACAGTGTTCTTACCTTGGTGCTCATTGGGGATGTAGTCCTGAGCTTCAGTGTAAACCAGAAGTGAGGCCAGCAGAAGTGGCTGGTTTAGCTCATTCTTCAGATTGATGTAGTGGTAGCCTTAAAAGAAAGGATAAAAACAGCTGGTTTATCCGCCATTAAAAACAGTTGATGACAGACGTTTTCACTTAGCAGCATCAGAAGAACAGATTAAACTTTTATAAAGAGACTTAGATAAATGCTTCACACTGCGTTTATGTTTTTACCAGGTCTAATGGCCGATACCGGGAGAATTCTGTGTCCAATGAACTTGCCGTTTTCCTCAAACACAGCAATCCTCAGAGAGGCTAGTGATGGAAGAACAATCTGGAAAGAGTCGTCACCAAAGGAGAAGTTTATAGAAGATGCAGAACAGGAGAAAAAAGGTTTAAGAAAGTCTGAACTAATGTTGTTTCTGAGTTACCTTATGGATAACACACGGTTCATCGTCCCACACAGGGTCCATGGAGTTCCCATTTGATGTTCTGGTTCTGTACTTTCTCTTTGTGTCTGCCGGAAGTCCCAAAATGTCCACGTCCACATAAACACCCACCTTTTTATCCGTCAAGAACTGACCTGAGATCACCTAATGGAGGTTCAATTTAACATTATAGCAAATCTAAATATTTCACTCACAAGTTGTATCAGTAGAAGAGTTTTTAATAAATGTCTTTACCTTTATTTTGACTGTATTTGCAACAATTCCATCCACTATGTTTTCTGTAAAAGGGTCAAACTGTTTGTCCGTCCTTCTCATAAACTCTGGTTTTAGCAGGTAGCCCGAGTGTCCGTTATACTCAAAGAAGCCCATGTTCAGCTGCATGGGAACGTCTGAGAGAGACGAGAAACAAGAGATAAAAGAAGAAGGTTATGTTTCTCTCTTCAAGCAAAACCCAATCCAAAGAAGTTAGGAAGCTGTCACAAATGAATAAAAACAAAACAGCTTCATTCAAACGAGAAAAATCAAAGGCTGAAAGTGAGACAGTGTGCCAAAGAAAAGTTAACTAAAGATAAGCACAAACATTTACAGCCATGTAGATTCCCACAGTGCATCATGCTAGTCGCTAACAGGGAAAGTGTTTACCCAGAGTCTGAAAGTTTAGCGCCACCATCTGGCAACCCGCATTCCAGAAGATCTGAGGCATGTAATTGGAGCTGTCCACCCTCGTTCCTTTGGGATAAATTCGACTCAGCTGGTTTTTATTGTACCTGAAAAGGCACTGTAAAGGATCAACACCGTGGACACATACAGCGAGGCTCACATGTGCGCTGACGATTTATTGCATGTTGAAAACTGTGCCAGACTAAATCATTTCCTGATGTTTGGTAAAACATTAAGTCCAGTTTTTACAACTTCATGGATCTCTAGTTTTATGGAGCATTTTTGCTATTTAGTTAAAAGAGAAGACTAATACAGCTCATATGTATGTCTATTAAATGTATTGCTACAGCAAATATACATTACATTTGAAATTACAATGTAATAAAGAAGATTTAGCTTCTTCTTGTTCTCATTGGTTAAACAGATCTTTGGAAATTAATTTATAGGAATGTGTAATGATGAGGCAACATGAGACTGATCCACAACATGTGTGCAGCCACTTGTTTTATATCATTTTAGCCAAATCAGCTACAATCAAACCTGTCTACATTCAGCAACTGCCACATAAAACAGGAAATCACCGACCTGATATCTGTCGTCTTTAAATAACCTTAGAAATACTTACAAATAAATGAGCCATTTTTTAATTATTATTACTTTACAGCAGAGCTCTCATGGTACCCGATTTTGGTTTGTAAGGATACTCGACAAACTCAACTGGGAAGTTCTTTAGGGCCTCAACGCCTTTGGTTTCCACGAAGGATGACATCTCAAAGTACTTCTTTCTCTCTGGAGGACAGAAAAAATAAAAGAAACAGAGGACACAAAGAAAATAACTTAAACAGCAGGTATTTATTAAAACACACTGTGTATTTACTGCATGTGAGACCTGAGTTTTAATCAATCTAAGCCTTTCCTCGGTCGCTCTCCTCATCGTGCACATGCCCACTTACTCGCTGCCACCTCAAAGCTCTTGAATTTGACGGGTTCGATGTAGTTGACCAGAGTTGACATCTCCTCCGTGGCATTCACCTCGCTGCTGGCGGTACCCTGGGTAAAGCAGATAACGCTAATCCATCATTCATTCCCCTGAGGGCATCAAACAATCTCTCAACCTTTCCGGATGCTTCCTACCTCATCAGAGTTGGGCTTTTTCAGATCTGGAACAGGCTCGTCCTCCTCGTCCTCCTCGCTTTCTGCTTCCCCTCCTGGTAAAAAGAGATAAATTACAACATGTCGACACCACTTCCAGTCTGTGGTGCAGTTCTTCCTGAACTAACCCAGAGATTTCCTAGGCTCTGAGTCCTTCACCATGGTCTCAGTGAGCTTTTCGTCACCATTGGAAAGGAAGTTGCTTCCCTCACCATCTGTCAGAGGGCAGTCTCCACAAACAACAACAATTTGTCAACTTTAAACTGATCGTGGACATGAAGGGGAACTTTGTTGGCTCACTGGCATGTATAATATCAGCCGAAAAGCTTTAATCTCAGCTGTTCATTCTTACCATTATTAGGTGACGACTGCTCGCCTGGCTCTTTGTGTCGTATGCTGCTGTGACTCTCTTTATGCTTCTTCTTGTTTTTAATGAGAATCTTCCCCAGCATCTCCTGCGGTGAGGGCAGGGGCTGGCCTGGGATCAGCTAAAAATCACACACAGATCAACTTTGCACCAGAACAGAAGGGCACGCTAATACTTTTTGTTGTTTTATTATTGTTTGCAGGTTAAACATGCTAATCTGAGCTAGCTGAGCAACAAATCTGACCAGATAGAATACAAATGTGATGTTCAGTGTTAAAACGGAGACATAGCGCCAAAGAGGGTTTAATAATGAAGGCTGAACATAATAATACATCAACAATTAAAAAACAAAAAAACAAATGCTGTGTTGAGATGCGGTAACACTCTGCTTTGACAGCCTCCTCGATGCTAACTCCTTACTCGGTTGTATTTCGGGGTTCAGCCTGAGGAGAGCGGCTTTGGAAGCATGAAAGGACACATCTTGCTTCTGCATACTGATATGTAAATAAGCATTTTATTCTACTTATAATCCAGGATCCTTTTATGGTTTGTTATGTTTTCATTTTCTCAGTTTAGAGTCCTTCTTGTCTAACGATGTCAGGAGGCCTCGGCTCGCCGGCCAGGTCCGTATTTGTTTTTGGAGCGGTGATGTTTGCAGCGCAGAAATACATCAATGATGTCACATTATACGACATTAAACGATTGTGAATGGTTTATACAGTCTATGGGTCGGTCTGAATAAATTACAGATGTAGCTTTTCAGGATTGTTGATTGTCTGGAAACACAGAGAGCATCACAACCCATCAAATGGACTGTAACCGTCCAGAGACACTCAGAGCACCCTATTCCATCCATATGAGCGCAATGAAGGCTTACGTCATTGGAAGATGCAGATCTGGTACCTACACAGCTACAAAGTTATTAAGAACCCAAATAAATGATCTGCTAATTAAAAAAAAAAAAAAACAACACGGTCAAAAGCAGTTTATCATAACGTACCGGATATTTCTCCAGTGGATCGATGAGCAGGGCGTCTCCGAAGATTGTCCTGCAGTACTCCGCCATCTTGGCCTGCTGTTTAGCGCTGAAGACATCAGACAAAGCTCAGTTAAGGTCAACCTAATTTAGATCATATATTTATATGAAAATCTCCAGTTTTGTGTTATTTGTCTGGCAATAAATACATCAGGCTAAAATGGATCCCATACGCGTGCAGTCTGTGATAAACGGGTCGGTCTTTAATACAGAGTAAACTTACGAATCGACGTGGTTTTCGAAAGACAGGATGACGGGGTAAGGCGACGTCTTGAAGGCACTCTCTGCGATTGCCTCAATCACTTCCTGCATTTAAGAAGAAAAGGAAGAAAGTTATATGGAGCAAAATGATTTGCAGTATCATTAAAAACCTGGCAGTAAAATACTTCTACTTAAAGAAAGGCCCTGTTTGACCGTGTTGCACTGATTTAGCTCACATCAAAAGAATAAATGTAAACCATTATAAGCTGAATGAAAAGGTGATTAAATACATTCTGAGCCAAATAAATAAAATTACGTTATAAGGTACAAATGATTTATTGTTATAAACATGAACATCACACACCTGGTTCATCAATCAATCAATGAAGCTTTTTTATATAAAATTGTTTAGTGTTTTAATGTTTGTATGATTTGTGTTTCTAATATCACATTTTTTACATTAAGTACATTTTTGTTATGATTTAATCTTTTTTAAATTTTAACTAAGATCAAATCATATAAATAAATTAGTAATCAAACAGAATATTATATTAATATAATATATATTAAAATCAAGATATAGAGATCCAAAAACCACATTATGTGAAAAATATGTTTTATTTTCTGACAATAAGAAAAGAAACTGCTTTCACACAAAAAAAGAATAAAAAATAATACATTTTAAAAAGACAAATAAAAAATTAAAAATATAGTAAATAATAAATAATAAATATTTAAAATTAAATATTTAACTTTAAAATTAAATCCTTTTAACTAATTAAATCTGAAATATAACACCACAGCCAGCTGAATCTGATGCACACGTCAACGTTAAACAGAATAAAAACACCTAGCTGCAGAAATGCTCACCTTAAAAGGGATCTCAGTGGTCATGGTGAAACCGTGGGTGATGTAGGGCTCGTCATCTATCCGACCTTTCCAGCAGTCCAGTTCAATACATCGGCAGCCGGTCAACAGCACCTGCCTGTACATTTCCACTGACGACAGCCCTGTCAGCTGACCCACTAAAGACACACACACACACACACACACCATTTTGAGTTTGCTTCCTGTAGCATCACAGAGTTAAATGTGTACTACCAGCCAAAAATGAATAGAGGTTCTGTAAGCGTGTGTGTAGGAATCTATACGCTTTGGTGAGTCTTACCTGTGAGGTATGTGTTATGTGATGAGTTGATAAAGTAGTGGGACAGCGGCTGGTTCATATCATCTATGAGATCCAGCCTCTCTGGGGGTATGATGGCGTTTTCCTCTCCTCCCAGATAGCGAGAGAAAGCCAGCAAACTGATCTGGTCTGCAAAAAGAGAGCAGCACAAATGACATTTACCTCAATTGTTAAACAATAAAACTTGTTATCATCAACTAGCTTTCATCTGCTTCACTGATCAAACTAATTAATTTGATTAGAGTGGTAATAAATTACCATAATCTTCTGTAAAAACTTCTAAAGAGAACAAAAGCTCCTGTTGTTTGCACAGGCATCAACAGGTGCTGCATCAACAGCTGCTGCTCATAAGAAGCAATAAAAGCAGGAGATGGCAGCTCTTTTTAGAGCTTTTCAGCAGCTTGAAGACAACCAGTGCATCAGATAGAGCTCTTTAAACAAAAACAAGCAGGATTGTGTCTTGTTTGCTGCTGCTGATTCACAGATTAATTTACCCAGAAAACCCAAAGGTCACATGCTGTAAGCAGCTCTGCACAGAGGCGTGAATGATGTTTAATATATAAGCAGAGTTACGGACCCCTCTCCAGCTGGCCGTTGTTGGTCTCATATTTCTCCATGATTTGTCGGACTTGCTCTCTTTTCAGCGGGGGGTAGAGCACCTCATTCAGCCTGGAGTCTCGCTGCCTGCGGTTGATGAAGTCCATTAACTGGTCCAAAGACATGAACGGCTTCCTCTTAGAGCCGCTGAGGCAAAGACAGAAGTGTGTTAACAGGCGTGTGTGAGCATAAACCCTAAAACTGTAGGACTTAGAGGGATGAAGGTAAATATTTATCCTCGCGAAAGGGAACCACAATAAAAATGTCAAATCACAGCATGGGTGTTGCATACCTCTCCTCAAAAATGCTTTGTATTTCAGGTCGGAAACACAAGCTGTCAAGAAACTTTTGGAAAGCCTCCCACGTGAAATCGTCTGGCTTTATTCCTTCTGTCTGCAGGCGGACGACAGAGGTGATTGTGTAGCAACATACAAGAGAAAACAGACTAAATACGCCAGAATATGCTCAGCAAATCAATTCAAAGCATTCAGTCCAACATGCATGAATAAAATCACATGTCCTGCTGCTTTTCAGTGAATTCAAACTTCAAACTTTATTTATTTATAAAGCCCTTTTCTTGCCACAGGCAACTCAAAGTGCTTTACGTGATAAAAACCCATTGATTAATACCACACAAAAAGATACTTTTACAGACTACAGAAAAGAATTATTACAGAATAATCATACTTTCCATCAGTTTTCCTTTTCACCAGTTTTCCCTACCGAACTTGTTAATTGAACAGATTTGAAGCTCTGAGCTGTGAAGAAGTTGACGTAGAGACAGACAACTGTGCTGCGGACTTAAGTGTGAACCATCTGTCTTCACCAACACACTGATGCCAAACTTACTCATTATGTTAGAAATCTACACATGAAATGATTTGCATTAGCTTTTAATAGGCTAAGTCAAACAGCATGCAGCAGCAATGATGCCATTAGGAATGACTGGTATCACATTTAAACCTTTGCAGCTGTTCCTCAGGGTAACCAGCAGAGGCCACCAGTATATAACAGTACCAGGAGAAGCACTAATAGCACAGTTTGCATCATCTGGTTTCTTTTTCAGTAAGAAATGTCTTGTGACTCGAAACTGATTTTAAATCAAGATTGGACTGTTATTTAAAGACACATAAAACCTTGTTTTACCTAAAAACTACGAGGCCAAGTTACCGTAAAGGCACACAAGCATATATTATCACAGCTAAATTAAAAGAAACACTTAAATCATACTTGGATTCACAGGTGTACTAAAGTAAGAAAGGTATAGTTCTTGCTAACAAACAACAAATACAATTGTTACTTCACAGATTAGCAAATGTTATAGTTTATGTCGGCTTGCTAGCTAGCGTTTTGGCAAAATAATACCATCCATTCCATCTAAATACCTGTTTAGTGCAATTTTGGGTTTCAAGGAGGGTTGAAGTAGCTAAATGATACCACTCTGGTGTAAATTTTACTTTTGTGGATGTATGTTACACTTGACACCACTAAAAGGTAACCTAGCTTAGCTTAGCGTAGCCTAGCTAAGGCTAAAACACAGAAGAAACATCTGGCTTTTACAAATCAACTCAAGAATAATAAAATAATTTTTAATTTAATCATATTTATTGAAAATAATTCTGTAAGAGTGTTGCTTGAGATGTGCCAAAACAAATAATACAAAGCAAAGTTTATGGTTTTAGTTAACCATTTCATTGCCAGTTTCACAGATTCAGTTTCAATGGGTGCTGTTGACTTTTCAGAAAATCAAAATTTTCATTGATTTATGACAATTTTTGGTAGAAAATCTAAATTGCATTCACAACAATAAAAACTAGCATTATAAACCAGTTTCAGATGCCAGAAAACACATTTTTTCCACTTTTGTGAAAGTGAACAATAGTTTTTGGTAAGCAGCTGCAGCCAAGTGAGTCACTGCAACAATGGGGAATTTATAGAACAATGCTGTGTACAAACAGTTTTTAAGTGTCTATTTTGCAGAGTTTTAGGGGTTTAATTGCTGTCTAATGTCTAATTATGACAGCTGATAAAACACTTTCACACTACTCCTGCAGACTTGTTGTTGCATTCATTGTATTGAAGGACATGCAACAATTTAAATGCATCATCTGCATCCTGGTGTACAGAGTCTGCTTATTTCAAGTAGCTCTGTGATCAGTGATTGCATTTGGTGATTACCCTGTTGTTGGCAATGCCGCACTGCTCCAGAGCCATCTCCACTCGCTTTTTATCAGAAAACAACTTGAGAATACTGAAAGACAAAGCATGGTTAAAGTTTTTATGTACAAAATGTCCATTTCTCCACATAAGATTCAGGAATAAGCCTGAAGCGAAAGTGAAAGAGAAATGGAGAAGTGGAATAGAAAGAAGAAGTGGGGCGCTCTTGTGTTTAAATGTGTGTGTCGAGTTAAAAAAGTGGCTGATGAGGCCGTTACTCACTTCTTCACTGGAATCTTCCCATCATGATTCAACTGGAGCTTTAGCTTTGTGTACCTGAGATAGACAGAGGCAGAGTAAGTGTTAGCGAAAATACCTAAAATCTGTGCAACATCAAGACACACACACACACACACACACACACACACACACACACACACACACACAGTCTTACGCTTTGAAAAGGAACTTGTTCCGCGATACATTCTGGGAAAGTTTGTTAGTGGCCAAAGTGAAGAGCTCATCCGTCCAAATCTGGAAACAGAGGGATGGATAAAACGGGGTTGTTGTAGGGTGTGTGACCGAACCAAGTAAAACTGTTGTTATATACGATGCAAAACACACACACAGGTTAAACAGCTCCTGCACATGCCTTTAAGTCAACATTGTAAAGTTAGCAATCAGCATATGGCCTAAAGGTACAGAGCAAAGTGGGTTGAAAGAAAGAGGGACATAACAGAAGTTAATATGACAGTATAGGTAAGATGGCGGTTTCCATAGTTACCTTTGCTATATCCTCATGCATAGCCTGGAAATTAAGGAAGGAGATGTTCACCAGGTCGTTGCCATAGACGATGGTTACCAGCTTGCCTTCCCAACTTTCCTTCCCAGCAAAAAGCAAATCTCGCATCTTTAAGTCCTAAAAAACACAAATTTATGTGTTTAAAAGTGTCTTTTTGCCTTAACAGAAACATACAAACTCTACACTTGTCAGAACAGCCAGAAGACATACTCTTTCCCGTGTCTGTCTCTTGAGAACAGTAAATATGATGCATGTGGCGTAGCACTCCGATCTAATTAACTAAATGACTCTTTCCTCCTTTTTAGTCCACTGACTCCCTCGGACATACAGTGTCTGTCTCTCAATTATGGATCACTCTTCCTCCATCATGTCTCGGATTACAGAGCTGGGGAGGAGTAATATTCCGAGAAACGGCTCCAAGATTCCAAACTTTACTATTGAAGTTTCCGATTTACAGGAAATAGGCCACTTTTATCTGGGATTTAAATGGCAAATTGAAGAGAAAGCAAGGCTGCGGTGATGTAATCTCAGGGGAAAAACAGCTGGGACTGATGAATGATATGCATTATGCATCCGGATGTCCAGCTGATGGACACGTGTAAAGAAGTTACTGCTTAAATGTGGCAAAGATGTTTTACTGCAGGTTAATCAATGCTGCTGCTGCAGCTCTTCTAGCTTACTACAAAAGAGTTTCTGCTGTATTGAGGCTGATTTGTTCCCTTAAAGGTGTGACTTTAAGAATACTAACAATACTTCCTTTCACTATGAATTTATCTCCCCTGCACACACATATTCAAGACCTGCTGATATGGACAAATGCACACCATGAAGTGAATCAGAATCTAATCAATCAGGCTGCTGTAAATCAAATCGATTCAGGAATTTAGTGTTGATGCTCGGCTCTACTCAGGATGTACAGTTATAAAGCAAACTCTGCTATCAGATTGTGCTTTTCAAACCTTATCAAGTATTTAAAGTGCTTCACACAAGTCACATCCACCCACACGCATGTATAAACATTGAGTGCTTTACACCCCAGAGGGTTGTGATTTGGGTTCAGTATCTTCTGTAAGACACAGACATGTAGACTAAAGAGGCTGGGAATCAAACCACCAACCCGCAGATTAGTACGTGTTTCACCAAAACGAGAAGAGAAAAGAAAAATTCCAGAGACGGCATTCCCGCTGCCTCAGCTGCATCACAGACCTCAGAGTAAATAGTTTTTATTGGAGCTGCTTTTACCTTGTAAAGCTACTGGCAGTGTCTCTGTGGAATTTCCACACTGACAGAAACATCGCCGCTGGGTTGAAGTGATGTTGGAGCATACATTCATGATGAAATTATTTCTTTTATTCATCTTTTGGGTTTTTGGGGAGCAAAACATCCACCATTGACACGTTTTCTCTTATATATTGTGAATATGTAGAGTTTGCATATTCTCCCATGTTAGCGCGGGTTCTCTCCCTGTTAGCGTGGGTTCTCCCCATTTTAGTGTGGGTTCTCTCCCTGTATTAGCGTGGGTTCTCTCCGTGTTAGCGTGGGTTCTCCCCATTTTAGTGTGGGTTCTCTCCGTGTTAGTGTGGGCTCTCCCCATGTTAGCGTGGGTTCTCTCCGTGTTAGTGTGGGTTCTCCCCATGTTAGCGTGGGTTCTCTCCGTGTTAGCGTG
>JBAMIG010000005.1:4509302-4521578 GCA_037177335.1 Kiunga ballochi
CCGTGTTAGCGTGGGTTCTCCCCGTGTTAGCGTGGGTTCTCCCAGTGTTAGCGTGGGTTCTCCCAGTGTTAGCGTGGGTTCTCCCAGTGTTAGCGTGGGCTCTCCCAGTGTTAGCGTGGGTTCTCTCCCGAGTACTCGGGCCTCCTGCCACAGATCTAAGACATGCTGCTTGGGGATAGTCTGATTGGAGGCACTAAATAGGAGTGAGTGTGCATGGTTGTTAATATGTGTTGGTCCTGTGATGGACTGGCGATCTGTCCAGGGTGTACCCCGCCTCTCACCCAATACCACCTGGGATTGCCTCTATTGGCTTCAGCCCCCTCCCCCCCGGTGACCCTGTTCAGGGAATAAGCAGTAGATAATGGATGGATGGAGCATCATTGCTCTCTGGTTTTACTGGCGTTTTTCCCACCATCTTTACATTTGTGAATATTATGCTTTGCTGTGAACAAGCCTGCTGAAAGGGGAAAGTGACTGAACCATAAGCCTGAACAACAGCTCTATTAATATAACAACACATTTTAAGTACATCAATAAATGTTTTATTTGCCCACCAGATGGATTTACTCACCTGCACTGTCAATATACCCATATGTTTGAATTATTTAATACTAATACTCTGCTTTATCTCTGTATACACAACATATACACCCTTACACAATGACTTCCTCACTAACAGTCACTGGTTATATCACTTCCTGTCTGACAGCCCATCTGTCAGTTGGCTCATTAGCACTCTGTCACCTTTGCACCATCAACTGAGTGAGGAAACACACACACACACACACTGCTGACAGTCCCACTTGAACATTACATGTGGAGTCTGAGGTGGCAGCTTCTTTCTCCCTCTCATGCATGTTACAAACCTTTGGCTGTTTGGCGTACTTTCCCATTCTGGTATCCCTGATGGTGCTGATGTCCAGGATCTCCACCTCCTAAAACACAGAAATGGCAAAGCATGTTATAACCCTGCGTTGCACTTTAACTAGAAAAGCTCAAAGGAAAAAGAGGAACCGATAAGATTAGTTACAATGCAAGAGGAAGGATGCTTCCAGTCGGTCTACAAATGTCACGACGAGCCGCATCACTGAGGTGGATGTTAGGAGATCACCTGACTTTTAAAGTGAGTGAACTCTGACAATATGTTCACCCACTGTTGTAGTTTCAGCTTGGTGGGTCAGATAGTTCAGCACACAGAAGCATCTAGGAACTATCCAGTGGAAAGTGTGTTAAAAATGTGGTTTAAATCATCATAATTACATAGTGATGAAATCCATTCGTGTCTGTGTTAATGATGTAATGTAAGGAAAGTCTTCCGACGTGACAAAAAGGAGGAAGAAATGAACGTTTGCTGACATTTTAGAGAATTTTAAATGTGCATTGTTATGGCAAGACATCACTTGCAGTTAATGCAAGAAGCAGTGAGCATACATGCTCAAAAGTTTGCTTTTGGATGGACTTAAATCAAAGTCTGTGCTGAAATTAGTTCCCTAGGCTAAAATCTCATGCTTCATCTAGCCTCTCATCTCCTTCCATTAAATCTCTTTTATTTATCTTTTAGCTTCTTGGGACATAAAACACAACCAGGACATGTGAAGAGTGTGTGTTTCTGTGTGAGAAAGCGGAAAACAGACACACATAGCCAAGAATGCACAAACATTTTTTTAACCTATCTTTGGAAAACACTCGTATCCTTGATGCAGCAGCGGCACAGATGCAAACCAGGAAAAGATACAAAAAGTCAAGAGGAGCGGAAGACAGTTTTGTTTTCATTGCATAATAAACAAAACACAGCTTTGTTTGCAATACCACTTCAAACGGCAAGCTTTAGTCATTTAGACACGATAAATATTGATTAATGAATCATTAAAATTGCCATTAAATCAATCATTCAGTCATAAAATCGTTCGTGTTGGACGCGGGTCCACTTTGTGCTGGTTTTGTCTTGGTGGGGAAAGAGCGAGGACAGAAACCGCCATTAAGGACACCAGTAGACTCAAAGCAGAAATGAGACAAAATGAGAGAACTGGACCGAAGGAGGAGTTTTGGGTCATAAATTCAACCATAAACACAGGGGAGGATGCATGCATCGCCCTGTGTAAATATTTATTTAGACCTACACTCATTCTCCAAGCTTTTCACTTCATCCTTTTCTCCTCCTGCGCCTCTTTGCTTCTACGTCTTAGCTCATCTATGTGCAATTTTATGCACACTTTTGATTTTTATTTCATTTTAAAATGTATTAAATGCCTAAACATTTGTGTTTCTGTCCTCATAACTCTGCCTGACACTGGAACATCGTTTACTTTCCAAAAGAAAGAAAGAAAAGACACAGCGAGCATCATTGTCTAAGTATTTAAACTCATGCTTTCCTCAGTCTTTTGACAGAATCTCACTCTAGCTATGACGTAACCTCCCTGCAGGCAGTGGGCTCCACTGGGATTGGTTGTTAGAAATAAAGGTCAGCAGTGTTGCACCAATTGAATTCAGCTCCGTCTCAAACTTTGTCCTCCGATTGGCCTGTGGAGACTTACTTCCTGGGAGATTAAGCCACTTCTAAGTCTATCTGAGACACACACCCCTCTCCCACAGGCCATGGCTTCATTCTGCCACTGCCATGGAAACTCCTTGGAGACCACAGTAATGAGACTACAACTTTGCCTTTTACATCACTAGTCAGTGAGAAAATGTTAACTGTCAAACACATTTTCAAGATCTGCTGATATGCACAAAGATTAGTGCACATAAGCGCACATTATGCACAAACATTACTGATATGCAGGTCCTCACTTGTGAAACGTCCAGAGCTGTTGAGCAAAGGAAGGTGTGTGTGTCAGAGTGCATGTGTGTGCAAGAGTAGAAAACCCAAACAAGTCCGTACACAGTCGGTAGAGCCATGTGACACACACTCTTGATGAGTGCGAATGTGTCAGTGTGTGATCAGAACAGTGAGGTGTGTGTTTTGCTGCATTGTTGTGTATTCCAGGACATGAAGTGTATGTTCGTGTGAAGGTTTGTCATCTCCAAAATGCCATTCCTAACATATTTCAGCGCTCTGCTCAGATTGCATGTGTGCATGTGCGGGTTTCAGCGTGTAATATTTAGCTAGTAAAGGCAGCTGTAGCCCTCCATTCATCTCTCTGTTTAGCTCAAATGAAGCTCTCTCCATTCATCACTGCAGACTCAGCTGCAGGCTCTCTGTCTGGGTGAGTTTTCCAGGAAGCATGCTGTGATCAAGTGCTACCATTTACTTTAAACGACTGTATTTTGCTGGATTAGGGAACTCCTTTTTAACCTTTTTTCCTTTCCCACTTGTTTTAGGATTTCCTTCATTTCCCAGAATGCATCGGTGCATTTATACCAAAATGCACTGATCTGAGGCAGAACTGAAAAATACTGATGGATCACATTGCGTAATAGAAATTGAGCCATTTTTTTCAATTAGTTATAACATAATAGATAATAATAATTATAGGTGGTGAAATTGTGATTTATGTTGAGACTGAACAGTAAAGCAATCGGCTGTGCTGGCGTTCAGGTGCTCAAGAAAAGCTGCAGAAAAAGGATCAAGTACTAGGAGTGTTTCAGTACATGATTTAAAATGAATGGGAAAAAACTAGTTCAATATCTAAAAAGTAAGATTCTTACATAAATATAAGGCATAAACAGAGACATGCTTCCTCTGTAATTTGTGTTTATTCAGATCTATTAATGTTTCCTGTTTTTTAACTTCACTGAAAACACAACTTTCACATTAAACTTGTTCGTTATCAGTACAAATCTTTCCTCAGATCTGTCAGGGTTTGCAGCAGAGAGGGAACGTCTACGACGATCATCTCAGTGTGGATTAGGTCAAGTTTAAAAAGAAGGATAAACAGTTCTATCGCTGCCACGTTGCATCTAAATCTATTAGCTTTTTCAACTTAATGCTTATTGACCACCAGTGAAACGTCCCAATTTCAACAACTAAGTTTTTGTTTTTTTACTTTTATTTGTGGTTTAAAATAGTAGGTTTGACCAAATAAATAAGCACTAGTCCTGCAACCTTTTAAAAGTACTTCTATCCACTTGCTATCAAAGCCTTTATGACCCACAGCAGCGTGAAGATCACGAGACCCTCCAAGGTGACATTTACAGCAGATCCTTCTAGTCCTGCTGGTTTTCCACAGATTTTATTTATTTTATTTTTCCTTTATTTAACCAGGAAGTCACATTGAGATTCAAAATCTCTTTTACAAGTGAGACCTGGCCAAGGTAACAGCCAAAACCACAAAGTAAAATTACATAATATAAAAATTACATTTACATAATAAAACAATATGAATATCAACCAAGAGATATAAATGATAAATAAAACCTTGAAAAATCTTAAAATGTGAAAATCTCAGGCTCTGAGATCCACACACAGGTGTGGCTTGGCTGCCATCTTGGATTTGATGCTGGATCAGACTGAGAACAAGGGAACCCGAGGACGGGGATAACACCTTATTATACTTTGTTACTGCAACTAAGAGACCCTGATGTGAAGCGGTGTGCCTGATCTGCAGAGATGTTTAGGTAGGGTTAGGGTTTATTCCAACAGGACTCCTTTTAGGTGCTTTTGCTGCTGCACAGAGGTAAAGCATGGATGTGGGGCTTCAGCAGCTTCATTCAAAGCAAGTCACAATCATGACGGCTATAGCCTCAGCATTAAAGTGGCTGGAGAGTCACAATTATGACACTTTTGCTAGATTACTTTTTTAAAACTCAGCAAAATGATGTGGATTAATTACATTTATTATATCCATTCTTTTTAATGCAATTTTATAATTCACTTAAACTTTAGACAAAATAGGTCACAAAAAGCTGCTTATTAGAAATAATACATTTCACATGCAACGCATCAGAAGCTGCATTCCTGATCAGTCACGTTTGGTAATCATAAAATCCCCAGAGTTCATCATTTATTTGCTTTTGCAGAATCAATCTGTGCTCTCTGAGTGCTTCTAGTTCAGATTAGGTTAAATACAGATCACCAACAGGAAAAATAATCTGGGAAAGGGGTTGTTCTGTGAGAAAAGAATAAAAGCAACTACAAAAAGTAAATACTTTTGACAGTATCACTCCCATTTTGGGATCTTTAAACATTTCCTGTGCATCCTGTCACAATGCTAATCTAAAAAGCGCTGTTAGCTTCGCTTTGTGATGTTCCTCTGCTTGCATGCAAAGGTGATTTGGATCCTGCACCAATTATTAGGTCAGCTTATACAAAAGCACTTAAACGAGTCCAGAAAGCGTTGATCTGTTATGATTAGAGCCTCGTGCACTATCTCCTTTCCTTCCTTCATTCTTTGATGGACTTTCTGCTTCCTTTACCTCCCTGTTTCCCTGGCAGCCCACTCCATTCACTTTCTCATAATTAGAAAAATATAAAAGGGCAACTAAACAATCAAGACAGCACCACTCCTTTCCTGTGACGCTTCCAAGTGTGCCTTTCAAAAGGTCACCACTGCTAAATATGTTTCAAATGACCAATAATTGCTGCTATCAAATGCCACACGATGACAGCATATTAGAAACTGATCTCCATGAGCACTAGTACATGAACACCATGGACCGCCTCCAGCTAATGCCACTTGGCTGTGATCCAATCAGCGAATCAGTGCAGAGCAGAAGTGGAGGGAAGGTCTTGATGGGAGACTTTAAAGGACACAGAAACAGCAGAAAAGTAGAACAAAGAGAGCTTCAAACTGTTTTACGGCTCCGATGGGAGAGTTGGCAAGGTGTTTATAGAAGGAGAAGGAGAGAGATACTTAATACTCCTGCGAAGCTTGGGACAACTTTATAACTGTCGTCTCATTACAATTCCTCTGTGTATATCAACTGGATCTCATTCTCCAACTTTTCCCGTCCACCGTTTTAAAAGCTACTTTCCCTCTCATGCTCTGTGTCACTTCCTCACTTTGTTTTCTGCACTCACATGTCATATATGCAGGTTATTAGATGGTCTGAATCAAAACAAAAAGTTCCTTTTTATAGAAAAAAAAGGAAATTCAAGAGAAAAAACAAACACAAGAAACTTAAAAATCAATCCAAAATGGAAAATATGGAAAATAAAAGCAAGTGGGGGCATCAATACAATTAGCACATGGATAAATAACTCGCCCGTCACCAGATGTCTCAAAGCGCAAATAAATAAAGGGTGAACTAAACACACTGGGACTGTCACAAAGCCAAAGCGCTTTCAGTTACCATAAATCTTCTGTAAAATAAAAACAAAGATCAATGATGCGATCTTGCGACACAAGCCCTCACGTGCACCCAGCAGCACAGACACACAAGTATGCAGCAAAAACACACAAAAAGAAAACCAAACTAATTAACAAGAATTGGTTTAAAGAAAGAAAAACTTTGTGTGACAAAGAGCTGATGTTGTGTTTTACTGAAGCTACAGCTAGCTTATAGTTAGCCTTACTTAGCTAACGACTGACAATGAGTACAATACTAAAGAAATGAAAGAAAAACTAGACATTTTCTATGACAAAGCACAAAATAATCATAATGTTCTCAGACTCCAGTGTGATGGTGGAAATCTACACCTATTCCATTTGGATAGTCCAGCTTACTGAATGTGGGACATGCTAATATTCAGATGTTGTTCCTTATACACATCTACATCATATATATGTAGGTTTTTTTTAACCGCTGCATGTGAAACTGTGCTTCAAGACTAAACAAACTAGTCTTGTTACAGCTTGTATCAACAGGCACCTAAAACAACACCACAAGTAGAAATAGACCTACTGTAAAGCTTTGTAGGCAGTTTTTTCAGATATCCTCATAAAGGATTTAGCTGTGCAAAATTAATGTATCGGTCAATTATATTGATTTGAATTTTTCAAAGTTTTCAGCAGCGAAATAGATTTAAACAAAGACGATATGTTTATTGCAGCTTTTCTGCTTTTTCCTGCGCTCAGCAACTTTGTGTTTATATGGAGCCTTTCTAGTCTTGATGACCACTAAGAGATGTTTAAAACATCGCAGATAAACATGCTCTGGGTGTATTCCTTATCATATACCCTTTGTGGGCAATATGTGGCTCAACACACTCCAGCTTGTAAATTAAAGAAGCCATGATTCACAGCAACAGTCAGCGGATGACCCAATAAACCCCCGAACCGCAGACTCGACCCGTGCAAGAAACAGGAGAATATGTTGATCTAATACGTTTAAAAAGAACCCAGCGGTTTAACAAGTCCACTAATATAAATTAGGTAAAAAATGAATATCATTTAAAATACCTGAGCTCTTCATGCACCGTTACATCAACAAAAATGGAGGCGAGTCTTTTAACTAGGAGTCATTGAACGTTTTTCCTCATTATACCATAATCATTCGCAGATCTGAACCATTACATTTATTATTACAGTGTCTTTACTTTGTAGACAACGGAATAATGATTAATGATAACTGAAACTATGTAAATAAGACCCTGTAATAAATGGAATAATTAAATAAATCAGCATGAACAGACACACATAGAAAACACGCAGTAACTCGCACAGTGTGCAGGAAACATCTGCTTTGTCTGACTTCTTTATGCACATAGACAAACTTGTGGATCTGTGTGCGAGTGTGTGTGTTTCTTATCTAAATGTGTGTGCACTAATGTGTCTCTGCAAGTTAAAATGAGGATTCCTCTGCAATGAGCTCACGCTCACAGAAAATAAAACCAAGTAAAGTAAAGAAAGCAGCGGGGAAGAAAGGAAGAGAGGAAGCTGTCATATTATCAGCTGCAGCACTTAACTTCCCCTGCAAACTGCACAAAATGACCACAAGTGTGTTATGTAAACCCCACGCTTAGACTTAATTCCTTTGGGATGTCTGGCTCAAGCCATAGAGCTAATCTATATTAGATCTCTACCTACACCTGCCAACAATCTTTCTAACAATATGACTCCTTATGTGTGTCATTAGGCACACACACACACACACACACACACACATGTGGATAAAAGCCTGATAACATTATAAAGCAGCAACCCAAGAAATGTCTGTTTTCTGGAGTTTCTTTAAGGGTTTTGGACACAATACACACATAAACATTAACCTAAGTCCTTCTAGTTAAGGTGGTATGGTTTTACTGAGGGCATTCAGAGATAATCTAAAGTTAGAACAAATTCATATTACATTAAAAAGACAAATATCACAAAAATAAAAACAAATTTATACCCTAGTTTCTCTAAAGCATATTGTCTATTTGTCCTGTCAGATTTACACAGCTCAGATTACTTTCACAGCTCCAGTTTGTTTCCCAAAATCCTTTCTGACACATTTCACACTGAAGTACGTTTCCTCGGTTTGCTCTTTAAATCAATTCCACACATCAAACCGGCCAAACTGGACGTCTGCCTCCACCCTGTTGCATCCCCTGGGGGCACAGATGCGACCGACATGACCTGGATGCTGCTATGGCTTAAAAGGATTTGAACACAGATTGATAAATAGAAGGGAAGATAAGAACGATGTAAAAATCATTAATGAGATATCTGGTGGAGGAGAAGAGGGCGGAGGGAAGAGGGGGCAGAGAAATCCCCCCCGTCTGTGCAACTTCCTGCCCACTTTCCCACGCCCAAAGAGAGAATGAAGGAGATTAGAAGTGTTGTTGCAAGAAATTAAGGAGCAATAACTCTTAAGAGGAGGCCCGCATAGTAAAACTGATGTACTGATGAGAAATGAAGAGGGAGATAGGATGACAGGGGAGGAAGAAGGGGGGAAAAGTTGGAAAGAAGGAATATAGATAGTGAGATGAAAGGCAAAGAAAGCTAAACGTCATCCTACAGTTTCTATCAGAACTTTTCCCTTATTTCTCTGATCGCTACCAGCTTCCTGGAGATGGCAGGTGAAGCCTGATGGAGACCAACAACACTGTGTCCCGTGTTTATTAGAAAGTACATTTTTACTGACCAATTATCCGTGCAGATCGTGAGATGTTCCTGAACGCAACGCGTGTTCTGACTAAAGCAGACCAGTTTTTCTTCCTTCATCTGAACAAATAACATGTCGCTGCCATGCAATTCAGCATCTGAATGTCACAAACAACTTTGAACAAATGAGTAAAAAACACACGACCCACTGTTGTACGTGGCTGGTTCTGGTCCACAGTGCCACACAAAAGCCATTAAACATGGACGTTTTCCTTCCTGCTGCGCTCTGACGTTACCGCCACGTGATGTCACTTTTAGATCTCGCTGCTGTTCCCTCTTTATAAATGCAAACTCAGAGCCACATCGCTGTATGCTGGAATAAGTCTCAGTTTGCAGAATCAGCTAAGCGATAACGACACTGCTGATGAAAGCAGTGTTTTATTATGAAATAAGTGGAACTTCAATCCCACCGTTCTGCCTCTTTACTTTCACAGTACACCACCGCAAAAAAGCAGTGACTAAATGATGGATGGAGCGATTGTGAGGTTCGGGGAAACGGTTTCCTCGAAGCTTGAAGTCGTGCAAATTGATCATCGGCATCTTAGTTTTTAAGAAACAATGACGAGGAGACAAAAGTATGCATCTTTGAAGACAAATACCAGCAAAAGGATCCCAGTACACTAATCTCAGAGTCAATCTATAACGACACCATGATGGGAGAAAGGATATAATGACTTCAGTGTATTTTTTTAACATAGCATATGTCATGTACAGCAGACAGATACTTGGGTAACTTATCATGTCCCTGATATGAGTTTTGGGTCTGCAGCTTTGCCTCATCCGCATCACTTGCAGGAGAAAGTTGTTATCAAGCCTGAAACCAGTCCGGGTTTGAGCTCATGACTTTCACTACAGTTCAGTCACAACCCTGACTCAGCATTATTGCAAAAGGTATACGTCAATATCCCCAAAGTATATCTAGAGAGAAGTTGACGCTTTCTGAGAGAGAGAGGGATGACTGAGTACTTGCCAGTGTGACTTAAATCACTAAATTGACTCAAATATTTTACAAAACTGCTTTTTGAATCATGATTTTTTTCCAAAACATTTTGACACAAGTTAACACTGAATAAGGAGCCGTGTAATTAGCCTTTATGTTCCCTATATTAAGTAGAAAAACAAACTTTGAGCATTAATTATGGATCGAGATGGAGAGAGTAAATAATCCCCTAATAGTGAGGAGTATGACCTCACAATGACAATATAATAATTTGTTTTACTGTATATCTTACACGTGTCTTAAGACATTGAGGGGATGCATCCTAACTCAGTGCACCTTGTTGGTTTAAGGTGTTAAAAGACTAGTGAAAACCTGCCGCATCAGCTTTTTTGACACCTCTTTTACTCGTGTCTTCTGTTCATCTCAGCATCTATTAAAGTCACTAAACACAATATTTAAAATGCAAATGCAAAGAGGAGGAGAAGGAAGAGGAGGAGGAGGAGAAAGGCTTGGTTAGACAACAGAAAGAGGACTGACAGCAAGATTAACAGGAAGTTGTAAGCATGTGTGTGAATCGGGTTCTTGTGTAACCCTCAGCCACTGGTATGCACTTAGTGTTCAGAATATGGCCTCAGCTGGAGTCAACGCTCTGACCTGCAGCAAATATGCTCATATGGGAAGACTGGATACCAGAGGGGTCAGGAGTTAGAGGTGACCATAAACAAAATGAGACAGTTCTTAAACAGCATTTAATTCTGCTGCATGCTGTTTATTAAAAGAGCGTCTCTCATCAGAGGATGCCTATAGGACAGCTAGCGCACATTTCACTGTTTTACTAAAGCCAACCCTTTCTGCTCCCACCCCCCCCTTTGCCCCCTGCTCATTTCACGCTTGCAAAAGCCAAGGAATAACATATCCGAACCTCATAAACGTTGCTGTTCTTTAGTGAGATAAAACTGAGCTTGTAAAGGTTATACTAGTCATGACTGGGCAGATTCAAAGAAAGCAGGATGGTGCATGGTGGGGTTTGTCTCCTCATAGTGTGTATGCATGCAAACATAACGTTTAAGAGTAACCTAAATCTTCATCCCCCCCACATTCCCAGTCAGTTTGTTATCACCCATCACTTAAGAATGATGGGAAATAAAGGCTCTGAATGGACACACACACAATTTAGCGTTCTTGGAGGATGCCCCTCCAAACATGTAAAGATGAAGGAAGGGAGATAACAGACCCACAGATAGGAAAGGATCCAGGGAGTGGACAGGGGATGAGCGAGAGAGATTAGAGACAAGAGCACTGCAGAAAGGAAGTATCAACACGGAGACAGTGGTACATGAAATATTGAAAAAACAGAGGAAGAGTCGGGGTATTTAAAGGAAAAATGTTAAACAAAGTGAAGCTGAGGAAGAGGGTGATATGAAACAGATGAATGTTAGATGGGAGGATGGATGAAAACCTGGAGGAAAGGGAAACGCAAGGTGGAACCGTTATGGGACATGTTTAAAAGAGAAGACGTGAGAATGGCAGCTGAGATGTCCCAACAGTGGGATAAAAAGTGCTTCATGGAGAGATGATGGATGCAACGTGAGGGAAAGGCTGGACCACGCTGTGCACGAGCCAGCTTTTACAGAGCTGCACTACGATTATATAACAATGTGATAATCATTACAAATATAAAACAATACAGGAATTATCTTAGCCGTTATTATGCTACGTCTGATTACATGTTTCTATGATGTGCAAATGTATAAGTAATGTAGTGTATAACCCACTCACACACAGATTCAAACGGTGTGTGTTGCACTGTTGAAATAGACTGAACATCAAGTGGATTTACCTCCTACATTGCAGTGATATTGCACACATGTTGACAATGCTTAAACAATCTATTGTGCTGCTCTACTTTGCACAAGCGTTTAAATTCTTGTAATTCAATGCAAAGTATTGAAATCGACATTACTGCTGATGTAATGCTAATATATAGGAGGCGTGTATGGGGCAGTTCCTCTGTAACTCAACATCCATTTGTGTGAAAAGCAGAACCGTCTCCTCAGAGAACTTAAGTTTCAACCACTCTCCGAAACATTGTGAGAAACATGTTTAAACTTGATGATGAAAGAGATCTTCATCTTTGTTTTGTACATGAATGATGAAGAAGACACTCAGAGGCCGAGCTTCAAACCTCATGAAGCAGGATGGCCTGAATAAAGGGCCAACATAACCTATAGAGGACGTTCAGTCACGTGTTTCTGATTGTGGACAGTTTGGAAGACATGCGCCCAATGATAACCACTGAGTAGCTAGCATATACACACAGGATAAAGCATGGATTAAGCCTAAACACACTCACACAGCAAGTATGTGTGG
>JBAMIG010000005.1:4535249-4547597 GCA_037177335.1 Kiunga ballochi
CCCCGTGTTAGCGTGGGTTCTCCCCGTGTTAGCATGGGTTCTCTCCGGGTACTCCGGCTTCCTCCCACAGTCCAAAGCCATGCACCTTGGGGATAGGCTGATTGGAGACTCTAAATTGTCCATAGGAGTGAGTGTGAGTGTGTATGGTTGTTCTGTGTTAGCCCTGCGATGGACTGGCGTCCCGTCCAGGGTGTACCCCGCCTCTCGCCCGCTGACTTCTGGGATAGGCTCCAGCCCCCCCCCGCGATTTAATTGCATGTAAATCTCACATAATATAGTAAATTACCAACTTCTTCCTGCATCCATTTAAAATATGTTTGTTGCTGCAACCATGGGGTGATTTTTACTGCACTTGCATCATTTTACCTGGCTAGACATTATATCTTATTACAAAAGGAACATTTATCATACTTTACTTTGATGTAACAATGCCTGGATAAAATACAATGTTGTGCTTAAATATTAGGTGTAATTATCATATTTACTTTCTATGATTAAAAAAAGAAAGAAAAACCTTTTGTAAAACCAAACAGGCAGAGCCATAAATATACAACAATGTAGACAGTTGACTTGAATACCTCAATAGAGGAAAATCTGCATGGCTAGTACACAACATCTAACAGATAAACCAGGACAAAAAAAACTTTTTAAAGTCAATGAGCAAGAAAAAAAAGGGCAGACAGATTGATGAATGATAAGAGGAAGAGGGAAAGAGATGACAACCTAAATAATGAGGAAGAGATTAAATACAAGATAAAGAGCGACTGCGAGGCTGGGAGTGAATGAGGGTCAGATTATTAAAAGAGTCGAAGCTTAGGAGAGAAAGAAAAGACCAGATGTCACATGTGGCTGTGGTTGACCTTCCACCTTCCTCATCTCGCTCCTTCTATCCATCCAGTGGTTATTTCTCACCCCTCTGTCAGGATGTCAGGAGTGTTTCTCGACATGGCGTCAGACATTCACACCATCCTGCTTCCTTCTGTTCTTGCTTAACTTGTGACTTGTTGCTTCCTTGTATTTATGATAAAAGCAAGGTGTGTAGAATGAGCTTTGTTGTGAAGAAATGCACGTTTTTAAAAAAACAAATCTTACATTTTTTATAAAAATGAAAACACCAGCTTTAAATAAATTATTTTAAAACCTAAATTTCTGCAACTTCTGAAAATAATCTGATTACCTTTGACTTTATTTTCCTTTACCTTAAAAAACTTTTAATAATATGGATTAAAAATGCAAAAAGACATTTAAAAGGAACTGAAATAAAAAGCAGGAGAAGAACCATACAGGGCACTTTAACTTACAAAAGCAGAAAAAACAAATGTATATTTTTTAAATATAAAAACTTGTTACAATTAAGGAAAATAAACTAAGTAATATATAGCAAAGGTGTTTTAAGTCCTGAGTAACGAATATTGTCCTAAAAATTACACAATGTTTACAAATGTCCACAGTATCATCTACATAGTGCCCTATTTAGAGGTCACGTTGTTTTCTAGGGAAACGTCCAGAGAGAAAAAAGTAGCGCACTCAAAATTACCCACAGTGCGTCTTATGAATGAATATCAGGGCAGGTTGGCAAAAACCCTTTTAAAGTAGTCAAAAGATCAATTATTACCTACTAGCATTTTGTTTTAAGTGCACAGATGCTAAGGTAATTCATTAGCCTTCTATTCTGCATTAGATGACTCTGCCATGGTTGCAGGTATTTACCAGCTCTGGGACCAGTCGGTATTATTAAGAACACAACCCTTAAGTGTGCTTATTAATTTACAATGAGTGTGATGCCCCTGAGGCTACTAGAGTGACCACAACTCACTTTATCTTTAGAGCAACAAACAAGCCTTTACCAGACTCAATGCCTTACATAGAAGCTGTGACACTGACAGCAACAACTCATGAACAAAAAGAAATTAAATTATTCAATTCACCCGCTGTCATTTTAGTTGCAGCTGTGACAAAATGTGTGTGGGATGACTTCCTTAGTATAGTCAATAATAATAATAACAACTTATCCTCACAATTACATACATACTGTTCTACGTAGTCTTCAAGATGCAGTGCAACATCGTCCGCTCCTGCCATAATTTCTAAAGCAACTAGTATATTATCTTGTCTGAGAAAGTACTTCTGTGCTCTGTTTTTGTGCAAAAAATGCAAAAGAAAGTTTGTTAATCACTTTGTTTTAGTAGATATACACGCATTTTTAAATTCTTGTTAAATCATGCTAGTTTTTTATATAAAATCTGCTCAAGCCTTAATGCTAAGCTAGTCTAGGCTAGCATGCTTCTGGTGTTTGCCTCACACTCGCAACAACAACAAAAAAAACAAAACAAAAAACAAAAAAACACTAACCAACTGACCTGTAGCGGGACATATAATTCAGTCTTATTTCATATGATTCATAAGTAGACTTTTATTTCTTAACTCCAGCTGTAACTGGCATGTAAACTTAGCTAGGTTGACATGCTAATTGTCCTTATGTCATTGAAAAATAGGGGCAGAATCGTGTGAGTATGTGACGTAACGTAAAACCTAAACAGATTTTCGCTGCAAGTCACAGAGATGTAAATTATTCCAATGCCCAAAGGTTGTTGTTAAAATTATCATCATTTTAACAATGTGTTCGGAAACCGATCTCAATTAGCGCCAATGCTAACAATCTTGCTGCAAAATGCTTTTAGAGCTGCGTTTGTCTCTATTAGGAGTTTGCCTCCATCCAATCCTTTCTCTGAGTGTAGTCAGATCCTGTGAGCATCTGTACAATACAAAGAGCTAGTTGCTTTGTTGGTGGCATTAAGTTATTAAGCTGTAAAACACCCCATATTTTTGGCATTTTGTACCCACTTAACATTATAATAGTGTGAAATGACTGACAGTATTTTTGACTTGAAAAACAACATGAGAGGATATTAAGAACGTAAATAGGGGAAACCAACCACTGCTTTAACAATTTACCATCTGCACTGCAGCTGAACAGACCTCAGAGTAATTTTAGATTAAACTCATTAGAAGTTAACAGAAAATGGTCCAAACCAGACATTTGGCAGTATCAACACATCGCTGATGTGAACTTTCTTACAAAAGTACGACAAATGTACGTCCAACAAATTGGGGTAATGTCAGCAGAAACAGAATATAAGTGTTTGTTGTGTCAGTTTGGTTTGACAACACACCACCAAAGACACAAGCACTATTGTGCTTGGCAGTTTTGATCTCCTGTATGTCGGTTTTTAAAGTCTGATCTCAACCAGTTCAGAGGAAACAATTCAATGCCAAATGTTGTCCCTAATTATGATTTATTAAAATTATTTTGATTTTAAAAAGAAAGCAAATAAAAAAGAAAACAATGTCAGGTTCCCAAACTCAACTTGTGGTTTCATGTGACTTTGTTTACAAGCCCCTGATTAAAGCAAATCGAGAGATTATTTTAAATTTATCAGGCAAATCAAGTCCACAACCCTGGAAAACAAGTGTAATCCTTCCATTTGGATCTGACCAAAGCAAAACACAAGGAAGGTTTGTCCCATTCAATAAACTATTCAGATAAACAGAGGTGAACAGAGGTAACTGTTAAAAGTGCGATGTTGAGACCATTTCTGCATAACGATGCGGATCAAGACGCCATCATTGAGGGCTGAACTTCTCTTCTGGTCATATACTCCCCCTCTGTTTGTTTTAATTGGTTGTTAAGAAGGAATTTTAACTAAATTCCAGTTGAAATTCATCTAGATTGAATTGTGGCTGAGCTGCACAGGGCGGAGCAGGAGCACCACAGCAGAGCAGCACAGGACAGAGGGAGGGAGAGTGAAGGAAAATGGTTTGGCTCTGGAGCCTCACAACAAGCTCAAACAGGAAGTCATTCAACGCAAAACGCACACCAAGAACAAAACACACACCCTCCTCCAACGCACATGCACACGCATACAAGCACATGTGTATACAAGCCAAAACACAGAAGAAAGAGTCCATTTGAAATGCATTCCTGGTCATCCTCCCCCATGCATGAGTCAGTGGTAATGTGTGTGTCTTACTTCATGTGTCTAGAGTAAATTACCCAAAGGCAACTGAGAAAAAGGGGTTGCATTGTGGCAACAAAAGATTGTAAAAAGAAAAAAAAAGCTAAGGAGACTAAAACAGCTGAATGACTGACAAGAGAAGGGATGAATGAGGGGAAACAATGCAGGCTAAAAGATGAATGGATGGTGAGAGGAGGAGTAGAAGATGAAGAAATGAGGCAGGAGGACATGATGGGAATTAAGGGTGGATGGGGTCAAAAGCGGGGTTGTCGTGTAAATACTGCCCTCAGGCCTGGGTCCTCAATCTTATTTCACATGTTAAGTCTTGTTAAGAAACTCATCAATGTTTTTGTGACAAAGGTTTACAGATTAACAACTAAAACATATCTGAAAATAAAGCTTCAACGTGGATCTTTTATCAGTGTGTGCATCTGAAATGCTTAGACACACAGAAACTAACACCTATACTGCACATGTACAGCCAGAGTGAGTTAGGCATAGTTACCTTCAATGTTTCTAAACCTGGAAAGCTAGATTTTCATACCGGAAGTGTCTTTTATGTTTATTTTCTAGCTTTTGATCTGGTTTTTCTAGGAAAACCATTATTGCATGTGGTATTACAAGAAGGCTTTTTGAATAAACAAAGAAACTAGTTTTGCAGCATTTGCTCATCTAATAAATCTTAGAAAAACAACTAAATGCACTTAAATATCATTTCAAATTATTTAAACTCATATAAGACATTCATTTGAAATGAGAGTAAATCCTCATGTTAAAAAGCTGGATTCAAACCTTTTACTTTGATACACAGCAAATTACCAGACTGAGCTCTGCGGGCTTCACACTGCATGGTAGAACACACATTTTACTGATCATTTATTTCTCTTTGGGATAATATAGGATAAATTAAAACCAAATAACTTCTCCATTTCCTTCACACATGATCCAAATACACCAGGAAATGATGTTTTTGCTGGAAGCTTCTGTAACCAAGAAGAACCAGAGATGACCGAACGTGTCAGGTCAAAGTAATGTTTTCAATCTTTTTCAGACCAGACATGTAACTCAAATGTTTAACACAATTAAAAGTGTTTCTTAATTAGATGAATGCACATTAAGTTCTCTGAGCTTTTGGTCAGATTTCTTGCTTGCATGTCCTTCATCCTCATCCTCTCTAAAGATTAAAGTACTTTACATTTAATAAAACCACAAATATATATATATATATCCAAATACATTCCCACATAAAGTGACAGCTTGTAAGGAGTATGTTACCAAAGCATTTATGACTAAACTATGCACACAATGCAAATTTAAGTCAGTACTCAACTCAAAGCGAATGAGTGTAATACATGTAAAAAAAATATATATATATATATATAAATAAATAAAATAAAAAGGAGAAAATTGGTTTCTTGCAGAACTTGCAGAGTGCTTCAAAATCATGGCTAATCCCCTCCACCCCCTAATGAGCCGTTGTTCGCGGCTTGATGAACCCAGTGCTGTGCCTGCGACCCACGAGTTGCTCTTGTGTTTGTTGGGGAAAGTAGAAAAATAAAGAAAAGATACAAAAAAGAAATTATCAAAAGGAATGTAAACTACATAATTGTGGCTTCCTTTAAACAACATGGCAACGGAGATGCTTCATGACTGGAACGGCTTCATGTAAAATGTGAGACTTCAGAAACAGTGATGGCTTTAACAAAGCTGCGTGATATCCCCTCAAATCTATGTAATTACAATGTATTTGCAGTTATTTCAGTATTATTGTACTTTAAGCCCATTGAGTCTTTTTGTTGCAAATATCTTTATGAACATAAGGTCAGATATTGATAAGTGTAGTTTAATCATATGGAGAAGACATCATCTGCAGCGCTGTGTGTGATGCTCGCTCCATGTTGGGGCGTTGCAAATGCATACTTTTGCAGCTACTTGAGGGCAGAAATATCTGACCTGTGGGCTGCTTTCGATTGTGCTGGTGCCAGCGCTGCTATTAAAGCTTTGTCCTGCTAGCAGAAAGCCAGAAGTCAAAGAAGACAAAGACCTGCTTTCTGGTAAAGTCAAACAGAGTTTCAAATAAAGGAAGATTGTCCCGTGTAGCTAAATCAAGCCAACTTTATTTAGAAAAGCCTTTTTTTATCCACAATAGTGACACAAATCCTATTTTTAATTCATCTTAAAACAAGATAGTTTAGACATGACTATTTTAGCTTGATTTCTGTTTATGACGTACTTTGAAGATTACAGAAAAAGCTGAAACACATGAAATTTAATAGAAACTACAGCAAAACGTTTGGTATTATTCCAACTGTGTCATGAAACTGAATGTGCAGCACTAAGCCACCATACTGTGTTCTTCTACTTTACTTATTTAATGATGGAATAGGCTGAAAAGACGATTAAATCACCATTTCACCTCGAGTAAATTCTGGTTCTGTGTACGTTCACACTTCCAACTCTGCAGAGAAAGCTGCTGACTTGTCAGTAAGGTAATCACGTCGGTGACACGAGAACAAACCGGTTAGTAAATTATTTCTTTTTAGAAAGAATGTGACATCCACAAATGCTTTTCCCTTGTTGAATCTTGAGGGACGTTGCAAATAATGGGAAAAGGGGGCTGAAAGATAAGACACAGGGAGAAAGTGTGCACATGTTTTTGAGTGTTCACACACTTAATCAGAAGCCTAACCATTTCCTGGGAATTCCCTATGAGGGACAAACAGGCCTAGTTAGTCTGAAAGAGACATGCGGAAAAGAAATCTAAATAATAGGACATTCACTGAGAGTGTGAGACAACATTTTCAAAGATGATTTGAAATAAAAATCACACACACACATTTTATTATTATTACTTTGATGGGTTGTGTTTAGTTACTTGCATGTTGCATTACTTTACAACACCTCAGTGCACTCCGCACCCGACCTTCACTCTGTAATTCACACCTTTGATAACAGGTTAACTGGAACAAAACTTCTCCTAGCAAGACACACACACACACACACACACACTTTGCATGCAGTTGTTTAGTGAATCGAGAACGAGCCTGTAGATTGAAGCCTTCAGTCATGCACTCAGTTAATCATTGATGCCTGCTCATACACATGAAAGCAAACCTACTCTCTGCACATAGTCCTATAAAACTAACTCACTAAATTCAATGACAGGCGCATGCCAGGGTTGCCAGACATGCTTCAAAACACGCGCAAAATAAAACGGAGAAACAAACGCTATTAGTAGGAATAATCTGCATGTGATTTGCACCTTCTGCAGAGTGAAATCCGACATCTCTGACACACACACACACACAGCTTCTGAAACAGGTGCCTCTTGCTCTATAATCATCTGGGGAAAAAGGGGGGGGGGGGTGCGCAAAGAGAGAGAGAAAACGGGAAGAAGGTTGAAGAGGGCGTCTGATTTGAACTGGAGCCCGAGGAAAACCGGCTTGACAAGAACTCTGCACAACACACACATTTTACACTCCTGGCGACTACAGAGGAGGGTTTTTCCCCCTATAAGAGTATCTGATTCACACGCACCCGCAGTACAGGAGTTTCTGTGTTCAGCGCAAAACTATGAGACCACGCACACCTGCACGAAAATGTATGCCACAATCACACACACACACACACACACCAAAACAGAGGGCCTTCTGTCAAAAATGGGCTCTCACATCAGAATCATGTCTCGATGAACAACTTTGATTCAGTTTAAGGCTTCTGCAATGACAAGGAGGACAAGTTTGTATCAAAACAAACTTGTCTCGTGTTCTTCTCACCTCGTCCCATTTGATGAATTTCCCCCCCTTCTTCAGGTCTTCATGGACGGACACGGGTTTGAGCTGCAGCGTGTGGACTCCCGGCTTGGCCCCGGCCATGACGAGGGACTCCTCACCCGGGTGCCAACGCCTAAAACCCGGCTACAACGAGCTGCACTCCTCGGAAGAAGCAACGCGCTTTTCCGTCCTCCACTTTCTCCCCAGCGCGTCTCTTCCTTGTGTCCCGGAAGAGTTGATAGAGAGGCCGAGCTAAAGGGACTTTTTTCTTCACGCACTGTCCCTAAAGTTGGCGAACTCCACCGCGAGTTTGAGGAACATGAGGAGTAAAATCCAGACAGGAGGACCTGGCTGCTTCAGCGCGCACCGCCGCTTGTCTTCACCGCGACCACGCTGCGCGGTGACGCGCCCGCGATTCTCCCCTTCTTTTTTTTTTTTTTTTACTATTATTATAAGCTTTGATTCGTATGTTTGTTTATCTACAGGGGATCGCGCACTTGTGTCCACAGAGTGATCCTTTCCTCCCTTCCTTCCATCTGCTTGCCCCTCTGCTCTCCTTTCGCTCCACTACTAACTTTCTCTGCTTCCTCACTCTCTTGTCGCCTCTGAGGCGTTTCTTCTTTTCTCCTCCTCCTCTCCTCCCAGCATGTTTTCAGTAAAGAAAAGGGTTTTTAGAGAAGAGCGTGAGGAGGGAGAAGGACGGTGTCAGATAGCGCCGAGAGAAAAGAAATAAAAAGTCCAGGGTTGGTCAGTTTCTTTTTGTTTGCGTCCCTGCCATCTAAACGCCCAGGCCTATAATAACTTGTGATGGTGTGTATTATTAAATTAATCAATAAAAGGATGAGCTCTTTAGACAAATGATAAATAAATAGTGTTAAATCATCCTCCATACAGACATTTTCACCTCTAGAAATCTTTCTACTAGCTCTGCAGGAGCTTGAGGTAAAACCTTCTTCTTTAGTTTGAATGTTTTCTTTGCTGAAGGTGAAAAACTGCCTTAGTAATGTTATTAAAACATGCCAACACCTATAAAAGGTTTTGGAAATGCACTTTAATCAGCTTAGAGGTGATTTCAAAGCAGTAAGTGGTTTTGTGTAAGGGACTCAGATGGTTGGGCTTATGTTTAATAAATGCTGATACCAAATCTGCATCACAAATACAACACTAGGAGGTAAGTGAAACCACTGAGAGTTGTCAGGTTAGTCTATCCCTCTTCCAGCTTGGCAGCTACGTATCATGTTTTCAGAAGCATGAGAGTAACAGTGGCTGTAGTTATGACCTGATCCTGACCAAATCCAGCTGCTGAACATTACAAATTGGACTTCTTGTTTTAAAAAGTAAATCCTACGGAACAACAGATTATTTGGCAACTGTTGCTATTCTCTGGCTCCTAACTACACCAAGCAGGAATGTCTGCTATGCTGCAGCCTGCTGACTGACTGGCTCACTGATGGACTCTTGGTGCAAGTTTCCTTGACCAAGATCTACCAAAGAATCAATCATTTACTCATCAGAATGAGCGGGACTCTGCAACCATGCAGCAAGACTGTGTTTGTGTCTCTTTGGTTACATTTGATCTCAGAGTTTGAATCCAGGAAGTAACCAAGCCCAGGAAGACTGCTGATTAATCTGATCTTAATCCAACACACACCCACACATTGTGCACCACCTCCCAGACATTAACAAACAAAAACAAGATGGGCACATGTAAATGCATCCTTACAGCAGCGCGGCACACAAACATTGGCAGGGATATTCTGTTGTTTGTGATGTATATTAACATGCACATGTGTCCTATGGGCCATAAATAAATAGATTTTTAGCCAAGCAGTAATGTGTTGTAAGCTGCATGTGAAGTGTGTGCACCTGTGGTATCAATAGACCGCCTCCCGTCTCTGTTCGCCCCACTGTTTCTCCCTGTTCTAACAATAACATCTTGTCCTTTTGTCATCTCCCCGTCACAGTTAAACCCACTCCCCACTCAGATATAAATGAGTAAAAACAGAACCCTAAGCAGAGTGCATGCAGGGCTTCTCTGTTTTTGTCTATTCTCACAATCAGCTGCCTGTTTCAAACATACTGGTTTGGTTTCGCGTGCAATTAGACACAAGTAGATATAGTACAAGAGCTGGTTTTCCAAATAAACCTGGAATGAATTCAAGACTCTGCAAGAAACTCCCAGCAGTGATGAATTGTGCAACTGACTCTTATAGTTGGGAAGTTTTGCTGAGATATCGGCGTAAAATCGAGGAACCTGCCCCATGATAAATGAGCCAGGTGGATCTGGAATTTAATCCAGAAACGTCCTTTAGGGTAGCTACAGTGAGGCACTGGCTTTTCAAAAAGATCATTATTATGTTTAATTGCAGTATGCATGCATACAGTTATACAGCAAGAGTTAAAGATCATCAAGTTGGTCCTTCCCTCAAGCATAGATCTGATTCTTTGGGTTGTTTGTTGCTCCTCACATCCAAACATCTGGAGTGCAGCTTCCCTTTCATCAAAATGTTAATCCAGTTCTTCATCTCATCATTCTTTTGCAATCCACCCAAGCTAACGCCGAGGCTAATGCACTGTAAGGGTATTTATTACTATACTGTAGGAGAGTAGGGCTCAACTTTTGCTTAGTTTAAATTATGCATCCCTGATTTCAGATCTCTATGGAAAGCACTGGAAGGAATAAAAAAACTATAATAGCCCGTGTCCACACAGAAAAATAAGCTTCAAATGTTCCTCTGGTTTGTAGTGGTTGGGCTGAAGGGGACATGTCATCTGTCACGCCATTATGTCCCTGGTATTTCGTACAATACTGTAAAAATAAACAAAAAAACGGTGTGCTGTTAATTGCTGCGGTTACTAAAAGACTTAATGATATTTTGCACAACAGGGAAGTCAGCATTTTTAATCTGTACTACTTTCTGTTTCACATAAAGTGATACTGCATAGTGTTATAAAACAAGAAAGCAACTCAGCCGAGAGATTTAGGGCTTTGGAGAAGGTGAAACGAGGGAATATTTAGAACAGGCTGCATCCAGAACATGGGCTGCTGTCAAAGGTCTGTAAGAGGGTAAAACAAAAGGAAAGAAAAATGTGCAACTAAGCAAATGGAAAAAATAAAGAAGTGAATTAAGAAGGGAATCCCACCACCATCGACCAGCCATCTATCTCTCACTATCTCCTCTCAGTCCAGCTAGGCTATCTCTCCAACGCAACACCAAGTACTCACAAAGACATATTGTGTAAAGACAGACATATTCACTGTCTTTCCACATACTGCCCTCTCTCTACACACACAGAAGTAGAAGCAGGCATGTCCAGTGCACACACTAGTTCTAATGGGAAAACCAGACGGCAGCAGCATTAAAATCTTCATAAGATTCCTCTCCACGTTGCTGCGATTTCGGACTTAAGTTGCTGACAGTTTGCTGGACACTGAAACCCTGCTGTCTCCACAACACGGCAAGACCATTGTTAGTGTGTTTTGGAGAAAAGTGCTCATGTGGGCGTGTAGGCAAGCTGATTATAACTGTCCTAAGAAGAGGGTTTTATACACAATGCAGATGACTGAGAAGTGGGATTTACAATCATAGATACTTTTGTCCTGTCTCCAGTGGAGTTGTACTGTTGCTGCCAGTCCCGTTCACTAAACCTACAGTGTTCTCTATGGAGAATACTTTTTTTGTCTTGTGAATACTGATTCACACTGGTTCCACAGGACTGCCAGATAATCCTATACTGCCATCTAGTGGCCGTATGACAGCACTGCTTCGCCCTTTCCTGTATTTGATTGTGTAACATTTGGAAATGTGGACATACCGGTTCTACATCTTCATCAGTTGTGCTCTGCAGTGGGAATCCACAGGGTGGAGGGTACTTTAGCATGCACACAGTTAGCAATCACAGCAGTCTATGTAAAGTGCACCTGTGTTTGCACAGGTGAATCAAAGTCAAGCTACTGCTTGCACAAACCAAAACTCAGCACACTTCAGCTTTGAAGAACAGTGGCCAGACATGAGTGAAGAGATTTGTATTGAATCATTAAAAAGATAATGCATTAAAAAAAAAAAAAAATGTCAGTACATTAGAGTAAAAGTCCATCACCAACATGCATTTATATATGTATATATATATATATATATATATATATGTTAATCACTCTCAATGTTTTACTCCTGCATAGCTCCCTCGTGTGGCTAAAAATAGTTTTTGTCCTCTTAGAAACCAATCAGACCATAGTCTGTCTAAATAAAGGGAATTAAGCAATCCATCCATGTCAGCACATGGCTAAACTGTTGAAACTATTAGATTAGGCCAGACCTTATTTCAGATTTGAATGTTTTTAATGACACACACAAGGAAAAGCACTGAGTTATAGTTAATATGCATGAGTTTTCCTGGCATTACATACAGAACAAGAATAAAACTGCATGCAGCTGCTGCATTAATGACCCATCTTCTTTTGTTTTAAGTGTAATTGTCTATGTTTATTTGTGATCTTGTATGACTGACTTACGCCATTTATATATATCTATATATATATATATATCTATCTGTACACA
>JBAMIG010000005.1:4616034-4635847 GCA_037177335.1 Kiunga ballochi
ATTATTATTATATTTTCTTTGAATTGAGGAGTCTTGATCTCTTTATAAGCTGCTGGATATCTGATTTCCCTGAAGGAGTCATCTCAAAGAGATCCATAAAGTCAAGTCTGAGTTGTGTCTAATTCTGTAAGTAACATTAAAATCTCTATGTTAAGTTTTATTCCCTTTGATGGAAGTCAGAAACAGAGAAATATCTATTTATTCCTGGTGCCGTCGTGTGGAAAGCCACTGAAGAGCTGGGATTGAATAATCAGGTAAAAGTTCCTATCATTAGAGGATCATCAGCATATAAACAGCACTTACATAGTGCATCACAAACAAAATATAGAGAATTACGGCCTCATTTGAAGACGATAAGCTACAATCCCCTCAGAACTTTGGTTAATTTCTCTTATTTGTTTCTAAATTAAACTTATTTATAAACTATGTTGAAAAGTACTGTACTGTGCATAAACTCTTTATCAGAGAGCGGTGGGGTTTATGCCACGTTTTCACACTTTAACACAGCACCTCAGACTTTTTCTGTCCGACATGATGAACTATAATTAGTAGCAAACTAAAAGAAAAGCACATTGTGTAGCTCCTAATAAAAAGGGGCTAAAAATGCAGGATGTTTGCCTTACGTTTTCCTGCCTGCGTGAATGTTGGTGTACTAGCTATTTATTAGCAGGCCAATAAAGCATTACAGCTTTAAATTAAAGTGCACAATGTATTTTTCTCAGACAAACTGTTTTGTAACCTTATGCTCAAGATTTCTATGTCAAGAAATCATCATTATAATTTCTGTAGTAGCAGAGTGCATTCACGTAAAATGTAAATTTTATAAAAATATAAGGATTTTGCTGGGTCAGCTGTGACAGCTACTTCCTATTTAATCTCTCTATATCTGCAGGATGTCTTAATACTTGAATGGAGTGATGGATGCTTAATTCCTCTTCATTTTGTACACCCCGATCTCTCCTTCTCACCCTGTACGCCAGTGATCAGTATATCCACAGCTGTCCTGTATCCACGAATGGCAGAGCTAAACTTTCCCTCCTTCTCCCTCTCCATGGCAGCCGTCAGCTCCTTGCCGGCTTGGTTCAAGTAACCCACTTCACCTCCATCCAGACTGGTCGGCAACGAGAAGAGTTCTGAGTGGTCAGCGGAGGAATCCGACCTATCTGTAAGAGAAAACGCCAAACTTAATAGAAGATTAAGAACTGTTTACATTCATTACTCATTTATTGACTTTTTATTCCGTATATTCTGCTTTAGGGTTACTGAAAAGCAGGATCCTATCTCAGCAAATAGCAGGTAAGAGGCAGGAAACAACATGGAGAGATCAACAATCTCACAATGAACCTTCTCCCTTGACAGCTATAGTACTGTACCTGAAAACGACTCTGCTACACTACTGCAGAGATCATTTGAATAAAAAAATGAAAATTGAAATCAGCTCCTTAAGACTATATTAACTTTTTTATTTGACCTTGTTTATAGCAGGGATCAAAGACAGCCAAATCATTATCAGACAGAGGAGGAGGGCCCTCTTCTTTCGGAGATGGGATGGGATCTTCAGCCAAGGAGTCAAACAGTGAATCAAATTCCTCCTGGGTCTCGTCTGATTGGTGGTTTCTTATGAGGGACATGTCAGGAGATGGAACTGGTGGAAACATGGACCAAAAGGTAAGAGCGATTCTTAAAAAAGAAGAAACGACAGAGCATTGTAAATTCTGCCAGTTGTACCTCCATCGTCTTGTTCTGCATCACTAAGCTCCTCTTGTTCTTCCTCTCCGACCTCGTTGTAAGCCTCAGCTGCCACCTCCGGTACCCCCACCTCTATGCTCAGGTTGGTGCCAAGATCTTGAGGTAGGGTTGGAGCCTCCCTCCCTTCCTCCTCTTCAGCAGGCTCACAGTCTGAGGCCCTCCGCTTGGGCAGGGGGATGAGAGGGGGAGGCAGAGTCCCAGCTGAGGACAGGGGGGTGGGATCCAGAGGTCTTGTGACTTCTCCTCCCTAAAAGAAGAAAAAGTGATATAAGGGAAGGAATAACATTGGATTGGTTCATGTGTGTGTTTGTTTTCTCACTCTGAAAAAGTCTTTCAGCTGTGGGCTGTTGTACAGTGCAGGTATGCTGGTAGTAAACAGAAGCATGGTCTCTGCTGCCATCCTCCTCTCCTCAATCACAGCCTCATCAAACCTTCCTACAAAACAAACAGTATGAGCACAATGGCAGAGCAGCTGATTAAAATAAAAAGAAATGACTAGTAAAGCTTTTTTTTCCAGATATTGTTGTTGCTATTAGTAGCAATACTTTGTTATTATTCTAACACTTTGACTTCAGATTAAGTTTGTTTAAATAAAATGCTTATTACTTTATTGAAAACGCATCCCATGTAAGTACTAAAATAATAGCTCTCTTCCTTGTTGTTGCCTTGATACTACATTAATGATCATTTTAAAAAGTCAGTCATATGCAGAGGAGAATGGTCACAAGACTCATAACCACAGAGAAACGGGAACAAACAAACCCTTAGAATAAATGACACACAAAAGGCTTTGTAGAGAGAACAGCAATGAATCAAAGCTTTAAAATGATGCTGGGGCGAGATTAGCAGCACCCATCGATGCAGTTCTGAGACTTCTACACTGGTTTAGCATCCATCAAAGACATTTTTAAATAGTGTTGTTGGTTTATAGATATCAGATATGCTTTCTTTATTGCTGAGGAATTGATCTGCATAAACAGTTATTTTAATTTGACTAAAGGATTTGCTCTAATTAAATCACAATCGATTGGCTTGAATTGATTTAGTCAGGAAATGCCTTCAAATGACTGTTTTGTGAAATGGCCTACCAAATAAAGTTAATTTATTGGAATAATTGAAAGCAACAGAAAAATAAATGCAGATCTGCTTGCTGTTGCTTTTTCCCATCAACCAGAATATTTTCTTCATTCAAACACTGCATTGAATTGACATTTTAGTCATACTTCCTTGATTTTTTTATTACATATACATATGTAATATTTTAAATGTATTGTGTTTGAAAGCATTTAAGTTTTATTTGAAACCTTTTATTCACCTTTTTGTTTTAAAGTGCTATATTCACTTTGCGTTACTTGAATAAAATTTGCAATATTTGCTCAACATACCAAAAACTTGTGCACGTGGAAAAGGTGGGAACTCCTCTTGCCTTCTGAACAAGTTCCTGTGCGTGAAGGCCAGCTCTCCGTGGAGCTTCTTCAGCTCTGAGAACCTCCTCCACACAACCACCTCCTTCACATCATCTGGATGACGCTTAGACACAAACTGCAAAACACAAACAAGAAATAAAAGACATTTTATTCATTTTCTTTTGCTTCCATAGTCATATAAACATTTTAAACACTCATTATATGCTGTGCACAGACAGGTCATCTACATAGAGAAATAAATTCTCAGTATGTTTGCTGTTAAACAGGAGTGGAGGGGATCAAGGCTTGAATTATACCCATGAATGAATCCTGATTTTATACGCATGCCTGTCCACACCATGTGGTATTACTTTAGTCCTGGGGGTGCTGGAGTTCATGAATACAATCACAAGCTCTCACTCGAGCTCATCGTGTATCCCTGCCTAAAATAAAAGGCTCATTGTTGATTTCCTTGTACCTTTGGACAAGTTTAAAATATTGTATTACTTCACTATAGCATAACCCTATAATACACTTGAGTCTCGTGTAACAAGCCACAGAAAACAATATTACTACACACGTTATTATTTATTTAAACAGAAAGATCATTTTGAAAAGGAAGAACATAATTACAGCATGTCACATTTACATATATGTTTAACTACAGAGAGATAAAGAACCAACCCTTGCTGTCACTTTGTACTCGGTGTGTCCCTTCTCGTGTGTGCGGGGGTCGGTTACAGCAAAGAACCGATAATATTCCTCTTTGGCTTTTCGTGACATGCCCACTGGCAGTGGTAACAGAAGAAAAAAAAAACAGTGGGAGAAAACGCGGCACTGTCAAAAATAGTGTAATCAATCGCTTTGTTGTGGTTCTTCAACTGCTCCTCTCCATGGACGCACTCGTTTCCTGGTTGGTGACGTAGGGTGGTGCGTGATTACGTATACACATGGAGACGCAACAACGATCCTTTATCGTAGCAGTAATCTTAAAACTCAATGAATGTTAATGAAAAAGATATCATTATTCAAAACATAACAACGTGTAATACTTTAGATCACGTTTGAAGTTAATTGAAGTAAAATTTTGAGAAGCTGAAATAAATCATAAAAGCTATTATTTTACAAAAACATGGTGAATTGATTATCTAGCTAAACACAGAAGACCCCACATCCAGTTTTAACCATTTCCCTTTTGATTCTTTTTATTTACTGAAAACTTGCCCACAATGATATCTTTGAATAAATAAGCCTCTGTAAGTGTTGTGGGTCATTACTGACAATATAACAAATTGACTTTATACATTACGAATAAATAATTAAATAATCTGATGTCTCAATTAGAAGTCCTAATAATAAGTATACATTTTTTGTCAGCTATTTGAAAATATTGATATGCTAATTAGGGTTTGATACATCATATTTAAAATGATAAATTATAAAAATTATAATTCACAATAATATAATACCTATTTACATATATCAAGTACATTACAATACAATGAAAATATAAAAAATGTATTTTAATAAAAAAAAACTATTAGACTGATAAAGTATTTAATTTCTCAATTTACCCAATTTAAAATCTAAATTAAATCATAATAAGGAAGGTTTTTACATGTAAGATTATGTTGTGAAATCTTTAATCAGAAACTTAACATTCAGTCTGCTTTGCCAAGAAATGTAGTGTGAGTTAAGACACTCTAGAGGGTGCTATGAAATCATGTGTTTTATCAAGAGCATTGCAAACATACACAAAAGATTTAAAGTTTTTTTCCCACTGTTTTTTTCAATCGTTTCCCTCTTTGTTGAGTAATACTTTTCCCCATTTGCCTGGAGTAAATGTATGTTTATACTTCTCATAATAAACCAAGTCTGCATCAAAGATGGTGTAAAAACAAGATAAGCATACAGACATCTTGGACATATTCTGTTTTAGACAATAGAGGTAAAAAAAGAACAAAGACAGCAAAAACAGAGAAAACTGCATTGCTGAGGAAGTTCCAGCTGTGCATATTGTCCAGCATTTCTTTCCACCACCTAAGCTCTTATCTACTTCCCAGTATGTCCTTATGGTACAATCAGTGCACTATACATTATGTAACTGATTTACATTCAGTAGACAGACTCGTGAAGAAAGTAATCTCATGAAAAAAATCCTACCAGAAGTGTTTTCCTGTATGAAATCAAAGTATTTTCAAGGCACATAAGTAAGAGTTTATCTTAAACAGATAACAGATCAAAGGTCAGTGTTCATCATCCCCGGAGCAGCTGCTTTGTCTGGTAATTGCTTGTTAAATGGAAAGGAAAATCTGTATCAGACGCAAATGAGGTCAATATTTAATTTAAGGTTTGCTATTAATCCAGTTTGACATTACTGATTAAACTCCAACAAGCTGAGAGTCATCGTCTGTGGCCTTGCTGCAACACACAACTCAAGCTCCATGTGCAGCCGTATAAAGAAACACATATCCACATCCAATGGGTTTTAATTGTGTGTTTTCTTTTAGTTAGTATAGCAGAGGGAGGTTGTGACCTATCAACTAACGGCCTATGGAGCCTTTATGCGTTCGCTGTGCCAGTCAGAGCTATTTAGCAGCACTTTGGTGCAACTGCACTGTTTTACAGTCGTCTCACACAGAAAAACATTCTTACATAATGTCCAAGCTTTGTTTCATGCTGGCAAAAGGAGGTTGAAGCAGTTAGTGAGAGGGGCTCAGAGGAGGAAAGTAAGTTCAAACAGTGTGAGGTGACGTGCACCACAGTGTCGGTATTATGCAAACTTAATCATGAGTGCATTTATTGAGGAAGAGACTTCATTACTGTTTATTGTTCCTATATTAAAACGTCTTTGTTGAACAGGCTCCATTTTCTTTGAGGAGGAAAAAACTAGGTAACAGATTGTCGTTTAAAAAGATGAAAGTCTATGTGATTTCAGATATAAATATGTTACCATAGAGATATTACACATAAATGTTATCACTGGTACATAATATCAATCATTTTACAACATAGCTCAAAGTCCAATATGAGTGTATTCAATGCTGCATCAACTTACAAATGCTTGACCATGATTTTTTATCATTATTATTTTATCATAATGTTGATTTTTGTTCCTTTTCTGACTCACAATGCTTCTTTACTTAATTTTTCATTGGGATATGTTCTTAAAACTCCTCAAAAGCTGAGCAAATCCATATGTGAACACCTGAGCGTTATGCCTTTTTAAGATGAAATCAAAGCACCGCCTCCCTGAGGTTCAATCGTTTAGTCTCTGAGCCAGAAACAATGAGATGAAAGCACAAATCCTCAGCAAAACTGGTCTGAACTGGTCCAGGTCTGCTTTCCTCTACGCTGCACGTTTTTTTTTTCTCAGGCACATGCTGTCTTGCAAAATAAACTCTCTCACAGGGGCTCAGACATGGATTTATAGTGTGCCTGTGTTGTCCGTAGGAGTTTGTGTGCCTTTGTATGAGTGGATCCCTTCCAGAGTTTTAAATTGTGCATTTCATATTTGAACTTATGTTTTATATATGGAATTAATATGTTATTTTTCCTACTGCATTATATACAAAATAAAATACTCATTGCACATGTAAAAGTTAAGCTAGTCCACAGTGGAAATAATGACAGGTATAAAATCACTTCATTGCTCTTCTTCCATGCCCACATTTTGCTCTTAAATCCTAACATATTTAATTCATTGATAATAACTTGTGTTTATTTGTCAAGTTTGATTAAAATAATATAATGGCTACATTCATTAAGCTGCAACACATGGCATACCTGCCTCTGCAAACTGTAACTTGCCTAAATTTACCCTTAGGTGTTATAAGAGGGGTGGTGAGACTAGAAAGTAGCTTCACACCAAAGTGTTAGGCAAGGAAACAGAGTCTGGCTGGCTGCAGGTTTCTAACTAGTCATTGCTCACTGGAGAGCCACAATTTCTCCAATGATAATAATACAACTCCTTGTTTAATTCAACACATTTGGTCTGCTTGAACATGTTTACAGCACATATTTTTTCTGTAAGCAATAATATTATGTCTGTGACATTACTGCGACCCTGAATAATGAGTAGAGTGTTATGTACAGAAATATCAACTTGATTCTGTCCTGCCTCAGAGAAAGAAGGGAAATTAAAGGAGTAGAGTTGTCCTCCATTGGCTTTGACACTTTAGTGATACCTGTTTTTCTGCTAAATGCTAAAAGAAACTTCAGAAAATTCAGTTTGTATCTCAAACTCATCTCTAAATCTAGGACAACTGATTGAGTTTCAAGAGGCAGAAAACACTGCTTGCATGTTTTACAGTGTGTCCTGTCAGAACTGGTTGTATCTGCCGTGCAGGCTCTGCAGGAGAGACAGCTCAAGGGGGAAGACTCTTGCTACATCTCAGTGTTGTGTTTTCATTAACATATGCTTTCATACCAATATTCACATCACCCTCAGCTCATAAACATGTTTACATCTTCTTTCTCCTGCTTGACTCGCTGTTTGCCCTTTCCCCTTATTTCTCTGACTCCTCCCTCGAATCTTTTTCTTCGTTCCTGATGTTGCCACTCCTCTCTGCCTCTTCCTCATTTCATGTTGTTTTTTTTTTTGTAAATGTCTGGCTTTTCAATCCCAGTACAGGAAAAGGAAGGAAGCTAGAGAAGGGATGAGGATACTTGCGCAAGACTGAGTCGCTGGACTATGTTTCCTTGTGGCAATCATCCAAAGATCAACAGCACACAGCGTTCACCTCAGTCAGCACTCAGCAGCTCTGTTACAATCTGAGTGTGCACACACGTGATCAACAGGCTGAGATAAAAGAAAAAAACCCAGATGGTGCTTTACTGTATGCCTTCAGTAACAAGACAAGAATATGTCTACTACTTCTGAATGCACAAAATACCCATATTTAATTCTTGGAAATAGTTAAAAAGCCATCAGCAGGTTCGGTAAAAGTTAATAGCTAAGTTACAAGCTGCATGGTGAAATATCAAGATACCCTTTACAGTAGCCAAGGTTATTACTATTGCAGTGTCACATATTCAAAAAGAGTTACACAGCAGCATTTGAGCCCACCTCTAATTGAGATTTAGCCAAAACCCAAATATAGACCGACCTAGATCTATAAAAATAGATTTTATTGTTAAATATGTTGCAGCTGTGACCTAAATCTTGGACAACAGATGCATAGTTGTGTAACTGCACCAAAATAAAAAAGAAATGTGCCAACTGGGCATATTATTACTGAAACCAAGACATATCGACCAAAAATAGAAGGAGTAAGCATGTGAATAATGTGAATTTGAATGAAAGAGGATGCTGGGATAGGCTCCAGCCCCCCCGCGACCCCGTTAGGGACACAGCGGTAGATGATGGATGGATGAATGAAAGAGTAGTATTAAGAAATGGAGGGGCAGTTAGGTCATCTGAATCATTCAACTTTAATCATTAAAGACATTAATCTTCACCTTCTGTCTTTTATCAGATACTCTGCAAGACAGTTAATTGAATCAGAAATAATTATGTAAATTAATTCTTTATTCATGCATTGATGACTGATTACATTAAAAAATCTACTCACATAATATTTTATACTGTAAATGACAGAAACATTCGGTTATATGTATGTATACAAAATAATTTATTAGTGTGTTTTCTTTAATATTTTCCACAATTGGATCACAGTTTCTCTGTCATTTAAAACAGAATACACATTAAATAAAGTTGAATTGAATTGAATTAAATTACTCATTACAGATTCATGCACTCTGTCCTAAACACAATGTGATGCTCTTTCTAATGTTCATGCTTTTGTACATGACAAGCCTGATTGATTTGAATTGATTACAATTATTTTACTTTTATTTCTAATATCCTACATTAGAAAGTCCTTTTAACTCTGCACATTTTATTATGGCCATATCCAGTAATCCACTGAATGTAAATCACCAGTTAATCAGGCATAAATTGACCAAATGAGGTTTGGATAGTACAAGATTATCAGTTGAATTACATCAATGGGGAAGTATAGTATTAGTATATCTCCTTACTGTGAGCATATATAAATGATTAAGTTATTGAATTGACAAATAACCCAATGCAATCATTTCCTAGAAGTAATTTCAGCACGTGTCAATAAGCTGTTGTGAACTAATTCATCAAAGTTTTGGCTCAGGGTAAATGTTTTGTTCTGTACATTTTGTACCTAAACAGTTCCTCTATTTTGCGAAGCTTTAGAAAGTGTACAAACTCATCGTTTTAAACTGCACCATAATACAAGAATCTAAATGAGGAGTATAAAATGAGAGTTTTGGGTATTTTGTTGTAAGCAGTCATATGTGATTTAATATTTTGTTTTTCATGTTTTCTAGGAAAAAAGTGAAGAAGAAAGGGGGTGTGATCTGATTGGTTCTTCCATGTGGGCGGGGATACCGGTAAGCTACAAATATACTCTCAAAGCCTTCGGGAGATTAGTACAGGCTAACAGATACGCAACTCACAAAGACAATAAATTTGGACGGACTATACATCCCATTTATAAGGTAAAAAAATTATTTTCTAAGCGCTTTTGTAACAGAATAGAGCCAGTTTAACTGAGAATCATATTACAGAGTAGCGTGGTAATAGGGAAGCATATGAGCGGCACGCGGATGCTGACGTAGTGCTGTATCTCGATTTCATCATTCTTAAATACGAGAGTTTGCACGCTGGCATAATGTTGTCTAGATATTTAGTTAGCTTTAGACTAGTTTTATACGTTGATTAGTCTTAATAAAATACGAACATGTTTTTGTGCGTGTGAGTCTTGATAAATGGAAAATAAATCTACCAGTCCAAAAAGCCGGGTCAACTGTTGGACTTCCGTGGAAAAAATACAGGACTAAAGTCTTTTGTAAATTATTTTAAATAAAAAACGTTACTTGTTTAAATATGTTTTTAGGGTTTAAAAATTGTTTTTGGAATACGTCTAGCATCAATTTTAAATAAAAAAAAAAAAAGTTTTTAAATGTGTTATGAGCTGTTATTGTGAAGGTTGAGCACTGATTTCCGGTCTACAGCCGGTTACATCAGCCATCAAACGGCTTTTTGTTGAGGTTAAAATGTCTAAAACCCTATACATTATTCAAAGTATCTGGTTAAGACAAGTTAATGAATTTGTGTTAATTGAAGTGGGGTTTTTTTGTCCTATTTTCCCCCTGATTAAAACTTTTTCACAACAGATGTTGGCTCATTTTTAAACTAATGAATTAACCTTTATTTCCACGAACATCTGTGTATGTCAGGCTTAATGCAGTATGGAAAAATGTCATGCAGTTATCAAGAGTCATCTCTGCTATTTTATTATTTAAATCTATCATCTAAAAATACAATTTTTTTCCTCCTTATGTCCCAAAAACGATGTCAGGTTGAGCTATGAATAAAGACACAGAGATTGACATGGAAGAGGTGAAGCTTAACGAGTTGGATCTTGAGAAGCAGCCCATGACAGGTGATGGTCAGGCTGCAGGTGGTGAGAAAAATGGCAGCGTCAAGCTGAAGGTCCCTGAAGATGAGGTCACATTCACTGGCCTGTCCAAAGATGAGCTGATGAAGGTCGCTGGTACTCCAGGGTAAGAGTTTCCCACCATTTTTGCAAAGATTTGTGTATTTCTTTGTGAACCAGGAAAAAGTTATTAGCCTGTCATTTTCTAAAGTATTCATTTTGTTTTTGTAGATGGGTGCGGACCCGCTGGGTGCTTCTTGTCTTGTTTTGGTTGGGCTGGGTCGGCATGCTGGCTGGAGCTATTGTGATCATAGTCCAGGCCCCTCGCTGTAAACCCATCCCTGATATGAAGTGGTGGAATGAAGGCCCTTTGTACCAAATCTCTGATCTTGAGGCTTTCTCTGGAGGAATGAAGGGTAAATTGTGTTTAAACTTAATAATCACACTTTTATTTCCTGTATAATTATTTTTTAATCTGTAATGCGAGATGCAGAAAGACATGCTGATGCACGTGAAAAGTCTTGTGACAATGTCGAAGGCCGTCTTAGCTCAGCATAGTCTGTATCAGCTGGGTTGATACTAAATTGCTGACTCAGGAAACACTAAATCCCAAAGGAACAGATGTGCTCGTCATTTCATTCAAATTCAGTTGCGAAACTTAAGCATTTGTTTTCCTATTTTATTTCGCTCCCTCATTACGTTGCTGCTGCTTTTTAAATGAACGGTAGGAAGAACAAAATGTTCTGTCCTGAATCGAGTTAGCAGGGGGGGACTTGGGTTTCCAACAGGCTTTGGGAAGAACTCCAAAAACGACACGTGACTTGGTATTGTTCTCACATAAAGGGTCTTCTTGTGCTTAGACCCTTTTATGGCCAGTAGATGGTGTGGATGGGTTAATTTACAGGCTCTTAGTCAGTACTTTAAGAGTAGTTTTCATTCTTTCACTTCCTTTGTGATTTAGTGTAACCTAAAGTTTGCCTTCTGCCATCTATTAACCCTCAGACAATGCTACATTTCATACATCAGCTTTAGGTTGTCTGACTAATGTGAAATTCACACTGACTCGTTATTTCTTTCTGCTGTTGCTGTTCATATGTCCTGCTAGGTGTTGAGGAAAGGTTGGATGACATGACTCAGCTGAAGGTCAAAGGTCTGGTGCTCGGTCCTTTTCACAGTGTTCAGGGTGACGAAATGAGTACTCTGGATCTTCAGGTGATTAACCCGACCAAGGGGTCACAGGCAGACCTGCGTGCTGTGCTGGCAAAGGCCCACAAGAAGGGTAGGTTATTTTAAACATGAGATCATTTTCTCTTCATAATCTGAGCCAGTCGTGGGATTATTTATAGCTTGCTGCACCAGTGCATCTTAAACTTGCTTTACGTTTCAAATTTTTAAGATCACTTGGAAGAAAATATTTCCGTTCTGTTCCCTTCAGGTATTTCTGTAGTACTTGACCTGACTCCAAACTACCTAGGATCCAATCCCTGGTTTAATAACAATGATGACATAATGGAGAAACTCAAGGTAGGGTACAGTTTACTGCATATTATTAAACAATGTTAAAATCTGTCTGTTTTTAATATTACAGCTCATAAGAACTATGCACTGAGCCCATTTATTCACTGGATCTGTGTTAATAAACAGTCCTACTGCTGTAGCTGAGGTCCTCATGTCATCTTTCAGAAAGCAGCACAGTACTGGCTGAATTTTGGTGTTGATGGTATCAAGATACCGAAACTCCCTTTTGCCTCCAACTTGACTGACTGGGCAGAACTACGAGCGGTTCTTCAGGCTAATCGCACTGAGGGAAACAAGCCGAAGTAAGCGTTGCCTCCCCACTGGGGTTCACACATTAAGCAGCTTGTTCAGAGTTTTCAGAAGTTCTTGAGGGAAGTGTTGGGTGTATCAGATTAGAGAAAGCAGGAGGGAATAGTACAGTGTTCTCAAAAGAGCAGCTATGAAAGCATCAAAGTTTGATCAGGTTATATTTACTGGCATAAATATGAAAATCAAAGACATTCCTGTGGCTTTAAGTGAAGTCCAGTGAGAGAAAGTGTGCCTGTAATATAATAATGATGAAACGCCACCATGTGGGAGTTTGGTGAATTACAACTTTTAAAAATTTCATTCAAGTAAATTAAATTAAATCAGAATTTCAGTACATGTTCTAACATTTAATATCAGTGATATGATGCTTCTTGTTACCATGCTGTGATGTAAATGACATTTTCTTCCCTCAGGTTGCTGATGGGAGTTGTTGAAGGTCTTTCAGCCTCGGGCGTCTCTCAGCTGGTTAATTCTTCTGGTGCAGATCTTGTCCTGTCTGACCTGCTCAGCCCCAAAGATCTTGGTAAGCCAGCGTAACCCGTCTTTCATTACTGGTTTTTCATTGTGGGTTTTTTTTTTTTTTTTTTTTTTACTTAAATTTAATTTTCATTCCCCGTAATCTTATCAAACCCTGATTTGTTGTACCTGCTCATACAGGTAAAGAGCGCATAAAGGAAATCATAGACCACCTTCACCCTGAACAGCTCAATCTGGGCTGGGGTCTCGGCGCCTGTAGAAGTAAACATTTGTCCAAACAGGCTCCAGGACTGGTTCGCCTCTACCAGCTTCTGCTGTTCACCATGCCGGGAACACCTGTGTTTACCTATGGAGATGAAATTGGCCTCCAAGCAGAGGTGAGTTATTAAAATAAGCATGTATTGGGATATTTTTGACAACCAAGCAGGTTGTGTACAAAGTAACTTTCCTCATTCTTCTTCCAGGGGGAAGAATCACCTAAGATGGTTTGGGACTTGGAGAAAGAACCTTCTAAAGATGCTGACATCAATGAGGCAGCAGAGGTACGATATTCGCTCATATAAAATGTCATGTAAGAATCTAACCCTTTCAGCATCAATAAAATATCTTGAATACTTCCAGGCTAATCGCACAGAGCATGTTGCTGTGAGGAATTGGTTTAAAGGCCTGAGTGATCTGCGAGGAAAAGAGAGGTCCCTCCTCTATGGGGACTACTACTCTCTTTACTCCTCTTCCTCGTCACTGTCTTTCCTGCGCCAATGGGACCAGAGCGAGAGATTTATAACAGCCGTCAACTGGGGATCACAACCCGAAAAGCTAAAGCTCACTCTGGCTGCTGCAGGCAAGTTGTAGCTGTCATCACAGCAATAATGTCTCAAGTTGTTTTTATGTTCTTCTGTAATGAAATGAACTCGTTTATCCTGCAGGAGGAAAGCTGCCAGAGACAGCCCTGGTAAAACTATCAACAGATAAAAACATTGAGGTAGGGTCCTCCATCAGCCTGAATGAAATGGAACTTGGTCCTGGACAAGCAGTCCTCTTGCAGTTCCCTTTTATGGCCTGAAGATGGCGTCGGAAAGCTTCCTGTTTTTTTTTGTTTTTTTTAGCTCTGTTCTAAAGGATGCTCAGTTCAGTCCTACACCATGAGTGAAAGCTCACTTTTTTTAACAATGTGGTGCAGTTTTTTGTTTTGTTTTTTTTTTTTCATAAAAAAAAAAAAAAAGTCATCCGTATTCAGTCAAGTTGAATTCTTTTGCTCTTTTTATTGTTGACTTTACAAAGTGTGAAGGACATTCCTTTCTTTAAGCATTCCTTAAACACTCCTGGAGTTTTACTTTTGTTTTTAATTGGATAAAGTGTTCAACTATTTGTTTTCACTAAAATGCACACAGGAAAACACTATTGGACATGTTTGACTCAAAGTTGTCATGAAAAGTGAGCTGAAGATGAATAAACCGGTGTGTACTGACTCCTGTGTGTGTGCTTCGTTTGCTGCTGTAGGAGTCGGCTCTGTTTTAAGCTACAGATAATATCTGAGATCTTAACTGCTATCGTACTTACAGGTGTGCGAAACTATGTCACAGATGTTGAAGCGCGTTTATATTGTAACTAAGATATGAAGAGGTATCGGCGTGTATACATGTTCTCATACTGATTTCTCACTGAATCAAACTATCCTCCTAAAAAATCCAGTTTTTACTTTTTCATAAACCAGAAGCATTGACTTTTAGCGTGGAAGAAATGTTTTATTATATCCACATAAAATATGCAGGTACATATTTTACTCTGCTTGACTTTAGTCTTTAGAAAAAATAAACTCAGATCTGACTTTAATGACAATCTGGTCATTAAATACTGCCTTATTACTGATTTTTAATTTTGTTTTATTACTGAAGCTGCTTCATACATGAGTCAACATGACATATTATTTGGGAAAAAACGATGGCTATTCCTCCCCAAAGGAGAAATTAACCCAGCAGTCTGATAAAATACACAAAAAGCAAATAAGTAGAAATGATAGAATAGACTCAGACAGTGAGATGAATGACTGTAAATGTGATTGGAGCAGCAACAATATTAGCAAAAAAGATTAATATTGATAGGAATTATAAATGGAAGGATCACAGTATATACACACATTTTACATATTAATGCACAGATGTAAATATGTGGCTTGTGCAAAACTAGCTGTTAGGTTTTCTCTGGCTCAGGAGTCGTGTTTAATCTTAGGAAATGATAAAGTACACTATCACAGAAATCCTTTTAGAAGGAAATCAAAATAGAAAACATGGGGTTTGATAGTTTCACATTACATCTATCAATATCTGGCTTATTCTTTTGATGAGGAATTATGATCACATGTATGTGCGTGGAAAAAATGGAAACCACCTTTTTTAAAACTGTAAATATTATCAATAATGTACATTTTAACTTGAGAAAACTCTACATTATGGTATTACTATAGTTAGTATATTGCTGGGATGGGCTCCAGCTTCCTCCTGACCCTTAATTAAGCAGTTAAGAAAATGACTACATTAGTTATTTAACAAATCTTATAAATGTAGCTGAGTTACAAATATTGAAATACGACGGCTAAAATGCAGAACAAATTGATTGGCTTGAATAAAATTAATTGAAATATTAAAATTTCTTATTTAACAATCTGTAAGCTAAAATTTCTGCATATCTTGCTGATAAACAATAGAAGAATGAACAAATGTTGAAGGTATATAATATTCATATCAGGTCATTTTTCTGAAATACAAGAACACAAACTAAATGAACTGCTAAATGTTTTAGATCAATTAATAATACGACTGTAGTCTTTCTTTCTGTTTTGGGAAGGAAGGACTTTAGACGCCTTTTTTAATCAGCAACTGGACAGAAAATGGGTTCAGTAAGAGTGAGGGTGACATTGAGCAAAAGGACCCCAGACTGGGAATTAAACCCCCGGCAATGAACTGTAGCCTCTGTTTATGACACGGGAGCTCAATCATACAAATGCCACCCCCATTATGGCTGGTTTTAATCTATTTATTCAAGTTTTATTTTTAACCAGCCGTTATATTTATAAGCATGTTTTTTTATAGTAAACCGTATATGTTGTGCTGTTAAAGGTACCGTATTTTACACTAAACCAATAATAAATAACTCCACTAAACATGATAACAGTAGCCTAAACTCAGTTTGAAGCATGGTATTTATATTATTTTAGTATAAAATGTAAAGATTTAATGCTTTTCATTCATCCAAAGTTTTTTTAAACATGGTTTTGTCTAAATATTCTAATAGAGTTTGTGTTGTGTTGTGTGTATGACTGGCTAAAAAGGTCCAACTTCTTCATACAGTGATCATTTAAGACAACTTTTATCACTGAAAAGGTATTTTAAAAGCAAAAAGTTAGCAAATGCGTGAACTTTTCCATGTTTTTCTTCTTTGAATGCTTAATGTGGGATGAACAAGATACTGGACTTGATATCAAATGCCCAAAGGCAACTACACCACCACCATATGTCCACATGCATTGTATAATCACATAAAATGTTACTATTGTCATAAAGAAACAGATTAAAACCTACTCCTTTCATAAAAATGTCAAACAGTTCTTCAGACAGGTGAGACTTACAGTTTCAGGGTCTGATACAATACAGAGCCGCCGTGTTGTGGTATCACAGGGGAGGTTTGAAGTTGACAATACCGGGAATCAGAGCCCGTCTTAGCAGCCCTGAGAGCACCCCACGCCGCTGCGAAACTAAACCACCGCCATGCATACTCATGACTGACTCTCAGTCTGAGTCTGACACATATACTTGTACATTTTACATCACTGTGACATGAAGATATATGACCTTTCAACAACTTCCATGGAACACAGCAGAAACAGAAGATATAGTAAAGCAGTAATGCACAATGGGAAAGCATCTAACCCGAAAACCTGGCAACCAAGAAAAAACATCAAGTTTAGTTAAAAAGCACTCACAGAGGATGTCATTTACTAAATGCTAGAGGGAATATGTGAGGATAACTCCCTCATGCAGTCAAGTAAGTTTGAACCATTTGAAATATATTCAAGACCTTTGATCACGTTATCATTGCAGTCTTGTTGAGCATCCCACAGATTACACATTCCATACACTGGTGGCTTTTTTAAGCTACATTTAAATTTATTGGTGTATTTTTTAATTAAACATGGATCTATAAAGGTAGCTGTATTTGCCCGCTGTGTGTAAAACATAAAACTATAGACTTAGCCGTCTACAAAATAACGTTTTCCCACTAAAACTCATTGGTGCCTTATCGATGAGAGCAGCAAAGATTAATTTTAAAAGGCATCAAATTGAATTTCAAAGTAGCCTACATAAATGTTTTCCACAGTTTGGGTGTTTAAAGTGGTCTCTTTCTGGACATATAAGATGAGCCAGTTTCAGAGGTTATTCTTAGAGGCATGGTTGACTTCATGATCATGCGGAGGGACCAGATAGTTCATTTGCAGATGAAATTGGTTCATAATTTTGTTAGGAAATACGCATTTTACCAGAATCTCTGCTGCTCATTATCTTGTTTTGATCTGGTAAAGTTGGAAAACAATTTAATCTCACTGTTAAGGACACATAAAACAACTTTTTCTGTTTATCCCTTTGATTGTTTCTAATATTGAACTATTAGTCAAACATGTTCCTCTTACTTCTTTAATTACTTTCCTTAATTATTTACCCTATGCCTTTTGTCCTCAGTGATTTAATTCTTGCATAGATGCAATTATCCATCATCACACATCTTCAGAGCTGAAACTACAGGTATGTTTCACTTATAAAAACAAAATCCCATTAATTTCAGCTTGAGATGAGTTCACATTTTCTATAAGGTATTTTAATCACAAATGTAGTTCAATGAAAAGGAAGTTAACATAATTTCTGTATTGATAACACTTATTAAACTCCTTATAAGAATGTTTTTGTTAGCTTATCAGCTAGGCGGCTAGCTGATGCTAAAAGGGAACACCACTAGCTAACCAACTCAGACACCTTTGTGTTTGATTATTCATACTGTTTCTTTTTTTCTTTGTAATTTTTCTACATACTCTTATTTACACATACCAGATATTAAGTTTTGAGCTAACCAGTTTAAATGAAGATTTAGCTACTTTAGGACAGTCAAGCTAGTTGCACCCCATGTTAAATGATAGCACTGAGGCAGAAGTATAAGGGGTTATTGAAACTGGGAAGGAAAGCCTTTGCACCTTTAATAAATGTTATATTAACTCTCCATATGGGACCAGAAGGGAGATAATATCTAGCATGTTGTATACGGGTAAAATAAAATCCAAATCATGAAGTAATAATGTTGCCTTAAGGCAAAAATTAAAAAGAATTGGGCTTCATTGCCGTATTTTGTTAGTATGTTTAGAAGATATCAATTTGTTTTTATAATGAGTGTTTTATTACATTAAGAATTTTTTGTGTGAATATCCCTTATAATATAGTTTTAAGGATATTAAGGTTGTTTACTAACCTCATAATCCTAACTCATGATCCAGCTTTAGTTAAATAAAAAATGTCTCCATTTGTGAGCCAGCATGAGATAATATCTGCAAATAGTGCTTTATAAATAGCATCAAAATTTGGATTTGTAAGGTAATTTATTCAGAGTTTACAAAAACGGCCTGGTTTAACTAATTTGATTAGAAGACAGCCAGATTCTGGAAATCATCAATATTATTCACGCAAGTGGTTAAACAACCAACACCCAAAGTGTGTAGTGTTAAATCAGCAAAGTCCCAATGAGCACCAGATCACTTCTATAAGTAGCCTACTGCTCTCATGTATTTGGTAATGTAATAAGTCACTATTAGGAGAAAACAGAACAAACGTGTGCCTCACAAGCTCTGGCAGAGAAATGCTCCCATAAGAAAAATGTTCCTGTATCCACTTACTCAAAGTTTATGTAAACTCTGGCTCATCACCAGCCTTCCCACCTGAAGGCTTGAGCCCAAAAATAGAAAGGATTTGTTTTAATCAGAAACATTGAAAGTGTAGGAGAGCTGAAGGCAAGTAGAAGAACCGTTCCTGCAGCTGTGGTAGCATCAGGATCAGGGTTAGCATCATGCTGCATCTGAGTGTGTCCAGTTTCCCTTCACTGCTAAAAAAAACAAAAGAAAATGCTTTGTACATGAATTGAGTCATGCATTAAGACAATGCCATTAAAACCAAACCAATAAAACATTTTAAAAAATTGATTTAAATGAAAAAAATATTTATAAAGTGCTCTTCACGCCACAGGTAAAGTGATGCAAAATCGATTAAATTAAAACACCTAAAAAGAAAACATAGCAAATTAAAACAAAAAAATGTCTTTATTACATTTACTGACACTCAGGCATACGCACACACACACACACACACACACACAGACACACACACGTAGGCAACCCATTTCCACACCCCCCACCCACAATTTAACTCACCAACTTTTGTCTCATAACCAAAACTAATTATATATTATTTATACAATAAAGAAGAAAAGAGAATTAAAAACATCTGGTTCGGTACTGATGTTGATGTGAGGAAACATCCACAAAAGGAGCCAGTACCCCCATGTCCATTAAGGCTGCTGCCATGGCAACCACCCAGCACTCAGGTCAAGGTAGGCCGGGGTCCAGGTGTTGAATCCTGTGTGGTGCAGATGAGGACAATCACCATGGAACCAACCCCAGTCCAAGAAGGCAACACCCCCAGTGTGGAGGATCCCCATGAGTAAAACTGGAGTTATTAATCTTTCTCTTATTAAATTCATCTTTCTCTTATTTTAACAGGACTTCCCAAAAAGAGCATCAAACATCTGCAGCTCATTCAGAACTCTGCAGCTCGAGCTTTAACAAGG
>JBAMIG010000005.1:4650110-4660402 GCA_037177335.1 Kiunga ballochi
AGTGCTAGAAGCATGACTTACATGATAGTGGTACCAGATTCTGATCCGGTTATAGAGCCCCCTTTACTGTCATTTTTTTCATTTTTCATACTGCTTCATCCAATTTGGGTCACAGGTAGCTGGAGCCTAACCCAGCAATTAATGGGGGAGAGGCAGGGTACACCCTGGACAGGTCACCTGTTCATCATATCATTGTCTTTACATCCTCCATTATAGCCAGGAGAACATACACAAACCAGCAGCAAGATAATATCCTTGCAGAAATGGGAGACCAATCAATTTATTTATACCCTAGCTTTTTTTTTTGCAGTTCCATATAAACCTTGACAGGAACTTGTTCCCCTCCTCAAACTGTTTCCTATAATTGAATTAAATAAAGCAATATAGGTATCTGCAAATAAGGCTTTTTTTCTCTCTTATTACTGTAAAAAAAAACTAAATGTTCTGCTATTTCTGTTTCCTGTAGGCTACATAGCTCAACCAAGCACACCGTCATGGAGGATCACTCATCCACACAATCCTTCTCAAACCTCCAGCAACATCGCCATCATTTATCCTTTCCTCTCACCTTACCCAACTTTCCAAACTCAGAGGTGGGATACCTGATGTCTCAGCCTGCCCGGGATTCACGGGAACAGTATGGAAATACAGAAGAAGAGTCCACCTCCTCATACTTGATATCAAACACTTCCTCTGGGCCAAAGAGAGGGAGCAGTGGTGGTGAGAGAGTCTTACTCAGCACCAGTGTAAGCAGCTTGGAAGGAGATGGAGGTTGTGGAGGCCATCTTGATGGAAACAATCAATTTGGTAGTCATTTTGATGACTCCTGGTATGGCAAAAAAGAACTTTGGGAAGATGGGGAGAGTTGTGAAGGTACAGGAGAGGATTTTTGTGGTAAAGGTGATTGCTATGGTAACATGAATGAAGTGTTTTACCCAATGAACTGTTCTGCTGAGGAAGCAGAGAGACGAAGGCTCAGAGCAAACCATGACAATTATGGCCACGTTAGCTGTGAGGCTAAAAGCGAAACAGTTTATAACAAGGAAGTTAACATGAACTTCACTAAACAAACTGTGTCCTGTGACAAAGTTAGTGCAGGAAGCTTTAATGAAAGGAGCGTTGATTATTGTAGGGCGGATTCAGAAGCGAGTGATAGTTATTTTAGAGGAGAGGAGGATTACGGGTCCAGTTGTGGCTCAGGGGAGGATCAGCTCCCACCGGCAGATGTTGAGGGCCCGTGGCTCAGCGTCTCCCCTACAAATCACAAAGATCAGCGGTGGAGAGGTGAAGCAGACTCCCACACTTTATCCTCGGGGTGTCTGTCACCGGTTGGCATCAGCAGCAGGGCATACTCTCAGAAACTGGACTCCTTCTCTGACACCTTCCTCTACCAGCGAAAGAAATTACCCAGAATTCTCAGTGGGAATTCCTCCGGACAAATGAGGGAATTTGGAGGAAGAGGAGAAATCTCTGGCTCTGCAAAGTCAAGGCAAAGCTGCACGTTTGACTCAGACTCCTGCATGCCTCCTTCCTCTTCCTCCTCTTCTTCCCCAGCATACCCCTCTCTTCCCTCTTTCCCTTCCCCTCCTACAACATCTCACCTCATGTCTTCAGTTCTCAGTCCTCCTCCCACACCTCTGCCTCCTCCTTCCCACTCGCCCTCTAAAATGGACTCTCCCAGCACACAGGGGGGCACCCTACAGCCAACTTCCCAGGGAGGAGACTCACTTGGTGGTATTCAGTTTTTCCCATCCCGTAATCAGTCTTTACCTTCTTTCCACTCATCTGGGATGATATGGAAGTTTCCACTGCCGTCACACTGCTTTGAGTTGTTGCCAGGCAACCCAGGCGGCACCGACTACAACCTAAAGTCCTCCCATGCCGATGTGTATGGCAATACCACAGGTACAAAATGTGTTTGGAGTTTTTTTTCCTGTGAATGAAAGTATGAAGGCTATTCCTGAGCACTAAGATAGTCCAGAGTAACACAACGTGTTCATATAAATTATTTTAATCTTATAAAACAATCACATGTCTATACCCATAATTTACGGGACATGTGGGTTTTTGCAGACGCACTTGTGAAGTTTCCCATTTCCCACATGCAAATGATGGTTTCACTTTTCAATAAGTAAAACCACCTGTTTTGTACAATTTTATATCACTTGAAAGCAGACTTTCTTTTGCTATAATCAGCATATTTGGATTAGCTTTTTTTATACGTGGAGCTCCTAAATGTGGCTTTTTCAGGTAGAAATGATCCGTATGTAGGAAAAAAACAAGCTGACATTGTTCATACCTGGTGTAACGCCTTCCTGTTTGTGCAGATAAATGGCTTTTATGAATTTTAGAGGAGGGATTAAGACAAAAAAGTGAATTATCCTTGGAAATGTGATCTTTTCCCTCCTTGGTATCTTTTTCCAGGCACATGTGACATCCCCCAGTCTTTCAAATCATCGTCCCTCACCTCTTCCTCCTGTTGTTCATCCAGTAATCCATCCCTCAGTTCCTCTTTTCATCTCCCCTTTCGTGCATCTCACATGTCTGGCCAGAATAATGAGGTCACTGAAAAGACATCTCCCTATAAAGGGCCCCAGAAAATAAAAAGCGAACCAACCAGTGGGATCCAGTCATGTCTGCAGGTAAAGTATGGTACTTTTATGTCTATTGGAAATAATTACAAGCAATTTAAAGGAATAGTAGGGTTTTGTAGCTATTTTTCATAAACCATGAAGCTCTTTGTTTTAAAAATGACTTTTGTGTTGTTAAGTTTGCACATTGCTGGTTTTTTTTTTTCAATGCACAAAACTCAGAAGACCGGTTAGCGAAGATGCAGGCAGCCTTCACTACAGCTGGAGAAGCTGTGCAGACGTAGTGGGCGGATACCTGAATGGTTGTTTGTCAAGAAATTACGTTTGCTTCAAATATATGACAGCTTCGAAAACCACAGTCTTAATCTTGGCATTTATTTTTAGACATGTTATGCAGATAAAAGTAGGTAAATAAGACATTGTGTTGGTAAAAAACAGGTTTTTCAGTCAGGCGGGATGTCGTTCCAGCTTTCGAACTCGACTCATGCAAGCATGCATCAGGGACTTGTTTCTGTTCTTCAGCATTTACATTACTACAATGTCATCGCTTTTCATTTAGAGGTCTGAGAAGACGTCTTTTAGATATGCATCCTGTTGCTGGATCAATAATTGCGTTTCAGTGGCTTTATTCAGCTTTCTCCCATTTGATTTTAACTGTGTTTTAATGTTAAGTATTTATTTTTCCTTTTTTCTTTCAGGAACACCCTTGTCCAGTGTATACTGGAACCCCATTTCCCAGTGTCCTTCACTTCAAAAGGACTCAGAATAGTGGTCGCTACACTCCTCGGCCTCTCCTAAACCCAGTCCGCAAGGGAACAGGGCTCTACTCCTCTCTCATCTCTGTCCATCACAGGAAGGAGGAGAATTGTGATGGAGTACCGTATGTAACAGAGGGAGCACAATGTGACTGCAGACTTATTGAGTGGTTTAACATTAAGAATAAAAGACAACTTTTCTCTCTTCAGACGTGTCAACGTAGGCTCTGACTTCCAGGCAGATATCCCTCCTTGCTTATCCGACGGTGATTGGTCAGACAGTTGCTTCCAAGAGGAAGAATCTTCCCTGGAACATTTGCTCTGGAAACCATGGGATGAGCTAAAGGAGAATGCTTACCTACAAGACAAAGGTAAATGTGGTGTGACAATAGAAAATAAAATCACTGAACCTGCTTCTAAAGGCAGTTCAGAGTCACTAAAGATACACCAAAGTTTATTTTTAGACTTTTACATTTACAAGGATTCAGTAAGGTCTAAAAGGCTGAAATGACAGTAAATAGGATTATTTTAGCTTCTCCACAATGTCTACAGTGTTTTGTTTTTGCTCATTTGTAGTGGAGAAGCTTCTGTCCATGTGTAGTTCCAGCTGTCTACCAGGAGGGGGCAGTAACACAGAGCTGGCTTTGCACTATCTTCACCATTGTCAAGGCAACACAATGGTAAGAAGTAACTCTGCTGTTAAATATTCTTCACTTCTTAATATTTTATTCAGTCATTCCTTCTTGTTCATCATTCCTCCACACATAATAAACAGCTACCACATATCCTTATCCTCTTTTTCTCATTTTTTCTTTTCTCTCTCTATTCTCAGTCATTCAAACAGTTATGTGTCTTCAGCACCACTAAATGCCCCATTTGTTTGTTCCTGTACTCCATTCCTCCCTCATTTGCAGGCCACGTTGGAGATGCTGTTATTCTGTCAGTCTCTGCCAACAGGAGACTATCATTATTCAGGTAACCACAGACCTCATTACAGCTGATTGATGCTATATTTCTGATGCATTCAGTAAAGAGAGGGATGTTTAATGTGTTTTCTGTTTAAATAATATTTATATGTATATATATATATATATATATATATATATATCTGTGTGTGTGTGTTAACTAAGTTTACTTTTTGAAGTCATCTGCAAGTTTGCATCTGTGTGCATGTGAGTCTCAAAGAAGAAACCATTTTTTCATGTTTGCACAATAGAAGTCATTGTAAAAGCCTGAGTTTACTTCCTATTACATCCAATCCTCTCACGTCCACTAAATCCACTAAGAACCGAGTACAAAGTACACATTGTTCTGCACAGTGTGGCCACTCAGGTGAGGTTTTTTCTGCAGATGGGGGTACTGCCTCTCATTTTGGTCCCCTTACAGCAGCCTAACTATATTAAGATGAACAAGATTTGAGAATCTGCTCCAGCTTTGATACTGGGATTCACTTCAGGTTTCCACAGCCCCTCAAACACCCCCTGCCTGACTGATGTTTGCTGACGTCTAACTACGTTGTGTCAGACGTATGTTATGTATTCAGTGATGTCATGGCTCAGTCATCTGACTATCATTGTCATGAGAGCTCCACATGCCGAGCAGTGCATCTCTTTATTTCCCTCGCTGTCAAACATGACAGAATGACCTTGCAGAATTTATTATCATTGTTTCTCATGCCCTCTTTCCCTCTCCCCCATTTCCCCCCCCTTTCTCTTGGTAGGTTGTGATTTTTGGACTGACTCTGAAAAGAATCTCTTCAACGTAGCTCTGGGGTCTTATGGAAAAGACTTTTCACTCATACAGAATATGGTAAAACAATCATTTATGTCTTGATTGCTATTTGTTTTGCCCTGATTGGAGGGTTACCTGTCAGTTACTTGGTCAAAAAAGGACACATTTTTATATTTTTGTGGATATTGCTGTTGTATAGATCTTTCTGCCATTAGACATTCACACCATATTCACACAGGAAGCAGTTTGTTTAGGGAGAAAATGCATGTTTGTGTTGGAAATCAATGCATGGCAGAAGCTAAAGAATTCATAGTCAATTCCACAAAATTATGCTGCAAGTGACGTCCTCAGTGTTTTTGGTTCATAGTGTTGTTTTATTTAAATAATTGCTTTAAGTTGAAGTAGAATATGTTTTTTATTCCAGCACCTGTTTAGTTATTGCAAACTTTAAAACGCTGCAGCTTGTTAACAAATGCAGTGAGATGTGCAAAGAACACAACCTACCAACATATAGATAACAATACAGCATTGTTAAAGTCATTTTAGGAGTGACGCTGTGCTGCTGTGTGTTTTAGGTGAAGACTAAGACTGTGCCTCAGTGTGTGGAGTTTTACTATCTGAGCAAAAAGCTTGTGGACAAGCAGAAGAAGCAGAAAGAGGATGAGTGCAGAGAGTTGGAGCTACACAAAAGTGTAAGACTGTCAAGTACCTTGTGGCATTAAGATGTTTGGTATTAAAGTTTAAACTTCAGTTTTTCTTTTTCAATTTAATAAGTGTATGTTTTTAAAACTTTTGTTATGCTTTACAGTCTTTATTCCTGTTATATCATGTTAGCGTTCCTGTTTCATGCACTTATATTCCTAACAAACCAAACAGGACAGTATGTTTCCTTATAGATATGATGTGTGTGGAGTATTTGTTAGGTCTTGTGTAAAGAGCTGATTGCATTACTTGATCATCCAGTGTGGAATGCAACTTAACAAGTCAAATTAAGCAAACCAGGTCATAGTGGTCATGTTTTTACAGGTGACGCCCATCTCTCAGCCAGTGGAGACGCAGTTTTCACTGGAGGAGGCGGTTCCTGTGCCCCCGCTGGCCAGCTTCTTCCCCTGCAAGCTGTGTGGAAAGTGAGTAGGACCGGTCATACAAGGGGAAGCACCAACACAAACCATCTGTGTTTGGCTTCAGGGGGGCCAAACAGATGGTTTAGATTTTCCTTTATTAATTTCTGCATCTCTCTCTCCTTGCTTCAGAATGTTTTATAAAATCAAATCCCGTAATGCTCACATGAAGATTCACCGACAGCCTCAGGAGGATTGGACCGACAGGCGGCTGCAGCACCACCTCCTCACGCAGCGTCTGACCCTCGGTCATTCCACCAACCTCATGCCCAGCCCAGGTGCTACTCTGCTCCCACCTCATACTGGTGCTCTGACATTTCCCTCATCTGGTCTTCCATCAAACAATAACAGCAATGTAGACAATATTCACAACTCTGTTTCTAATAGCAGCCCCATTGCTCCCACAAATACCAATATGATGGATCCTAGTAATTCTAGGACTTTTGGCAACATTGCTCCCCTGACTTCCCATGTAATCAGCATAAGTAATAGTGATGGTAGCGACGCAAACCATAGGGAGCCCACCAATGTCGTACCCTTCCAGCAGTCATGGGGATCTATTGGACAGCTTTCAGATCTCACTGCCTTTTACTGCATCCCGGAGGGGAAAGCGAATGTTGGGGCTGTTGCAGGGGAGGAAAAAGAGCTAATTAGCTGGCAGTAGCATTACCAGCACAGTCATTGTATCAAACTGTTTGTTTTCAGTCAAACTTTATTTTGAAAATCAACCTTTTAAACTGTTTAAATATAGATGCTATTTCTGTTGTAAATGTTGTACTTGAACATGTTGCTAACAGTATTTATATGTTTTTATACAATAAAACCTATCGCTTCATTATGAGTTTGTTTTTTTTTTTGCTTGTTAATATTTTTATGTTATTTACATCATAAAAGTAACCAGAAACCTTAAATATGCAAGTTTAGACAGGCTAGTTGTTTCATCTTGTTTCAAATCTTTATGCTATGCTTATCAAACCCTTTAACACACCAGAGAGTTATTACTCCTGTTCTTTTTAAATGATTTTATGGCAAATATTCGTATTCACTCTGCTTTTTTATTTAGTTTTACTTCAGTTTTATAAGTAAAGTTGAGTTGAGCTATTAGCACATTTAACTAAAACCTATTTAAAACAGTTGTGACGATGGGGAAAAAAGAAAGCAGGATACAAAACACAGACATTAAGATAAGCTGTACAAATTGAACAGGAAAATCCAGACAATTATCTGCTACACCTGTAAGAAAATTTTAAAAAACTACATGCAACATCTTTAAGAAAGAAAAACTGGTAATCATCAGGAGCACCTGTAAAAAGCCGAGGAGGAATCTTTTCCTCTTCTTAAAATTCAGATTTCCTGTAATATAAAATAGATTTACAAAATTGCCGTACATGAACATTACCTAAAAACACAACCATCGTCTTTGAGAGGAGCGAAACATATCCTTTTAAATCATGGATGCTTCCTCGTCCTGACCATCTGGCTGGTTATTTTGCTGCATTCCTGATGGTCAGTGGTTTATGATGAACCAGCCTGCATGTCTGTAAAGGTAATGTTGAAAGAGACACACAGGTTTCAGAACAACGAATGCTCCCATCAACACAACCAACCAACGCCTTGCATATTTCAGCAAGGCCGCAGTAAACCATGTAATGCATCTTTTACGAGCACTTAACTGGAAGAGTCAGGGTGCTGGAGAAATCTGACAGCAGTTCAGACCTTTCACCAATAAAATGAAAAAAACCCATTTCTGAAACAAATGCTTCCTTTACTTTGTTCTTTTTTTTATTTAAATATGATGTGTAAATGTTTTTATACAATATTCTTATGTTTTTATTGGAATTTGGGGTTAGACAGGAATCAATCAAAGAAACTTTACAATTTAATTGAACTTTCTTTTAACACTTTTAGTCATTTTAAATGGTCTTAATGGTGGATCCCACAAAGATAGACATTTGTGATCTAATGAAACACAGACAGCGTGTTAAAAGCTTTCCTTTAAACACTATAATGGGCTAATATTGACCGTAGGAGACCTTTGTCTCACTTGTAGGTATCTAAGCACCTAGTTGATGGTTAACCACTATGATTATGCATGTCCTGTATGTGTGTGTCTTGTAGATTATTTTCCTCTTGTACAACCCTTGTTGATGTCAATATTAAAGAGGGTATCTCTTGTTCCTTACTCCAATGTTACAATTGCCTTCAGGTAACCGGCTCTATTGTGTAAGTTTATCTAGTTGTTGATCATTTAACAAGCTACTAAATGTTCTTTGATCCTGTGTCTTCCTCAGAATCTGCTGATAAGGGTTGCTATGTGTGTGTGTGCAAAGTTTCAGTGTTTTATTTTCCTTACTATCTGTAATAACATGGAAAAGGTAAGCAGATATTCAGCTTTAGATGTGCTTATATTTGCAATGCAACTGGTCACTTGCATGCATGCATGCATGCATATTGGTGTATCATGTGTTTCACTGGCTTTTAGAGGTGGTTCATCCCCTGAAATACCCACTCCCCCTAACAAAAGTCCAACATGACTATAGCACAGTTTGTCTGACCTCCTTTCACCCTCCTTTCAAACATTGCAGCTCACACTGCTGTGATAGAGCTTCAAGTGTCTCCAGTTGATAAATGCATTCAGGACTTTTCTCTTAATTCTGTGTCCAAATCCTCCAATTCCCTTGAGTTATGAAAAGCACAGTCATGGTATTAAAAAAAGGATGATGTTAAGGCTCTGAAGAGAGTTAAACTTTTATCTAGATCTGTAAAAGCCCAGGTCTGAATTTGACTCCTCTCAGTGCTTTTTGCTTTGTAAAGAGAAAAATAAGTAAAGCGGCTGACAAACGGGTTTAATGTCGGCCTTTTTACAAAGAAAGGGAAAAAGAGAAGGGGTGTAATTGAGGGGAGAGGAAGAGCAGACCAATAGGATGAAGGAAGGCGGAGGACTGAGGAAGAATGAACAGAGAGCTTACTGAGTAGTGGCTATTCTCCTATTCATAGCAAGCCGCTCTTTGCCAGTTGACTGAGTTTGCACCCCCACCACGGCCCATCCCTACTTTCTCTCATGTGCTGCTTTCCTTTTATTCCAGTTACAGTAAATAAAAACAGTTTGTTCAGTCAGGTCATTGTTGTGACATGCTCAGGAATGTTTTCCTCATGAGCGTCTGCACTTATAGGGCCTGACAGACCTGGAAACTGGGAAACAGACACCTTCTGTGGTGGGAAAAGTACAGGATGTCTGGATGAGTAAAGCAGTGCATGTGGAAACCTTTTCCCAAAGATTCTCATTTTTTTTAGGATCTTTATACTTTGTTTTATTATCTACTAATTTTTTTTACAGAGACCACGGCACGTTTTCTGTTTCTTATTGGTGTGGCAGATAGTTGTCCTGCATTTCTGCTTGTGTGTGGCTGGATATTTGCTGTGGTTGTCTTTTGCTTCCTTTTGCCTGTCTTCACCGTATCCATTCTTCTTTTTCATTTTTGCCCACCTGTCAGCTCCAACATTAGCATAAAAACACAGGAATAAACAGCACAGACCATCTTTTGCTGTCATGATGGTAGACGGGAAAACGTACAGAATAAAGAAAAGAAAGCAGAAGCAATAGTGACATTGAACAAGTGAATTTTTCTGCCTTAAAATCAATTAAATTTGAATTTCTGGCTCTGAAATAGGGTCCATGATTTTTAAAAAATTACTTAATAATTTGCACAGCACACTGATAATTCAGTATTTGATTTGTGAAGCCAACACAAAGTTCATTGCAGGGTTTGCAGGTAAGTGCTGCAACTGCTGGTTACAAAGTGCATGTTGTTACACTCACAGGGAGATTGCACCAGTGGGAAGCTTTCTTTCCTGTAGTTATTTGATTTTTCTTTCCCTGTTAAAAAGTAAACCAGCATCAAAATAAAGATTACAATATGAAAAAATATCAATTTGAAAAGCAAAAATGACACCAGAAGAAAAGAAAATGTCTGCAAGCGGTGCATAAAACTGATCTTTGCATTTGTGCATGCTCTTCAATAGAATTTATATTGAGAATGTAATGAACAGGAGGAGGATTAAATAAAGTTTTACGGGATGATGCAATACTTTGG
>JBAMIG010000005.1:4670951-4697014 GCA_037177335.1 Kiunga ballochi
AATAACCTATAATGAGAGTAACACTCGAATCCTATCTCAGTTTTCTTTTAAAGAATATTGTTTTTAATGACTTTTTTGGGGGTTTTTACACACATTTAGCTTCTTACGTTTTATGCTACTTAACCCTCTGCTACTTAACCCTTATGCTACTTAATGGTCTGCTCGCAGGCTGTTCTGAATTTTTTTAATATAAAATTTGTAGTATCTGTTGGTGTTTTTTACTTTTTAGGGGTGACTTTTAAGGGATCAAATGTAAAGTAATGACTCACTTGTTGACATTAATCAAGTTCTGGTTGCAGCCACGATATTCTCCTGTTTTTGGGAGTTTAGAGCTACACCAAAGAACTCAGTGTGTAGAGACTTTATACTTTTGTGGGTGTTTTAGAAGTCTCCTGCAGATTTGTATACGCTGTGATCTCACTAATGACTCGTCCTGGTGGGTTTTTGTTGGCTGAATTGGTTGAACGGAGAAGCAACACACCTCCTCTGGAGATCTATGATAATTCTTTCATCACTATAACAGAAAAGTGAGCCTATAACAGTGGAGGAAGTGGCTCTGAGTGTGCACGCTCATCTGACATATAACGACTGGTAGTTTTTCTCAGGTAGTCTGTATCTCGCTTCATTGATTAAGACCAATTAATTTGTCCAAATGAATTAAATGTAGATTCCATCATGCAAACAGTCTTTATGGATTTTTCAATAACTCCAAGTCGACACTATAATTTCCATGCAGCAAATGGGAAATCACATTAAAGCAAATTATCAGCTTCTTTTCTGCAGTATTGAGTATGAACGTGAAGAGGTGTGAAACGGTACACTGTCTGTTGTTGCTCAATTGCTGGCAGGTAGCTGGGTGCGTGCTTTTGCCCAGCGATTAGCCAATTAGGGCAAAGTTGAAGCAATGAACGGGTTATGTGTGTCTGTGTGTCACAACAGGGATCTGTGAGAACTTTGATCTGTGTGAGGTTAATATGTGAACTGGAACATCTATTGGTCTTTCATTCTGTCCAGAACACAATGGTTGCTCCCAGTAAGGTTTAACTTTAAACACAGACACGACTGAAGCCTGCAGATCTACCAAAGTCTGATAAAGTTTATTTTAATAATGTTGGATTAGAGGGAGAGTTTTGCCCATACTTTGTATGTTTTCTCAGTGATACATTTAGAGAAGAAACTGGAAATACCATATTAACTGAAAGTTATTATGGTATTTGGTGCTAAAATGATGCTTATTGTTGGGATGAGTTCACAGCACCATGACTGTAAAATAAAGTGCCTTAAAATACCAAAATATTGTTTTGTATAGTGACTACTGTTGTACTGAGTTGATCATAAACATTATGACACATTCATCCTAGTGACATGGGAATGTTTTGTGCAAGTTTGTAACAAAGAAGGCCTTGCTAAAGGGTTCAGGCTGTTCTGGAGCCGAAATAAACGACTTCAGCCAGCTTTCTGTCATCTTGTCTTGTTGCCATGGAAACACAGGGAGTGTAAACCACTAAAACAAGAAACGTGACTCAGAAAAATCAGTTCTTTAACATCTTTTGCATCCTGTAAGAACTGAATAGATGACGGACGTGAAGTGAAAGTTCCTCGTGTCTGGAAAAAGGGTAGCTCTGCTATCTCACTCATTTTCAAGGACTCAGTAAAGGGCAAAGGTCACATTCCTGTGTCCTAGTCGGGGTTTATTAAAAGAGTTTGTGTTATTTTGACAAGTTTTTTGTCTTACATTGCTTGTATAGTGCATAGTGATAAGTAAAGGAAGAGTTTAATGATCAACTGGAAAGTTTTAATCCAGAACTTAATTCCTACTTGGAAAAAGCAGACCTGAACTCAGAAAAAGGATATAAAATACTTTATTAAATACTTTATTAGACCTGAACATTAGGATGAGTCCATATAGGTGTCAAGGATCTTTTTCCCCTCTATGAAGTCCTGGGAAAAGGCTCCTTAATCTTAATCTGATCTATGATTATCATGTGTTTTATGATGTTTGTATTATTCCATATAATAGGCTTGTTCTGTAAATTATTGTTCTCTAAGAATATATATATTTATTTATTTATGCTGATTCATTATATAAATAGAAACAATGTATGTTTCCGGTAAAATTTGTAATAAAACATGTTTACAAATTTTACACGTGTCTATATAGATGTATGATTTAGTAAGAAAATATGAAAACAAATGCGCTCATATTTATTAACCTATCTTATTTTTATGTGAATAATAAATAAAAATAATAAGTAAACATGTAAAGTTTCTGTAATGTGTTTGCAGCTGTTCACATATTTATGATTTTATTCATAATTTGTTTGATCTATATTAAAGATTCTACCATATTACATGTGTAGAACTTTATTTTATTTAATTTCTATCTATTTTTATTCTCTGGTTCAACTATTTGTTTAAAATGAAGTTAATATTAATAGATTATTCACAATTTAGGAGTAAATCTAAAGTTGCACTTTTGCTTCCTCAGTCTAGAGTGAGGCTTTTTTTGTGCGATCAAAATGATGTGATTGCTTGTATTGGGATTCACATGAACTCTGATTCCTGACCTAGTTAATTATGATGAAACAGAACAGATTTTGATGTGAGTATTTTCTCCTTTCCTTGACCTGTTTTAAGGCGTGTTTTATTTCCAGGTCCAGTTTGGACAAAGTGGCAGAGACAGAAGATATTGATTAATATTTAACATAAGCCAGACTGATTATCAAGACTAAAGTAGCAACAGTTTAGAAACTATGAGCTTTTCAGATTAATCCACACTGCATGATAAAGATCTGACTGCTGGTGGAGTGTCCACATCAGAGGCAGGTATTGAACCAAGTATCTACTATTACCTTTATCATTAAGTTACATAATTGAGTAATATTGCATCAGATTTACTCATCCATTAACAGTTAGACACACTGGATCCAATCTATGTTTTATTGTATTTTCACTCACTGATTATTTGCCTTTATTTTGTGTTTCGTCTTGTCAAAAGTGAGACATTTGACTGGTTATTGATTTATAACGATGGGTTATGGACAGGAATCTGCAAACATGCTCCGTGGTTAAAATCCCCTTTGGATATCACCATAGTGTGTAAACACCGGTAGCACTGAGGAGGGTTTAAAGTGTGTGTTTCTTTTACATATTTTCCCTTCAGGAGGCTTGTAGTTCTGTAATATTTCTCTGAGTGCAGTGCAAGTGGGTCTAAAAATCATGACAAAAACCTTTCAGAATAACTCACTGTCTTTTTAGGCTCATTATGGTGCTGTAGAAATGATTGATTTATCAGATTTAATCTTTAACTGAATCTGTTGTTCTCTCCATCTGTGAAATATCCACACACAAGTATGCTTGATCCTCCTGCAGGAAGGATATTTTGAATAATATTTGAGTTAATTTTAGCAAATGTAGTAATATTATAGTCTGTTTTTCCCCTGATTTCCACTTTTCTCATTATCACATCTTAATTATAAAGGAAAAGGAGAATTAACCTTATTTTATAGCTTATAAACCTCCTATCAGTCATTGTGGTTTGACAATATGACTGAAGAGTGCTTCTCATGATAATTAAGTCATAGTAGTCTGTTTTGTTACATGTGATTTAGGCCACATGTACTGCTGTGAGTGTACATGTGCCTACTGCAACAGGGTTCATCAATCTGGCATCATTCAAGTAAAAATGATTACATAGCTGCATAAGATTTATTCTCCATGGTGTGTGAGGATGCCAAAACCAAAACCAGAAACTGTGAGATAATACTTTTCTTGTTTTGTCGTCTATTATGAAAAAACCAAACTTATACTGGGACTGCATGGGTGCAGCTGGAGCATAATTACTATCTTGCATTCCTCACATACCACCACATCTTGCATAAAGTTTCCTGATTGCATTTGGGCAATGCAGCGCTCCCTACCTATAAGTCACTTCCCACAGTAATACAATATTGATGCATCCGCTTGTGTAGGGAGACAAAAGGAAAGGAAGGAAGGGGGTGGTCTTCTATTCTCCAGAGATTTTCCAAACTGGATACATGAAGACGAGGACACCATCAGTTTAGGACAGATGTTTAGCAACGAGAAGCAAACAGAGAGAAAATGATGATCTTTGCTTTGCTTCTTATCGGTGACTTGACCTTGAATTGGGAAGAAGGATCTGAGAGTTATAACATTAAAATGTTATAATAAAAATGAGTTTAGAAAAGATAAATCATTGTGATGGAAACCTTGAGAGGTATTTATGGCACAAATATAGCACAGACTGAAAGAGGAGTGTTAAAGAGTGACTGTTTGACATCATTTTCCAGAGATTTAATAAAAATTCACTGTTAACCTGTGTCTGGATGCTGAACCCCCACTGCACATAATTATAGATCAGGATGTTTTTTTCTGCGTATGCTGCAGCAACATCCCTGACAGCACCAGGTTTTGGAAGATCAAGGGAGAATAATAGATGTTAAATCTCACATTAAATAAGCTGTCATTATGAATGCTGCATTCGGATGCCATTTTAATGTCTTTGAACGTTTTTTAATGTTGAAGTCCTATTTTTTTTTTTAGTGATTAATGCTTCAACTAAACATTCACATTATTGAAACAATTAGTAGTACTGATCTTGCACAGTTTGTTAAAAAGGAGCATTTAGTTTAGATTGTGTGGCTGTTAAGAACAAATAAAGTGGTGCCTAAATGTTTTGCACATGAAAAAACTGTTTCTTTTTTTCTATTTTTACAAAATGCAAAACAGCAGTGCTAGTTTGGTCTGCTGTTGCTTCCCTGCTGAATTTAGGCCTTGAGAAATGGTATCTCTTACATACTGTGTCACTGTTGCTTTTGTCTAGAAACAGTGTATTGTTACAGCTTGAGTTACCACGTCATGCTATCCTCAGGCAGGTTCAAAGCACACATTCAAACAAAATGCTTTCATTAGGTGATTCTTTTTAGGTCTTAATTTGTGGCACTTTATTAAAACATTGTTTGTTTTAAAGCCTGTCCAAACCTGAAAGAGTAATAGTTTTCAAAACAAATTTACCCTTTACTTTTTATAAATAAACAAATTACTTTGTCTGCATGTTTAATTGAGAAGTTAGGAATATAATCTAATATTATATCTATTGATCTATTGCTTCTTTATTTTTTTTTACAAACATGGTTATTTATTGTGAAGCTGTGTTCGCTGCTGCAGTTGCGCGGTTTGACCACACGGTGGCAACCATATACTGTCAGTAAAGTGGAGGCTTGTTGAAGTCGCACAAGAAGAAGACGCTTTTATTTCTCAGGGCTTTCTGCGATTTGAACTGGTCACACCAGTAAGACCACTGTGCATGAGCCATTCGTCAACTAATTGAGGTAGATATAAAACAAAACGCAGCTTCATGTATATGTCTGCAGGTTAACTTTATTTTTTATTCCCATATAGCACTCACGCGGTTATAAGTTCAGCAGCCCTTGATGTTTTTTATTATTATTAGTATCATTTTTTGCAAAATACCTTTGCTTTGTGGATTATCTTGTAAAGTTAACTAATTTAAAAGATGTATGACTTCTTTTTTGTCTTGTTTTCCAGTATAAGGTTTTTGAGAAAGACCAGTGATTGTGTCTGTAGCTTTTTTTTTAATTACAACTTTCTGTTTGCTCGAAAAACGCTCACACCTGAAGATTATTGTTCTTAATTAGACGCACGTGCAGCTGGTAGATGAAGCAGCCGCTGATTGGATCCCACCTTTATGCTCCTACTAAACCTTGACACCGGGTTTTTTTTTTTCCATAAAACGGGCCTTTTGATTGAATACAAATAAGTAAATAAATTCACAAATGACCCTTCCTTGGAGCTATGTAATCATAGTCATATAATCATGTATTTCCACATAAAAGACTGCAGAACTGGAATTAAATTGAAATGGTGAAACTAATAAAAACAGGTTCAAATGTGGGATCAGCTTATTATAGCTTCCTGTATCTTTTCAGATATGTTTCTCATCTCCTGTCACATGGCAGCGTTTGTACACATAAACTTCTGTGTGGTCTTTTGGGATTTCTTATACAGCAATTCCACTTTTTCTGAGAAAATACCACGTTTTTAAAGCTGTGAACAATCTTCTGCAATAGTGTAAGAACTGCTTTAATGGTTTTAATGTCTTTAAGCAGGGTTTGCCTCCCTGCCCCCCTCCTCCCCCCTCTCACTGCATTATCACCCCCTTATTTTTCTTGAACCCATTAACACCTAAAGGGATTTATTTGTACGAGCATGCATGTCTTGAGGATGCCTCTGGTCTGAATGAATTAACTGAGGCGGTGAAGTGGGCAAATGGTTACTTTTAAAAAGGAGAATATTTATTCTAAGGTTTATTTGATCAAGATGGTTCAGTGTTGACCCGCTCACTGTGGGGTTTCCAAGGAATTAATCTGTATAATTTCTAATTATTACAAAGTATGAATAAAAACTGTTTCAGGTTAGTTTTTGTTTTGTTGCTGTGTTGCCTTTTCCATCACCCCTTTGGAAATGTTTTTAGGATATAAAGAGATGTTGAGTAAAATGAATTCTCTCTTCTCAGGATGTCGAGGTTCATCGTGATCCGAGGTGGTCTCGGCCTGTTGGCCATCAGGAGGACATGTTTTATCTCCAGATCCGCTCACTCTGCCCCAAAGAGCGAGTATCGACCAATCAAGAAAGTCATGGTGGCCAATCGAGGTAAAATGCTGAATGACACAAGCAGTTTAGCCTAAATAGTTAAGTTAAAAGCAGTTGAATGGTACTTAATTCATTTATAATATTGAAGAAAAAAAGTACTTTAAAGTCTTCCTGAGGCAGAATAGACTCTGATCACTTAATTTTTAATAGCTGGCATTTAGTTTGCCTTGCCACATGCTAATATTTAAACAGAATGTGTGGGCTGGAGGCTGCACAAGATACATTTGTTTACCAAAAATTAAAAAAAGGTCAATTTCAGGAAACATGAGAAACTGGGAACTTCTACTGGATGACCAGGAAGTAATGTTTCAAAATTGCAGCACAATATCATCATTGCAATGTATGTGTGTGATCGCCGCATTGCAGGTCCTGTAATGTAGATGCAAATGAACTGAATATGTTCTCATCAATTTCATGGAGCCAGATGCAAAGGTTTCTTTATTAGCAGTGGCTTTAAATAAATCTTTATGGTAAAACACGCACTTAGGACCTAGCACAATAAAAGGAAGCAGTAAAAGATGACAAGAATAAATTTCAAATAGACAATGCATACTTCGATTTAGAGAAAGAGATGAAGTAAATGCAGTTTCAGTGTCGATACAGCAGGAATGCAGCAGAGCTTTAAGTGCGGTTCAAGTCATCTGAGTATTTATGTATGTTTCTATATTCCTAACTGTATTGCAGGGTAAGAAAAAAAGAGGACAATATCGTGTTGCTGTAATCAAAATGTCAAAACAAAATCAAATTGGCATCAAAACAAATGTTTATTTAATCCTCTTTGGGACTGATGGGTGGCTTTATGATGGAGGAGGGAATAATTTTCTGAAGTTATCTGCAGTGTGGATGTGACAAGCAGCTTTGAAGTTGCAGAAGGGATTTGGTAGAATTTGTACCAGGACTCCCCAGAGGAGGCCACTGTGTTGTTATGAGGCTCGTAAGGTGACACAGATCATCTGGGTGACAAAATATTTGAATGTATTTTAGATAATTTTTATACTATTTGTTAATGTGGGCATATTTATATTAGTGGCTGCTTTGGTTTCATGTATTCTGTGTGCACGTGGCCTATAGCCTGACGCCCCCTCCTAAGCATTTGCATCAAGCCTCTCATGAAGGCTGCATTTGACTGCTTTAATCCATCAGTTTGACTCAAAAGGCTTTTGCCTCTGCTTCATATTCACACACAGAGGGGCATTTCATCAATCTGTGCTTCACAACAGCATGGCGTGATATCGGCACTGCATTCGCTGGGTGTGATGAGGGAAGTTGGACCCTCATCATATCAGTCCAACTTTCTGCCTCTTCTCTTTTTCTGTTCCTACTCTTCCCTTGCCGTCTCATGTCCTCTTTTCTTTTCCGCCCTGTTTTTTTAAGCTCTTGTCAGTTGTGATTTTTCTTTCCCCTTGAGCCATGTGCCATCTGCTTTTTTACCCCCTGTGACTCTACTCCCGTTACCTCTTCCATTCATACGGGTACTTAACTTCTTTCCCCAAACTGCTCTTGTCTTGTATCTGTGCATTTGTCACGTTGTTAAACCTGCTTAACTGTTTCTTTTTGATCCTTCCTTTTTTGAAAACCTCTCCCTGCAGTCTTCAGTCTATTTTATATCAACATTTAATCTGTTTTCCATACATTTCAAACACTTTTCATCTCTTTTATGTTCACACACAGCTTTTCTTAAAAACTTGTATTACGTGCTTGCTCTTCACCTTTTCAAAGCTGCACAAACATTTCAGCGCTGTCCTCCTCTTCCTCCCTTCAAGCAAAAAAGAAAAAAAATGGTTTTCACCAACTAAGCTGTTTTTTTTTGTTTTTTTTCTCTGCTTAAGAGTGTTTTGCTTAAACAGGTATTTGGCTGTAGTGACAGGAAGATGAAAGTCTGAGTGTTTTTTTTGTTGTTGCTAAGATACACTCTGTTCTCCAACTTTACATAAACAACTGACTTGTTGAAGTATATTTACTGCTATGAAAAGCACCATATTGTTTTTCACATCATGTACAGGATGAAAAATAGTTTTTATTTTATGCTCTCAGAGGAAGCATTGGTTGCAAAATGAGGCCAATGCCACAGGTTGTTGATTAAATAAGGTCTGTGCTCATGAAAAATGCATGACAAAAGGGTGATAACTACACTCTTTTTACCTAATCAAACACAATGTGTAGGACAATAAATCAGAAATAAAAGCTTTGTTTAATTAAATGTGTATGAAGAAAGAAGGACGTGGACAAATGGAGGGGAAATGCAACAAAGCAGACCCACCTCCGTCTTCTTCCATTTCTTATGCTGCTCTTATCTTCCAGGTGAGATCGCTATCCGGGTTTTCAGAGCCTGCACTGAACTGGGAATTCGCACTGTGGCGGTTTACTCTGAGCAGGACACTGGGCAGATGCACAGGTAATAATTTTCTGCTAAGCTCTTTGTGTTGGCTTAATTTGAATGGTATAGATCACACTGCTCAGCCTCACCTCACTGTTTATCACATAATCCTTCACACTCTATTGCATATTAAACCAAAAAGCCTGGAGTTGTGACTAAGTGCTCACTGTATCTGTGACAGCCTGGATTTGGTGCCGCTATATCATAATATGTGTGCTTTAAGAAGGGCTGCACATTTGTCTTGAAGGTTTAGACGTACAAGGACCAGTCACAATGTAAATGTTTTATTTGACGCCTTTTTATTAGTCTATATTAGCTTTTAAGATGTCTTTTTATGTTTTTAAATGATGCAACATGTATTTTGTTGTTTTGGATTCACTGCATCTTTTGTTAGTGTTGACCTTAAAAGCTGCATATCCCAGCTAGGTCAGTCCTTAAGACTTGCATTTCCAGGTTCAGTTGGGATTAAATAAGAAACAAACTAATGTAACTTTTTACAATTAACAGGCAGAAGGCAGATGAAGCTTACCTGATTGGGAAAGGCTTGCCACCTGTTGCAGCATACCTACACATTCCAGACATCATCAAAGTTGCAAAGGTGAGAGCGATGGTTTAGTAAAAGCGAGGGTAGTAGGTGATTGATAAACCAGTTCAGCCATTTATTGTAAAACTTTGTGACTGGCAGTTTAATGCTGAATGATTCGGGACAAGCTTCGCATTCAGTACTTCTGAAATAAGAGGATTTATTCGTGGTTTTTGAAGATCTCAGCGCTTCCTATTACCACTGCGTTAGAGGAAGGATCCTGATCCATCTGACAAATGACAAGTCATATGAAGTTCCCTTCCCTCTAGAGCAGGTTTACTTTGTCCTTTTTATTAATAAAAACCAAACTATTTAATTATTTGAACTTTTTGACAGCATGTCAGCTATTCTCTGTATCACAACAAAATTCTACCCCCATGTGCACAGACACCTGCATGCAGACACAGCTGAGCACAAATTTACCAACAGAGCATGCATCAGTAAAAATGTCGGCCACTTTTAAATGAAAAATGTTTTTTAAAAAGGTTTTCCAAGATGGTGAAGACAAACATTCATTTTACATTGAACTACAAGTTCATTGTGAGAACATGTACCAATCAGAAACTAGTGATCATTGTGAGGATAATTTCAGGCATTTTTGGGGTTAAAATGATCCAGTTGGGTTTGTTTTCTGAGAGCTGGACTTTAGGAACACTTAGATCAACTCAGAGTAAATCAGCCTTTAATTTAGTCAGAAAGTTGAAAAAATTTAACTTGATTTTGTTGCAGAATGTCGGCTATTTATAAAATTTAGACCATTATAGAGGTTAGAAACGTGACTTCACAGCTGAGTCTAGTAGTTATTTGATCATTATTGTATCAAGTGTCAAATTAACCCTGTTATCTGTAAAAATGCTCCTGTTGCTGCAACAATTTATATGAATATCTATTTAGCATTTCTGATTTTGGCATCTCCGGTCTGATTTTATATGCATACACTAGCCACAGATTTCATTATGATGTAAGACAGGATTTTTCTGTCTATAATTCAGCATTAAGGGAATTCTGTGTGTGGGTTAACATATCGCACACCCCTCCCCCAAAAGCCTCAAACCTGGTAGAAACTGACCTTCACACAACAACACCTGAGATTTGAAGGATATGTTCCAGTTTACAAATGCATGGTTGCAGCTGAAAATGTGTAGAAAAGGGAGTGGAGACAGAACATGTTGCAGGAAATACACTATGTCGAAGCAGGTTTGTTTACAAGCACCTTGTATGGCTAATGAGGCTCCTTGATGATTTTTTTTTGTTTGTTTTATTGATTAACACATGCATCTGAATAGTGTGTGAAAAGAATTTGCATGTCTGCAGAGAGAAACATGAAATCAAGTCACTTGCCAGCATTTGCTGCAAAATCTCCAAAAAAATATTGAAAATATTAATGTTTTTCCTGTTTTTCACAGCCTGGATTACATCTTTAAGTCACTTTAAATGTTTGTACCAGAAGACAACCACAGTGCGGGCAGCCGGTTGCTTCTCAAATTACAATATTTGTCTCATTTTTAACCAGCAAACGTTTTACCAGTCTAGTTTTTATAAAATGTTTTTTGTTTGTGAATGCCCACTGACTGGTTTAAAACACTAACCCATGTTTTTACCTACCGTTTTAAATGGAGTATATAGTGATTTTACTGGCATTGTTAAAACACTAGAATATAAATGAGATGTAGCTGCAAAGATTCAGCTGCAGAAGTGATACTGTAGCACCGAGGGCAGCTCCAAGGCACAGCCTGCCCAGGTCCCAGTCCTGCCCTGTGGCCCTTTGCTTAAGGCTGTTCATATTAATGAAAGTTGCATCTAGTTGCACCTTGGCTGGATATTTAATGCTTGTATGAAATAGTTTCAGGCATTTTTCTTGGACATAGCTGTTAGGTAGTAAGTTTACATCAAAGGGGTTTTCATCATGTGGATTTCATTTCAGCTGTCTTGAGAGTTGAGTAATAAAAATGTATTGAAATGGAAAAAAGTTAATGTTTGTAGTGTTTTAACTTGCTGCTTGTACCAGTTATCTGGAATTTTTTTCTTTGATCGTTGATGTAGCAAAGCTTGGCCGTCACACATGAACTTGCACAACTGATGGACCAGTGCCTTTCCTTTTGTTTCTGCTCTTAATGTCACTATTCATTGTGCTTGCAGAGAAGAAGAAAATCTGCTTCTTTCCATCAGACCTTTCTTTTGTCCAGTGCCTTTTTAAAAATTTTTTTTATCAACTAGCACTTGATTTTGCATTTCCCAACGGTGCCATTCTGTTCTATAAACATTCTCCATCTCCCTTTTTCTTCATTTCCTGCTGCTTCTTATCACTGTATTGATCAGACTGGCTCCTTGTGCCTCTTTCCATTCTGCCTTCACCTTCTCAGGGCAGGAAACCAGTAGTTCTTTGTCAGCTTTCTGATCAGTCTCTTACGGTTTATAATTTTCTATGCAAACATGTGGTCAGCCAGCCAAATCACACACTTTGCCATCCAATTCTCATAACTAGACCGCCTGTCAACAAGGCATGTGGTAAGCTACACTTTACATAAATATTTACCTGCAGTTCAAATTCAATCCCCTTTTCAAAATGTGACTAATCTTCAGTCTGGGTTTTTTTTTGTGAATTTTGTTTTGACACCTGTGTTTGGATGTGAAAATTTTAGTTGCAACTAAGAACAAGAGCATCTTCTTGTGTTTATGCATTTGTTCTCCTGTCTGCACTGGTATGAATCTTCCTCTCCTGTCAACGCCTCTGTATTTGTTTTGAACTTGCATGTCTGCATATAGTTGCCTCACTTCTTGTGTGGCCCCATTACTCCTCTGGTCTAGCAATAATGGGTCTTTTAACCACAGGACACCCCATAATTATAGTCTGCCTTGTATCCAAGAGCAGATGGCACATACTGATCCAGAGATTGCTCTATCTGTCAGTATCAGGGACCATTGTATCTGCCACCCTGTGCATGTGGTCAGTACTTATTCCCGACCCGTAAATTACACTTGGCTGGCTTATTCTCCCAGTTTCTCCTGGAGTTTAATGACTAGATGATGTGTTTATTGATCAACAAAGATTAAGAATAAATTGTCATTTGTCCTTTTTGCTTAAAGTGGCATACAAAACATTTTAACCTCTGTGCAAGTAATTAATGGTTGAGTGAATTAGCTTTATTACCAATTAACCCCTTTGTGACTGATGATAAACTAGAATGAATATGGATGCATCTTTCTCATTCACATCTTAGGACAACAATGTGGATGCCATTCATCCTGGCTACGGTTTCCTGTCCGAGCGATCCGACTTTGCTCAGGCTTGTGCGGACGCGGGAGTGATGTTCGTAGGACCGACTCCTGAAACCGTGCGCAAGATGGGAGACAAAGTGGAGGCTCGCTCTCTGGCTATAAGCGCAGGTAAATTTGCAGAACGTACCTGATAGTTTGCTTGCGCGCATCAGCCAAGTGTTTGGTATTGCAATCCGATAATTGTGAAGCCTTCTTTAGTCTATTTAATTTAGATTATTACAGAAAGTTCAGGGAACTGAGGAGCTCTGAGGTCTTGTATTGTTTACTGAAGCTGAAAAAGGTTCTGGTTCTTAATTCTTAAGTGACCAAATATGTCACTTCAAACAATGTGTTAGATGTCTGTGATATAGTCTTTACTTTTTTTTCCCTCATAGCAATCACTTGCTAAGTATTTCTGTCTCAAACATCAATCTCATTGCCAAGAGGAATCACCATACTTTAAATATATATTTAAGTCCTTTTTTCATCTGGTTTTATCTGCAAAACTGTAAAAAACTGAAAATGTGAAAGTTTCATTGTACTGGCATTAAAATATATCAATTTTATAGCAAAACTAAATTAGAACTACAAGATTGTGAGAGAATGACTTGTAAACTCTTGATTCATCTCCTGTACAGGTGTACCCGTTGTCCCAGGGACAGATGCCCCCATCTCCAGTCTGCAGGAGGCACAAGCATTTGCTCAGACATACGGCTTCCCCATCATCTTCAAAGCAGCCTATGGAGGAGGCGGTCGAGGCATGCGGGTAGTCAGAGAGTATGAGGTGAGCCTTTTTAATGGAAAAGATGACAAAATGGCTTGCTGTCACAAAAGAGCTTGTATTTCATAATAAACTTGAATTTGTATTGAATCGAGGTGAAATTGCTTGAAAATTACAACCTGGTCATTAACTGTGAAGCTGCCAATCACCCTGTGTATTTGTGTGTACTCATAAATTGCCTTGCTCAGTTGGCTCAACTGATCACAATGATTGGGCCTCATTCTTTTCCATCAGGTGTAAATAATTAAGAAATGCCTTTCAGACCAGCACGAACTTGTCTACCAGGCACTTGTCTACAAAGCCTCTGGGTTGAAAGATGGTTATAAAACCATCTTGTGTATCTCAGACTGCAGGCTGAACTGACCCAAGTCCGGATTTTTTTCTCTTCTTTTGTTCCTGATGGAAATTTTAGCTACTGTTGTTTTTTTGTGATTTCCTCCTCCTTTTTAAAAAACAACAAAAAAAAACACATTTTTTTTAATGTTTCTCTTTTTTAATGTTATCTTTGCAGAATAATAACTGCAAGACATCACTTCCACAAAGGATCCCACGCTCTGCCATTGTCACGTTGTTTCTCCTACCCATAAGGGACTCTGCCTATGTTCATACATTTAATTAGAAATGTAAACAGACTTCCCAACAAAATACAATTTTCACAAAAAAAACTGAATTATGCCTGGCAGTCTGAAGCTAATGAGGGATAACCGGCTTAAAGATAATTGAAACCTTTTTAATAGTAGTTTTAACACGTTCTGCATCAGGATCACCTGTCTCAGATGTGGATACAATCTTGCAGATAAAATGGATTAAATTTAAAAAATGAGGGTGGAAATTGGCAGAGGATCTTTTCAGGTCCTTTATTTTCATTGGCTGTACACATTGATTCGGTATCAAACTAGTGTCACGTTCCAGTTGGATAGATTATCAGTTTATTTGAGTACACCTACGATGACGACCAGAATGTTATGAATCTTGTTTGGATCATACATGGTTTTAAATAGCTGGAGGTTTGCTGAGGTTAGTGTGGATGAGGAATGCTAATTTGTTTTTGTGTTTTTTAGGGGTTTCTAAATGATCGTGCCGTAAAACCTAATGGAATCTCGATCAAGGCTACTTTCGCACCAAGGTAGTCTGCGGAAACTTTGTAGTGAAAAAGTCTGGAATTAAAAATTTCAGTCTTTGGTTGGCTTTCACACTGCATTTACTTCAAGCAGAGTAAATTGCCTGGACATTGTCACATAGCCGCTCACTATTTCTCCTAAGTGACCACTGGCCACAGGGGTGCAAAAAGGAAGATGGCAAGTGGTGCAGCTGGAATAAAAAAGGCATAGAGAGGAAGAAAGGACATAAGATGGGAAGGAATGGAAATGAAGAAGGGGCAGAACAGAGAGGAGTTTGGTGAAGTAGTATTTGTATTAATATGATTTGATGGATGTAACAGTTCTCGCCACACTTGGGTGATTAAGAATGAAATGACTTGTTCAACACAAATGAGCAATAGAGCCTCACCAAGCTTTTGCAATATTGGGGTTTTCTGTATCGAGGCAGTGAGATATTACATGTTGGCACTGCAACATTTCCTACTTTACTCTCTCTGATTCACAGGTTGGTCTGTTTGCTTTTACAGCTAAACTACATCAAATTTTATAAATAAACCACAACCCCAATTTTCAAGTTGACCATTGATTTCTTTATTTTTCACATTAAAACTACTACAGATAAATCCTACTATCCACAGCAGCACTGCATGGTTTCTGCATTGGTTGGGCATGAAAATGAGTGCACTTTGGAGTCTTTGCAGATTCTGCTATAGTACTACTGGAAATTGTGAGCAGTATTGAGCTGATATGCAATGAGTGAAAGGAGAAACCAAAAAAAAGAGGAACATGAAGTCAACTTTTCTTTTAAGAAAAGCTGAAACGGCAACATTTATCTCATTGCAACCAACTAGAGCAAAAACAGAGGGGTGAATACTTAACTCGGTACTGCCCACTTGTGGATGAACTAGTGTGGAACCCTGTGGCAGCATAAGAGACATGAAGACGGTGATTCATGGTGGTGTTTTAAAGGAAGACCCCTGTTTTTATGTAAGGGAGCGTATCATTGTAAACGCAGATCTGCTCAGGTGGCTCAGATGTTTTCTGCAAACCAGGTGTTCTTTCAACTGGGATCTCAAGATTATCCGGTTAACACCTTTTAGTGTTAGTAATCCTCAGTTATTTCTGAGCAGTTGGGTAGTCATTTGTCTTGCATGGTATGTAATGATGTGACACAAATTATCTTTGAATGAAATGAATGAGACCATTTTAGTAAAATATGCATATAACGTTACAATAAATGATTGCTGTGCTTGGCCGAAATATAGACGTTTTCAGCTGGTTTTACAAGATATTAAAATTAGATCTGGGTTCGGTTCCAGCAAAGTTCTGGATACTATTAACCAGAACAGAAAAATTGATGGGCTCTTTGGCATTTTCATCACTGCTAGAGATTAAATGAAGACATAAAAAATGCAACAAACACACTCTTGAGCCTAAGTGACTTTTTCACTTAATCAAAGAGTCTATCAATATATAATGAATGTAGGACTGTAACAGTGTAAATCAGTCTCTGTAGAAATGAGCTGCTTGGTGAAGGTCTGCAATCCAAGTAGATGATCGGTGTTATTATGCACAGCTGTTGTTTTGATGTTGTGCCTGATCATTGATGTTTTGCTATACTGTGTAATATATGGGTTTACAGACTGTTAAATACATGTTTAAGCCATTTAAAATACACTGGCTGAAGAGCGTGGACATTCAACAGATGTTTGTGTTTCTAAAACCCAAAATACTTGTGAAATAATTTGATAACCTAAAAATATTTATTTTGAAACTAGACCAAGGAAGGCTCTAATGCAGCCTGATGGTAAAATGCAACTAAAAACATCATAAAAGACATTGTTTAGGAGATTCCATTTTAAAAAATGTATCAACGGGGGAAATGAGTCCCCTCAGGTTTGTAGAGTTGGGGAATTGGCAAATTGACACCCTGTTTACTTCACTGCCTGCCCAGCGGCAGCTTAGCTTTGGTATCAGCACTATCTGAGCCTGATGTAATCCCAGTTTTCCCAGATTTCCACTTCTAAAATTGGCTCTTGCCAAACTTTTTTCTGCCACTGGTTGGTGTCTGATCAGATCTGCACACAGCAAAGCTGCGTTATCTTTTAATGCTGGTGTTGTTTACCGTTTGTATTGTAAACAGTCTATTTGTTTTTTTTCCTTCTTTGAGGGAGATATTCTAAGTGTTTGATCTAAACATATACAGTACATTGTGAATGTTTGAGGATGTTTAGACCATAAGGAAGAAAAAAGTTAGTATTTATTATATTGCAGAACAATTTAATATCAAACTGGCTACAGATGGATTTTCTATCAAACTAATCACTTATTGCAGCTTGAATTGTTTTTAATATTTGATATCTTTTATAAACTGTTGACTCCGAAGTACACTACATCGTAAGTGACGCTGCTCGGTTTATTCACAGTGGTTCATCACTTCATTCCCTGATCTATTTAAAAAATGCCTTTGCTGTGTTGTTCTGTAGCCACTGAGCCTCAAAAGTCATGAATCGACTGGAAAGAATGACCTTTTCGGAGTTGTGGCCCAGTCTAATTAATTAGTTGTTGACATTTCTAGTTATTCATTTGAGTCACAGGAGCTTCCACTGCTTGAGTAGATATGTTGTGAGGAAATTGTAAAGAGGTTCTTCGGTACTGTTGGGGCCCCAAGCAACAATGCGTAGGTTGGCTTTTTATTTCATTAAGGCCAGCTCACAGGTCATTTGTATGCTGAATTAATGGAGTAAGCCAAACTATTCACAACACATTTTTGGACGAGATGTGTTTGCGTACTGATAAGCAAGCCAGGTAGATTGGCTGTTTTTCCTTTGTTTGACCTGATGTGCTTCCTGAAATGGAAAGAAGGAAAAGAAAGGAATCAAAACTCCAGTGGCAGAAAGATGACAGACGGACTGAAGTGATGTGGAAAGATTACAAATGGAGTTGTACTTTTCAAACTTTTTAGGCTTTTAGAAGTCTCCAATCCTTTTTTTTTTTTTTTCTTTCAAATGGACTACAGGTGCAACAATCATTGGACTACTTTACTTATGTCTACAAAATATTTGTTTTCTGTGCACCAGTGACTGGGGACGGTAAAACCCTGAAGCAATGCCTGTCTTATTGTTTCCTACTCCTCGTAGTGGGTTTTTTCACGCTGCTTTTGACAAGAGCATCAAACAGCTTTCTGTGGTCATCTCCACCTTTTGTCTTCATCACTAAACTTGAAATAGATTGGTGTTTTGTGAGCTGCCAAGACAGCCTTTATAAACAAGATTGAGAGAAAGACTGAAAATTAAAAATCTTGTTTGAAGTTGTTTGTGTGTCCTGCACAAAGACAACTATTAATGCTTATAGGCCTTAGAAACTCCAAGCACATAAGATTAAGCCTCTCATAAAACGGTAAAAGAACTTTGGCTGTGTCTCGATGCCATAGTGCACGCTATATTCCAGTGCACTATCGTGGGTAAGTGCTGTCTCAAATGAAACACTGGCCGTTGGGCACTTACAAGTAGTGACGTTCACATAGACTATTCTGCCTCATGCCAAAATTATTTTGTCCACTACATGGCTAAAAACTGCAAACCTTAACATATGCCAAGTGTACTGGATCGGTTATCGCAATCTCAAGCAAATGATCGGATCAATAACTTGTACATAGCAAGCTGCAGTAAACGTTAGAACCGTAACAAAATAACTTCATGCTCGCATCTATATGAATTAGCCACCGCCGCTGTATTGTCGTCATTTTGTCATTATTTGAAGAGCCCAGCACTTTTTGCTGTGTCAGCAAGATGGCGTCTGTTTAATGCACAACGTGTCCATTGGTTTACACTAGATTATCGGCCAATATTAGGGCAGCATGTGGGTACTTTGAGTGCACTGATTTAGTGTAAGCATACTACACACTTGAATATAGTGTGTGTATAGTAGTGTTAATGTGCTGATTGAGACACAGTCTTGGTGTCCTGTCCCAAAATGCCACTATAGCTCATTTTTCTGCAGTACTAAGATTTTCTAGATCGCTGATGGAAATCTGGGAAATAAAACTTGAAGTCATTATGGCGGTGGTCTGGTTAGCTCTGATGCAGTATGGGATGGACTGCATAAGTTGTGTCCAACCATCTCAATGCTGAGTTTTTTCATTTACTGATGACTCGCACAAATTGCCTAAAATGTGTACATTTCCAAAGCAGTCAGGTTTGCAGATCAGCTTTCTGCGTGGTTCCAAAATCGACAATTCAATTTTATTTATATAGCTCAGTATCGCAACAAAGTAGTCTCAAAGGGCTTCTCACACAGTTAATCACACAACCGACATGAGGCACATTAAACACTAAACTATGCAGACCCAGGACATCCCTGTCCTTAGACCCTCCTTCTCTGTAAGGAAAAACAAAGAAACCTCATGGAGCCCACATTGAAGGAGAGATCCTCTCCCAGGACAGACAGGCAAATGTACCTAGGATTGTTATCAATTAGCTCATCTACTTTCTGAATAACACAGTTCAGGTTTGTAGCATGTAGTGAAGATGATGATGTTTGTTCGGTACTGGCACTTAAACATTAAAATGAGCTCCCAAATCATGTCAAACTGTTTGCTGCTGTGACTCAAGAATATATCGATCTAATGGCTAACGTCTGACTTATGTTTGCATTGGTTGTAGTGGTGCACAAGCAAAGGGCACCCAGCAGCTCATTTTAATACATTTCATTGGGCATTTTGTCTTTATAACACAAACGCTGCTTTACAATCAAGACAGAACAGGACTATTCAATTAGTCCATGTATTCCTGTTTCAACACACCAACAATGACCAACCAATGAAGTTCTGCTCAACGACTCATTAATGTGAGTCAGGTGTGTTGAAACAGGGATACATTGAAAACCTGCAGGGGTTCGGCCCTCGTAGAACCTAATTGAATAACCCTGATAGAGCATAGCTGCTCTATGGGCTCTATGCTGATGCCAGATGCATGCACGTGCACACAGGTGACCAGTTTCTTCCACAGACAGAGCTAAAAATCTGACTTATTTTAAAATGTCGTCCAAGAAGCTTTTTGTGGAATCCTTCTTGGTCCGGCAAGGAGCAGGGATGTGTGTTAAGTTGGTCCCACATCCTCAATAGAGCTTTATTAAGCTCTATTTCTGCTGACGATCTTTTGAGGATGCGTCACGTCAGACTAAGTAATCATCTTATCTCACAAACTGAAGTAGCACCCATGTGAGTTATAAGTAAAGCTCAAATGACTCGAGTAAAGCCTATAGTGGTCCAGCCCACATCCTTTTTTCATGCATTATACCTGTTAGCATTATTCTCATAACCTTTTCTGTGGCAATGTGTGTCTTGGTTTCCATTTTCAGATGTGTAGATGCTTGATTTTCTCCATGTTTTGAACATCTTCCAAAAACCCAGATTTATGATACATAATGAGTTCTGCTTGCATAATTCAAGTGAAATGCTGTGATGATGATGTTCACATTTAAATATTTTAATTTGATCAGACATAGAAATGGCACCGACATTTTGTAGTGTTATACATGGTTGTATTTCTGTTAAATCTTTGGAAATTTGTAATTAATTGCACTGGTTTCTTCTTATATTCATGTACAAGACGATTCAAAGTGCTTTACATAAAACCTTCAGCATAACAGTGGTGTGAAGAAGAGGAATTAACAAGTACATAAGATAAGAGAAGCCATCATTAAGAGATAATTAAGTGTTCAAAAATAAGTTGTAAAATAACTCTAAGAATAAAAGCAAGTTAAGAAACCGTATAAGCGAATGAGAAAATATTTTTATATGGAATAACAAGTTGGCATTGAGCCACATAGATGTCTGTGGTCGCCTTAGGAACATGTTAGTTTCACTTCTGTAAAATCAGCCATCCTCAAGGCTATGAGATGAAGGCTGAGGATGAGCTCGGGTTTATTTTCCTTAAGCTCGGGGGAAGCGGGGCATGGTGTTGACTCGGTGTTTTCCCAGAGGAGGAGAATGGATGGGCTGGCAGAGGATGTCACAGACTGACAAACACAGATTGAGCCACGACCTTCAACATGTTGGGCCGTGATCTACCAGAACTAATGTGTAGAATAGTGCTCCCTGAAGGCTTGGGAACATGCTTGACAAAAGAGGGGGGGGGCTTGGATGAATGACTGGCATGCTTCTATATATATATATATAAAAATAGTTAGATTCCTGGTCTCTTTTAGTTTAACTTTGTATGTTTAATTACTTTTTTTTCTTGTCAGGAACTTGAGGAGAATTACCAGCGTGCTTACTCTGAGGCCCTAACGGCTTTTGGGAATGGAGCCCTGTTTGTTGAGAAATTCATTGAAAAACCAAGACACATTGAAGTGCAGATCCTCGGTAAGTGTACCCTGTGTTTTATGTCCCGTTTGCCTCCAACCATTTAATCTGTTTTAATGGGAATGAATAACAAAGGGAGAAGTTGAAGTCCTTGATCTCTGTAGCAATGCTGAAGGAGAGAACAAGGGAGATGAGCCAACAATGAGTGAAAATGATTTATTGGCCAGCAGAGGATTCTTCAGCTATTATTTCCACTTATGTTGAATGTTACTGCACACATATGGGTGGAAAACTGAAATTCAACACTGACAGCATTTATTGTACTAGTGAAAGGTCGCATGATAAGCTAACGGCATGTGTCTGGATGCTTTTGTTTGTGTAGTGTTCAGTATTTACAGCGTGTGGTCATTGTAATTGGTGTCTTTAGGGCATACAAAGCAGTTAGTGAATTTCCTTAATTGCTTGTTAACAATGTCTTTGCCAGCCCTCTTTGCCTTCCTACCAACTTCCCTGCTATGCTTTCTCAAATGCTTCTCCCTTCTCTTTTGATTTTGCCATCTTGTTTATTTTTGTAAACGATTTGTGTTTTCATAAAGGTAACGGTAACAACACCACTATATTAACCGGGTATTGTGTGTGTGGCATCTACCCGTTGTTACAAAATTGTTGGCCCAGAAAATCGGTGCCCGGGTTGCAAATTCACCAGTGATGACCATGTATTATGTTAATCGGAAAATACACTCCAAAACGTAAAGTTAGAAGGATTTGAAGGTGTGCAGAGATGTTGGGGATTGAGTGTCGTAGCAATCAGTTCTGTAAGATCTCTGCTCAAGTTCCACCTCCCTTTGTCAAAAGCTGTGATCCGGAAATGGTTGCAAGGGCTTGAAATGGCGTGTTTTTTAGTCCTTTCATCCTATTAACTATAGTTATTATGAAAAATAACTCAATAAATATTCATTTTGAGTACATGTTTACTTTCACTTGCTGCTTCTGTAACACAACTTTTTTGTTTATTCTGTACCTACGTTGAATGATTAAACTATTAAGTCGTACATAAGCCAGATTTAGCACAGGTTTGGTTACTTTGCAGTGAACGCTAATAACAAAGGCTGTCTTCCATCCTTGTTACCATTTAATGTATCTGCACTGCTTTACTCTTTTATTTATCTTGCAGCTTTTTCCTTATCTTTCTCTCTTTATCTCCTCAGGTGATAAATATGGTAATGTCATTCATCTATATGAGAGGGACTGCTCCATTCAGCGAAGACACCAAAAGGTGAATTCCTCACTTAAAATTTATTCAACCACAGTTAATATTTGGCATTTAGGTTAATCTGCTGACACATTTCCTGAATATTATTGGTCAGCAGGCAATGAGTGATGGTGGGCAAGCTTTAAGCAGTAAGCACAAGCAGACATTGAGTCAGAAAGCATTTGGATGCTATTTAGGCAAATAGGCCATGTAAGTGACATATTAAAGTGACTATAAACACTAGTGGACTGTTCCCAGACTGCTGTAGGCAGCATGGTGTGAGAGCATTGTATTTCAATAACAATTAGCCTCTGCTAATGCTGTGTGAAGTCTTAAATGCTTATTGCAGGACCACCAAATCAACTGTGATGAACAAAAATGGCTTCTTTCAGTGTGACTGAATTGATTCTCCTTTTTATTAGTCATTCTCACCCAGATTGTTTGAGCTGAAACATGGAGGAATTATAACACTATTTATTGAAATATAAAGGTCAAAATACCACAAGAGAGAAAATATAAATGATTGTTTTCACTCAATGTAACAAAGCTTACATCAGAGGAAGCAGATCAACGTGTGATTTTTTTTTTCATTATTTTGTCACCTCAGTGTTGTTTCAATCACATTTTTATCACTTTCATCCTTTCACTTTAATCAAATTATAAATGGTAATCATGTTAGCAGCTCTGTTCATGCCAAAGCTGCTGGTCTTTAATTCTGCCTCTGGTTTAATCTGCCTCCGCTTCTGATCTTGGATCTCTTTGAATCTAAGAAACAATAATCGTCCTTTTGTTGAAATGGATTTGAGACAGTTCAGCAATGACAAGCCTGTCAAGTGTTATTGATGCTCCGAGGGGTTATTCATTTGGTTTGCTAATTCAAATTAGATTGGGAAGATATCTCCCTAAAAAGAAAATTCAATCAGACTTGGGTCATATCTTGCATCGACTTATTTTTTTTAAGGATGTGTTGTTTGGAACTAGGCACCAGTAACTGCACCAATATGTTGAGTGCCACTCATTCAGACCACAGAGACTTGTTATGAGTAAAGCAGATGGGCTGAATAATTTGTAATTGGTATTAATCAGACATGGAAAATAAAAACAAATTTAAGGTAATAAATGTTCACAGCAAAGCGGATCTTTTCAGTTTGGAGATTAAAGTAAATTTGCTGGTTTGGGTGCAAATTTATCACAATAGAAACGCCTGCCATGTAATATAAAAAGATCAAATGGCAGCTTTGTGGAAAAAGGGCCACTTCTAGTTATAAACCCATAATTAACTTCCAACTGTGCAGTCTACTGCAGACCAATGGAGCATTTTAGCCACATTTTATCTCATTGTTCTGTCTTACTGTGGTGATTTTACCACTCACAGCTTTATTATGTTTTCATTTGTGCTCAACTCCACACACCGGCTGCCCGTCTAATAAAGATGTTTGACATCTGGCACGACAGTAGCAGCACTTTTTGTCCGAGCCAACTTGGAGAGTTAGATCTTAAAGTTGATTAGAACAGAGCAGACTGCTGTAATCTTTGTGCATATTTTACATCCAAAACAAATAATTAGAGCCGATAAGTGTCATGGGCATAAGAGTCAAGTAGATTTTATTTTTCATTTAAAGGAATATTGTAAAACCTTTAGTTATCAGATTTAAAATGAAGTGTACAACTGTAATGTAGAGATGATTAACTTTCCAACTGTTTGTTTTTAGGTTGTGGAAATCGCCCCTGCTTTCCAGCTGGACCCTCATCTGAGAGACAAACTTCACTCTGATGCCATCAACCTGGCCAGATTGGTAGGTTGTGTGCTAGCTGGTGACAGTTAGCCACAAACTTTCCCTCTGTTAAACACATTTTAGACATGGGCTGTACAACTTAAACTGCTTCGCGTTGAAGCTTTTTTTATTTATTTTTTATTAAGACATGGACATCTTGATGCTTTTTAACTTCTTGCTTTATTCTGGCATGCTGAGAGGCCCTATGCACAAGCAGAAGTGTAAGTGCATAGCAGCCTTACTCGATCTCCTATTTAGCCAGTTGTCCCCATTAGCCTTGATAGGATAAGGTTGCATCAAGCATCAGCAAAAAATTGAGCTGTTTTTTACTTGTAGATTTCAAGGGGGAAAACTGTACAGGTGCAAATGTATTTCAAATGCAAAAACATGCTGCATAAACAAAATAACTGCAAGAATTAAACTGTATATTCTCACTCACATTGGACGTGTGCTAACGTTCATAGTTTCTACTAGCTTATGTCAATAGCTTGAATCAGCTCATGTACAAAATTAGGGCCAAATGTAAAAAGTGTGCATGTTCTGCATTACTTTCTGCTGCTGATTAAAAAAGGAAATGCATGCAGACTAAATGGTGGGAACGAGAGTGTGCCATCTACAGGTGAGATGTTGCTACTGCGCTCTTTAAGAGGGGGTGTGCTCTCACAGTTGAAATGTGTTTTTATGATTTTTTGGGCAGCTCACCTGTTTTCTGGGCTGCAGTTTTCACCTGAAACAGCCACAATGAATAAAACATTCCAGTTGTTTTTGTATGTGCATAATTTAATCCAGATCAGAATGAATTGATTAATCCAGGTTAATTCTATTACTGGTGACACAGCTGCTTGTTTTTCAAAGTACTGTAACTCCTTGCTACTTTGTGCAATTTTCCATTATTCACCCTGCCTTTGTGTTAATTAAAGTATTTATTATGCTAGTAAAAGGGTTAAGATGTTGGCTGACAAGAGGGAAATGATTTGCTGAAAACGACTGCTTTCCTAGTGACAACTCTGTTTTACTGGGTTGCAGTCTGCAGAGTCTGTTTTTAAGTCTATAACTGGTTTGTTAAATTACCACATTCTTGGAATATCAATGTATAGTCTACCTGTGACTCAAATGAGGGTAATATGCATCCTTTCTCACATTGTGACAATGGAAATTAAATGTGAGAGTGAGTTGACCTGTCAGCTGTGCAGAAGGGAAATGCAATTCTGGAAATGAGACTTAAAATGGTTTGGATGCCAGTTGGATGATTGTTAGTTTTGTTTCTTTCCCACATAAAGAAAACTTATATCTGAAAGCTTGAGCTCACCTTGTTGAAGGCCTATAAAAAAAGTTTTGTCTGGCTTTAATATAGCTTGTAATGAGAAGGCTTTCATGGACAGAGTCAGCGAAGGCTGTTGGTCAAAAAGCATTGTGCTGCTACCTGATAATAACCCAACGTTTTCCTCAGGAGTCGCTCTCAAGACTCATTGTGGCCACTAGTGATCTGCAAACTGTACCTGTCACACTTAAAGTATCTTGTTTGCACCACCAGAACCCCCAGCGGAGTACATGCTAAAAATGCATTTTCTTGTTTTGAAGAGGGACATTGGTTCACAGCAATTTAAATGCAGAAATACTGCAAAATGAGCTCTGTGCCATTTTGAGCTTTGTTTTCTTAAGATGGGTCATCTAGCGTCAAAATGCCACATGTACATGTAAACGTTATTTTCATTGGAATGGGTCGGTAAGGGTTATGTTGGGTCTTTGTTTCTGATTTATGTCTGAATTTTTGTAGATTATCCTTTCTCGCCAGATTTGTTCTACGTTTTTTGATGGATTTAATCTCACTTTTAAGGATTTCTTACATTTTCTGATTTTTTTTTTTCTTTTTCTTCAGAACCCAGTTCTGATTCTTGTCCTTGACATTTTTGTAGAGTGTCTTGGTCTTTATGTTG
>JBAMIG010000005.1:4706170-4720267 GCA_037177335.1 Kiunga ballochi
AGCAAAAGGTGGTGTCATTTGACAAATTTGTATTTTTTTAAGAAAGTAAAATGAACAGGTGTGAATTTACAGGTGACAAAGTTTTACTCAACTAAGTTTTTATGGTGGTAAAGTTGTCATTTAACTGGAAGGAAAAAGTGTTGCTGTCAAATGCTGTTCTGTTCTCATACATTTTTTAGCAGTTATGTGAATGCTGACAGTTGCATTGTGCAGCATATCATGCAGTCTTAATGGATAGTTTTTTTTATGTTCATGTAGCATTTACACAATTGAAGTGTTCATGCATCAATACTAATCTATGAGCAGAAAGTGTAACTGATATAGTAACAATTTGTAGTGAATTATTTCTATGTATTTGACATTTTTATATATTGTGCTTTTATTTTTAAGCTTTTTTTTTCTTTTAAAGAACTGCTGCCCAGCTTTACAACTCCTCTCATACTTTCTCATAGGATTGCATGATTGCAATTAATTGTCTCAGAAATTATTGCAATTAACAATAATTGCACTAAGCGATTTTGATGTCTTTTTAAAACCATTTTCAAATAGAATAAAATGCCATAAGGGTGCCATAAAGTTAACTCTCTCTAAGATAAAAAAATGTTCATTTCTAAAGAATATTGAGCTTGATATGCGGACTAGTTTATGCTCATCCAGAGTTTCAGGGTAATGTCTGTGCCTCTATGTACAATGAATCTGATGTACCGTAAGCAAAATGTAAAATTCTTGGGTGGATATATACTTGACAAACTTTTAGCTTGGCAGCTCTCGCTTGGATGTAAAATCCAAACTGAACTTTGAAGCTCTAAGACCACAAAAAATACTGAGTTTTCTTTTTTGTTTTAGTAAACTTGTTCAGCCTGTGACGGTAGTATGCCTGGGACAAAGCTAAATTCTGTGAATTATGCTGCCCAATCACTTAAAAGTACTGAAAATGCATGGAATAAGGGCTGTGACTGTTTGGGTACATTTAGGACAAACGTGATGGTTCAAATGGCTTTACGCTGTTGTCTCTGCTTATCTACTTGTGTGCTCCATGTCTTCTATAAGGCTCTATTTATGTGAACACAAGTCTGTCAATTCACTGAGGGTGTTAAATGTGAAATTAGTTCTGCTGTCAATCACCATGGTGACGGTGAGTGAAGTGATGGCACAGTGTCACTCAGACAGATCATGTCCCCTGCAGACAGACCTACATACACAGGAAAAGCTTACAAATTCAGATTGACAGTTTGTCCCTGAGGTGGTCAGTGCACTGTAAACACAATTACTGCTCAGAGATGCACAGTTTGTGGTAGTTAGACTACTAAAAAACTAAACAAGAAAAATTTTAATTTTGATGATCTTTCCAATAAAGTGAGCCTAATTTTTTTTTTTTTAATTCTTTTTAAATGATTTCTTAACTTGGCTACTGGTCAGGTTTTAAGATGGCTTGTATGCCTTAACTTTAGATTATGCTGTCATTATTTTCTAAACTTTTTTGCACTTGTTTGTCCAGCAGCTTGTGTGCATGCACTGCCTACATTCTTTGGAAGCATCTGCTCTCTGCATCAGGTGACTGACTTTGTAACAATAAACCTGTACTCTAGGAGTTATGCAATGCTATATATTTATTTACATAGTTTGTACAAGAAGATGAATGCAGTAAGCCAGTTTTCTGTGAAATTAGGTAATTGTGATCCGTATCTAGTCCTTTTGAATTTTAAGATTGACTTTTGTATTGATTTAAGCCAAAGTTGTTTTTTTTTTTACACAATTTTAAGACTGTCTTTAAGACTTAAGACTGTCCAAAATTGACTTTTCCTTTTTTTTTTTTTTATTTGCTCATATCAACAAGAAAAACTCAACTGTAATGATCCCAATGGATTATCCAAATTATATTATATGGTGCAGTGTTTTTAATGTCACGCTTTAGAAAATATCTATTTTTGACTAAACCTCTGTTAATATTGGGTAAAAGTTTTTTTAAAATAAGTAATGGTCTTAACATTGTAGAAGACAATAGATGGTCTTAAAATGTTTTTGTCATAATTGAAACATGTATGCAATTGTGAATACACACAGGAGTTTTTGAATGGAAGACATCGGCTCAAGCTGCTGGCAAGATGAAAAGCTACAGATTCATGATGCACCTACACAACAGAGCGGTCGTTTTGGAGACGTTTCCCCTCCACAATCCCCTCAGCGACACCACAGTGTTTATTAACCATATCACTCTTAAGCCCCCCCCCCCAAAAAAAAAAAAAAGTGGTGGAGAATGAGAGGGCTAAGATCCTCTGGGACTTCCAGATCCAGACAGATATGATAGTGGTGGCCAACCAGCCGGACGTAGTGATCATGGATAAGCAGCAGAGTCATCAGAGCACTGGGAGCCATGTCCCCCACGCTGGACAAGTGGCTCCAACAGATGTCTGTTTCTCCAGGTATCTGTTGGAGCCACTTGTCCAGCGTGGGGGACATCTCTGTTCAGAAGAGTGCAGTCCTAGGTACAGATACGATACTGCATAGGACCCTCAGGCTCCCAGGACTCTGGTAGAGAACCTGTGCTTCAGATGAACAGCCACCTGCCCACCCAGAGCAAGTGGCAAATTTTAACAGTATAGATGATTGTCATCACGATTATGTAATCCTTTTTACATTTTTGGCTGCAATATTTCTTTAATGATAATATAAGAATTCATGAGACTTTTTAAATGCACAGCTTATGCAAATCATTGTCTAGATGGAAGCAGCTAAAAATACATGGAGGAGCTTGTTGAACTGAGAGGAAGAGACATATTTGAAACTTCATGCAGCATCCTTATTGGCCCTTTTCCACAAGTACCTACTTGACCTGACTCAATGGGGATTTTAGGGCTTTTATCAGAGTACCTTGTACAAAAAACCTTTAAACTTGTATTTGGCTGGTGTTGCAGGCAGCCTAAGTAGAGCTAAAAATGTGACCTCTACAGGCTACAGCCTGATGATTGACCGGGGAGTTATGTCACTGGGTGAGTGGTGAGAGTGACTCCTTCACAAGAACTCCTGTAGTTTCCAGTGTTTTGTGTCGCTGCCTGCCACCCTCTCTGGATTTCCTCTAGAGCTGACAAAAAGCAATGGATCAGAGCTACTCAGTTTAGTCCACAAGGACTGCAGTTTTTTTTTTAAATGCATCTCTTGCAATACACTTAAATGAGGTATTGTGCAGAAGTTGAATGTATTTAATTAAATCAGTGGGTTCATCACCTGGATGGACTGCATTGTTGCATCTTTTTTGTGATTCGTGCAGAAGATGGGGCTTTGAGGCCTAGTTTTTGCTACCCACATTGAGGGGTATTCAAATATTTAAAAAAAACCAAGTTAAGCAGAGTAGGCCAGAGTACTGTTATAGAGGCTTACTTGAACTGGGTTGCTCTGGTCAAAGCAGGAAAGATACAAATAGCCTTTGCCAGCTCATTTCTAACAACCTTCTGGCTTTTATAGGGCTGTCACTTGTCCTTAAATGTTGTTGGTCTAAATGCAGCTTGTCTGGCTTTTGCTGATCTGAGCATCTTTGTTGTAACTTTGTTTATAGCAGCAGTTTTACTTATGTCCCAGCTGCTGGCAGAAATGGTGATGTTTTTTTTTTTCTGTCTCTCTGCATCAAAAACATGAACTTGCACATGAACAAAACTACATCTGAACTAGGTTGAAAACTTATAGCAGTGCTGTTAATCAACAGATCATATCTATTTATCCCCTACTGTGCTTGTCTTTAGAATTAATATGGCTGTAGCGGGGACTGTTAAGTGATTTATCAGGTTTTACTCAAAGTCAAGATGATCTTATCTGAGCAACAATCATCAATCTTCATAGAAAAACGTATCATTGTGAAACATTCAGCTACAAGCCAGATTAATACAAAGCATACCCCCATTGATAAAGTACTTTAATGACACAATCATAACACTGATAAGTGAAAGCCCAACTGGTTCTGCAAATAAACTAATGGTAACAAGCTGAAAATTACAATGAACTGATTTGAATTCAAGCTGCTTTATGGTCGTAGCATAACTTGATCTAGGACCTGAATAAGACCCACAAAGAACTTTATCAGTCTATTTGATTGCTTGGATCTGGCTGTGTATAAAAGGTGCTTGAGCTGGACTTGGCTTGAGATGCTATGAAGTTAAACCTGACTGGAACAAATGGTTTCCAAGCTTTGGGAATACTAAGATACTCCAAAGGGGGTGTGAAGAAATTTTAAAAGGGCACTAAAATTATCTAGATATATTTGTTGATATTAACCATTTAATACAAGGTGTATATTTATGATTTATTCTCATTTAAACCATTTTACCTCCATACTGGGACCACATGTTTGGCTTTTGTCAACTGTCATTCAAACATTCATCACTGCAACACCTTTAAACAGTGCAAGTTATGCTGCTGCGAACAAGCAGTGAAAATGCTGGAAAAAATACAGATGAAAAATGAAAATCTGTGCTTCTGTCTAATGAGGGTCTGTTGCAGGAAAGAGAAAACGAGAACAGATGTTGTTAATCAACTTGGCGAAAAACCTAGAGATTAATCTTCACTCTAGCTGGTTGAATCCACAGATGTCGAGGTCAGCTTGATCAGTTTTTGTTTAACCTATACCATCCCAAGGCCCCACAATACCGGGGCCACAGGACTAAACATCCGGTTGCACAGGTGTAACTTTGTGTGAGAAAAGCAAATATAGATTGTGTGTGGTGTATACACGCAGAGTCCAGAATCTTGGCTAAAATCTCTTTATAACCATAAATTGCCACTGACCATAGTTGGGAAAAATAAACTATCAAAAAGACAAAATAAAATATGTCAACAAAAATATGCAGACAAAAATAATGGACTCAAATCCATCCGCTGGCATGCAAACAAACTCATTTAATCAAAGTGCACATCTCAGAGCCCATTTAATATACGTTTAATCCTGCTGTGACCAACCTCCGTAAAGACAATTGAAAGCGGTGCTGAATTTATACTTCCAGTCTGAAATAATTAAATATTCTGTTTTACTCTTCCTGTTTTGCCTCAAACTTGTAAAATGTCTCTCTCTCACATTGGGAGTAATTTGCTATTGATTATTTTACATTAAATTCAACATATAGCAGAATCATCTTCACATGCGGTTTTCACACTAAGGCAATGCTGCAGTATTTCAATATTTCACTTAGTTTTTTTGCCTTTGTTGATGGATCCTATAGCCTACAGCTTCTTTACTGGAACTTAGAAGGATGGATACAATTATTGTTCATTGATACAATAACACATATTTACATGTAACATCAGACATGTTCTCACACTGCTGAGAGGCTGCTGAGGCAGAGGGACTTTCATCTGTGTGTAAATCTTTATTATAGCAAAAGACCATTTCTGATAAAGGGGGCATTCATCATATAGTATGCATCACACCTCTGTGGCCTCCCAGCATTGTCCAGTTCTGTCACTTCAGAAGTGTCTCTTCATCTTCATCCTACAGTAGAAATATACAGGTATACTTTGTCTGGCCACTAATAAACACCTAAAAGCAGTTAGTGCTTACCAAACAGTCACTTATAACTGAGGCACACTGGCTTGTTTCTGGAGGGTCCAATAACATGATGGATCCACCAGAAACTGCATGAAAATGAAGGCCAATACATATTACAGAAACCCATCAGTTACAGATGCATCATAACCAGCTGAATAAACCAAGTCTGCATGATGCACAAGCAAAATAACAATTACTCTTAATCACAAATCCTTTGAATGACACATGGTGTTTATTTAAGGCCAGCAAAGCTCCAGTAATTTTTTTTTATTTTAATATGACCTGTTAGAAAAAAGTTTCTCTGGGTTTCTTAACCAGAATTCAGAATATTAACAGATTAATGGAGAGTATCATTATACCATTAAATTGGTGATGGGAAATAAAGTAATGCTTGAATAGATGCACATATTTAAAAGGATTTAATATGGGACATTTTATTGAAAATCAAGTAAGTACTATTAAACTTGTACATTTAGCCTACTCTGTAAGGTACTTTTTCCAAGCTAACTCTGTTGCTTTTCTTTCTTTTTTTCTTTTTTTTTTAAATGAGCTTGAATTCTTCATGAGCAGCATTAAACCCTCAACTCCGCCTCTGCAACATACGCAGCCCGTTTGTTTCACCTGCAGTTTCCATTGTTGATCAGGAATTCTGTGATCCATTGATGTAGGCTTAATATTAACCCTTGCAACGTTGTTGTGTTGGTTGGAGAGTGTATTTATCTAAAAAATTGTACATTAATGGGTACATTGCCAAAATTATGTGAACTACTGATCTAGCTTAATCCATGCTTGCCTAAACTAGTGATTGAAACCACTCATTTTCTCTGCTCTGAAATTGAGTGGCAAGCTTAATTTGTCTTTGTTGTGATTAACAAATGTCTCATTCAGAAATTTCAGGTTAACAAAGTCGTCTGACTGCTTAGCCTTTGAATTACAGCAACCAAATCATTGTTAGCACATTTAGCACAACTAAAATGCTATTACCTGCAACTCTGACCGCTGCTTTCAGAGTCTTTAACTCAAGACCATTAATTTGTTTGTGGTTTCCTTTTTTGCTTTTTGCACAAATGCAGATTCTGTCCATGGCTTTGTGGCTCATTTTCTTGTTTCTGCTTGTAGCATATAATGTTGAACAGACTAGAGTATACACATATACACTATAAAAGGACTGTGGACATGACTGGCCACACTGAGATGAGCCATTTTCACCCTGTGATGTTGCTACACTGAATTGTAATGAGGCCATTGGTGAATTTTTTTTCTTGTGTTCTGCAAAGATGCTTTGTAAATGTCCTGTCAGTTTTTTACACATCAGCACCAATGATGCATTTCAATGTTTTCATTTGGAGGCCCTAGCAACTCGTTCCTCCTTTAGAAGGTGACAAGTATGGGATCATTGAGCAATATCTATTTACTGAACATATTCCAAGATGTAGATATCCACAGCTTGACATTAAACTCTGCCGGCACAAAGCCAAACCACTCTGTTAATTTCTAATGAGATTATTGAGGGCAGCTGCCAAAAGACACCAGTCCCTGACTTCTGCCAGACATGCTGGACTACTTTTTTGGCAGAAGCCTGTAAATGACACTTAAACTGGTAATGAAATCAAAAGCATTGCCCTAGGGTGTTTCCTGTCTGGTCTTATTTTACTGTAGTGATGAGTTTGTACTGTATTACTCTTGGCATCCTGATGCAGTACATGTCCATCATGTCTTCTGTATTGTGCACAATAATCTCTCTGCTCTGAAATATGACCAACTTTTCCACATGAATCTATGAAACAGAGGCAGAATACTTGTAGCTGAAATGCACTGTTGCTTTGATTTAAAAAAAAAAAAAAAAGAAAAATAAGGAGTGAAGGGAAAATTTGCCTATTGCTGAATTTGAACCAAAAAACAAAAATCTTTTTGAGTGAATAAACAGCAGATGAGCCATTTTTGGTCGGCCTTCTGTAAGCAAATATCCCATCATCTACATTGGGCTTCATTGCTGCAGCTGAATAAAAGAGGAAATATTGACTCTTCAGTCCAAAGTAGGGAAGCCTGAAATAACTTCAGTCATTTCTTTGCTTTCTTGTCACATTTGTAAATAGAGATGTTAATTTTAAAATGGTGTGTGCAGTTTTATCCTCTTAAAACCCTCATAGAATCAGATTGCTGACATCAGTTTGTTTGCTGATTTATGCATGTAGGATAAATATGCAAGGCAGCAGTCACCTTGTCCTTTTCTGTTTTACCCCCCTTGGCTCCTCTGTCGAGCACTATCAAACTTTTTTTTTTTTTTTTTCAACTTACATCTCCATTTTTTTCTGCTCAATAACACCCAACAAGCATAAAATACCTGTAGTTTTAGTTTGCAGTGATTCTGAAAGATTTTCATGTATGTTTCTCTGATTCTGGAAGTTTGTAGACGTTTTTATATATATATATATATATATATATATATATTGTTGAACTCCTCATTTAGACTTGGACCACTAAAATTTAACTTTAATTTTTTACTGCTTTGAAGATGTTGTAAATATTATTATTGAATGTATTAGTGAAACAACAAAAGCTAGTCGAAGGCCACGGATAGGCGGAACCTCATTAAGTTGACTTTTATATTATGAGAGAAGTAGATTTTATAACCTAAAATAGGCATTAATTAAAACCATATCAGCATTACAGAACCTTCAGTTTTTGTTTTGTTTTTTGCTCTGCTGTAGAGGTTTAGATAAAATATTTCAGTAAATATAAAAAAAAAAAGAACTTGCTGACCTATAAAAATGGTTGTCCTACATCTTTTTGCTTTTGGTCTGTCCATCTGAAGTTACTACATATTTAAAATGATAAAATTGTCAAACTAAAGTGTGTTTAAAGTTTTCTTGGATGGATGATGTTTGGGTTACAGGTTACCTACGGTTTTGTCCCGTACCTCACTGTTTGGGCCTTGGTTTGTTTGCTTTTGGTACTTATTTTGGCACGAGGAGAACCTCTTGCTTAGTAAAAAAAACAGAATTAGGAACTCATTTTTACTAATGGATCACTGTACTACATAATTACTTTCACTAATGAACACTGAAAAATAAATGACACATATTAAATGATGCTGCATTTACTGACCGCTTGCAACTTTTCTCTTACCTGATGAGGTCTGAAACATTGTCACTTTATGCTCCTGTTGTCTGCTCAGGTGGACTGTCCTGCCTTCAGCTTTCTATCTGGAAGTTTGGAAGTCTTTGTCATTTTGCATGTTTCTTTTTAATCTACAGGATATGTACCAGCGTACATTTTTAACTATTTTCACTTCCTTACAGATAATCGGAATAGCAGCAGCACATTCAAACATCTGATTTAACCTGCAGCTAGCTGTCCAAGAGTTTTTATGTGATTCTGCGTGAGCAGCAGCCTTTTAGTGGAAGGATAATGCGCTGCACAGCTGCTTACGGAAAATAAACAATGCATGCTTTCATATTGGTCTCAAATGACACTGGATAAAGTTGCTAGAATTGTTAGTCACTTTTTATAAAAAAAAAAAAGTTGCTAAAGGGTCTATATTATGACAAAGTTGCTAAGTTTACTGTTTGTGTGAAAGCAACAACCACTAGTAGGTGGAGTGAATGGGTAGCTGCACTTCTGTGATTGTATATTTAGTTGCTGAGGGAGCTTTTCTGTGTGGAAAGGCAACCGCACTCAACAAGCATGTAAAACGGTAAATAATGTGGAAGCTCAAAATCTAATGCAAAACCAAAATCCCACGGCACATAAGTGCAGATTGTCCCGCGCACAGTGGATGGAGGAGCTCAGTATTTCACTAATTACTGTTGCATCCCTAGATGATGATTTCCTGGTTATTGGAGTGAATATAGAGCACCTCGATGTGAATTGTGCTATTAAATTATGAATGAATTTAGCAGAATTTTTATTAATCCATGGTTTTGGTAAACATGGTTTTAATTGAAATTTCAAACAATATTTCAAGGTGATAGAAATTGACATACACATTTCTCAGTATGGACATAATTAGGAGATCCATTTTTGGAGACAAAAGAACCGTCCATCTTTCCCTCTCACTCCTCTGTTAGATGCTGTTGTGTGGGTGTGACTCCCACACAAACTACAGCGAAATCTTAGGACTCCAGTTGAGTGCCAACAAATATGTCCGTGGGCATAAGATTTTCAAAAGGCATTGGTGCTGCAAGTAATTTTACAGATGGAGTAAAGCAAGGAGAGCAGGAGGTAAAGGAGGGTGAACGACGTGGCAGCAGGGGAATGGATGCTTGGTGTGAGAAAGCTGCTGTTAGGGATAATTTAAAGAAAAAACAGCTTTTTAGTCTATTTTAGGATCTAAGTTATCAGTAATTTGTACATCTCTCTCCAAACATGATGCTTTTGTGGTTGTGTGTTATCCTAACCTTCATTCGGAGGCATGTGTGCACTCCTTTGTGTTTCTGTGCTCTTTGATCATTAAGCAGCTCTATTTGTTTTTCTCAACATTTTACAACCAACATGCTTCTTTTCTCAAATGCTGACACAGTGAAGCCTGATTGGAGGCAGAACGGACACAGAGGGGATTTGGAGAGAAATAAAAGCTAAATGGTGGAAAGGGGCAGGAACGACCAGCTGACTCATCCAAACACGAGGCGTAATATCTTTATAATAAAGAAGCTAAATGGGATCTGGGGGAACAGTGAGATTTGAAGAATTGTCTATACTGGGATGGATGGTAGAAACAGAGCTGCAGTGTTATGTTTTAGTCTTAATACAACTTCCCAAAAAGTGATTCTTTATCGATGCTTTCCAAAACCTCTTTTCTTCTCAACCAAAAAAGCATTTTAATTATTTAATCCTCTCCAGCATCATGACAACATGATCTGGCTACTGTATTGTGCTGAACAAATTTATTTAGCCAGGAATAGATTTTTATCATGAGGACATCCCCATGAATTTTAAATGGGGGTGGGGGTGTCTGCACTAATTGAGCCTATATAGAGAACCGGGTCAAACCACAACCTCCTAATGACAAGTGTTGGAGAGGAGACTGACAACTTCTACAAGGGCACTGGTTGCCTAGCAACATGTGTCCAGTATGGTAGGAATTAAATTCAGGATTTTATTTATTGGTGTGAATGTCGGGCATGTTGTGGGGATTGCATACTCTTCCTTATACAAGCACTTTAGTTAAAAGTTATGGTTTCACCTAACAACTATGCAGTTTCTTCTCTCGGTTCTGCCATTCAGTTTTATACAAACATTTTCAACAGTTTTTGTAAATTCACACAGTTTTATTCACAAAGTATAATTGTCTTTGACTTTACTAAGGAAAAAAGAGAAATTATTTTTATTTCTTTTGTAAATCCCAAAACCGTTTAGGCCCAGAATACATCTGTGATATGTTCAGAGAATATAAACCAAGCAGAGCTCTTAGATCTGAAGGCTCAGCTTAGCTGGTTTAGACCAGAGTCCAGACTAAGCATGGAGAAGCAGCATTTAGTTATGCTGCTAACATGTGGAACAAACTGCTGGTAAACTCTCAGCAACTGTAAACATTTTTACATCCAGGTTAAAAACATTTCTTTTTTCATGCTCCTATAAATTACATCTGTATACGGTAACTTTTTTATCTGATCTGCTTTTAATTACTTTATCATTTTTATTGTGATTTTGTTTTTTTGTTTTTTTTTATTCTTTTCTATATCTGTAATCCTTTTTACTGTTTCCATGTAAAGCACTTTGAATTGTCCTGTACATAAAAGGTGCTATACAAATAAACTTGCCGTGTCCTGTGCTTTTGCTTTAATTTAGCCCTTAGATAGTTTTTTTTTTTCCCTATTTGTTTCCTCCTCTTGCTTAAAGAACACATTATACTGTTTAGCAGTTCCCTTTTTAAGATTGGATTAATAATAGTCAAGTATAACTTTACAAGAAGCATCCATAGTGTTTTTTTTTTTTTTTTTTTTTAACCCTTCCTGTGTGTATATACAGCATGTAAGTGATTACCATTAAGCACAGTTGTAACAGTGGGAGAGTAGATTGAAACTGCTGCAGATGGACAGATCTATTTGAAGTGATGAAGTACAGTCAAAAAGACCATTTCATGGAGACTTGCCAGACAGGATGGACTATTAAAGATTTCAGAGAAATGGGAGATAAAAAATAAGTTAAGGGTTAAACAAAGGATACTTCAGCTGTCTTTTCCTATTAGTCATGATAGCAGTTTATCTCTCTCGGCTCTTGTAACTTTTACATTCATTAATGTAAAATCATAGTTTATACTTTGTTGAACTGCAATTTTTGTAGCATGTTTCCTTTAAAGTGGTTTTTCCCATAACATGTTGGAGTCTGGTTTTTTTTTAATGATTAAAAAAGACAAATTGGACTGTTTATAAAGCCATTCAAAGTGGTAGTTTACAAAATGCTGTACATAATCAGCCAAAGCAGCAGATATAAAGTTAAAACAATGAGGTTTTTGCCCCACTCTGGAAGGCAAGAGAGAGATTGTGGGAAATGCAAGTAGACTCAAAAATGTTATATAGCTGAGAAGTAAAAGAGAAGTAGAGAGGATAAAATGATATAAGGGATATAAAAGTAACCACACAGTCACTGGGAAGCAGTTTATTTTTGTGGCTTTGTATAATGTGACTGCTCTGGATGTCAGGCTGCAGAACCTCTGAATTGTGTGGTGTTATTTTGGTCTGACTTTCTGTCATTGTGGTGGATCTGAAATTATGACTGCGCTTTTAAGTACTTCTTCCTTCTTTTTTTTTAAAGTAATTGATGGTAAATGTCTATTTTATGAATCCACAATACTGACGGTAAATTCCTCTTTTTAGAGGTTTTTGATGAAAAATGTAAAATCTGTCAATGTTGCCTTTTATCCTTTTGATATACTCTTATCAGTGTGTGTTCACTTTATGGCCCCGTTGCTCCCAGAGCGCCTGTATGCTGCAGAAACGTTCAGGAAACTGGACATAAATGTTTGTATACATATTATTGGTTTGTCTTGACCATGAAGTGACATTGCAGCAGTTTATCTGCAGCTACAGTGCTGCTTATTTGTTGTGGAAATGCAGAAAGTACTTGAATTGTCAGAAATGATGCAGGGAGAACAAACTATAATCTGCATCTAAATTCTTACTGATGTCTCTGTTTGCTGTTTTGTCATTGAGCTATTTGTCACTTGCATGTTCAAACACAGGAATTACTGTAATATTTAAATGAATAATCAAAACCTCAGCCTCTTCATGCTACTCCAGCACTGCTATTATGAAGGTGACTAAAATAGATGCTAAAAATAAAGTGATAAAATAAGACTTGGATGTATGATGCAGCCTTTGAGAAGACGGAATACATTCACAAGCCTTGGGAATGTTTTTTTTTTTTAGGACCACACTGTAAAACTGATCTTCGCTGCAGTTACTCACATTTGCCAAAAGGCATGCAAGGAGCTTTGAACTCTTGTTTCAGTCACTATTCATTTTCAGCCCTCTTCCTAATACGCCGTAAGGTTTTCTGCATTCAGATTTGACAGGCGCTTTGATTCTTACCTCCTAGATGATCCTTCTGTTTCCCTTTTTCTTTGTTTGCTTTTTAACTGTCTGACCCTTTAAACAATTTACCTTTAAGTCATCCATCGTGGGGCATCGTTGTTGAGATATTGTTCACTTTCGTTTCTTTTCCCCCTTAAATATGTGGAATACAGGAGTTTCTAAAACATCGCTAACATTAAAAGTGAAGGAGGAACAAAGCTGAAATGCCTCATGTAAAATATACAATATATTTTAAATGAAGCCATGGTAAAAAGATGGAAAATCACAAGTGGAGGGAAAAACATGGGAAGGACCAATGAGCAAAAAGGGAGTTAACTCATATTTGAGAGGAAGCTGGTTTATTTTAAAATGGTTTTACTAGTTGGGCAAACATGATTAACTTTTAATGAACCTTGTTTTTTTTTTAGACTAGCTGGTTTATAGAAGTGCAAAAAGCATTTATTTCCATTTAAATGAATCCAGGTCTGAAGCTTTGTGTTGGCAATAATAAAGGCTGTTGAAGTTATTAAGCCTGCTTAAGGTTAAAAATCCTAACTACTCAGTTGATGTGTAGACGATACTTTCACTCAGCTGACTAAGTTACCTGAGATGTGATTACGTGAAGTTACTTGTCGCTCTATTGCTGGCTGCGTAGTTTGAGGGATGTCGGTTGATCCAAGCAAAATGTCTTAGTGTTACTAATGTGCCTCAGCTTTGGTATTTTTTTCTACCAAGTTGAGTCATCCAAATTTTCCTTGCATGCATCTTAGGTTGGTGCATACACTAAACTAATGAACATCTAATAATGCAACCTTATCATAAATATTTGAATTTCATCTGGATGTTTGTACATTACTAAAACCTCATAGGACTCAGCTTGCCTGCAAAAGTAAAGATGTAGATGCATCTAATTAAAGTTTTTTTTTGTGTTTTTTCTAATAACTTATCTGGCTTAATGAAATGTTTAAACCTTTGTATTAACCCCTTATGACCGGATGTTGCATATTTGATACATATAGTGTTTCTGAGACATGTTGCATCACTTTATGG
>JBAMIG010000005.1:4741975-4754406 GCA_037177335.1 Kiunga ballochi
GTTCTTAATGTTAGACATTGTGTTCTTAATGTTAGACATTGTGTTCTTAATGTCAGACTCTCACTCTGGCTTGGCAAATCCTCCATCACATTGCATTAGCATGTATTTGTTTTGTCAGTGCCTTCTGCAATCTGACTGGAGCATTCCTTATTTATAATCCCTTGATAGTTTGTACCTTGCTATCGGCCTAACGTGTCACATGTTTAAAGTTTTGTGGTGGTTTTGACAGCAAACAGGTTTGCTACTAATAACTGGTTGTACAGAGAGAGCTCTGCATGAAGGTCATGGTGCTACTTTATAATTTAAAGATATTGCCAACAAACTGTAGGGAAAAGTATATTTTAGTCCTTTTTTTTGGTGAAAGTCATTATCTTAAAAAATAGCTTTTTGTAATGGTCTCACAATAGCTTTTAATTAGTATTGTATTACATGGGAAAGCGTGCACAGTTGAATGCCTCATTATGTTTTGTCTTGATAAGTAATTTTTAAAAAATTTAAATCCTAGTCCTTACAGTGCACTTAAACTAAAAACCTAGTTATATGATCTCCAAAAATTGGATGCATTGCCACTAAGTGATCATGGTGAGAAGCTTTGCAGTGTCTTGATGGAGGAAAATGAGATTGCATGTTAGTTTAAATACATGAAACAAAGATGACAGCAAGAATTTACAATATGCTTACAGGTATATATCTGATGTGGGAATGGATGTAGCTGTTCTCTGATCTGTTTAGTGTTAGGAATCTTAGAAATCGCAACAACGGATGTCTTCTTTGACTTTGTCACCTCTTTTTTCTAAGTTTGAGTTTTCAAACTCGGTCAAATTAGAAAGGTACCACATCTAAAGTCCACTGGCTGGAAATAACCAAGGAAATGCAGACCTGTGCACATTTGTGTTCTTACATAGTAGAACATTCAGGTGGAACGTTCTGCCAGCTGTTCCTGTAATGACCATATTGTGGCTTCCTCTATGCCGTCTTCAGCATAAACGATCCTGATGAGACATCAGTCGTACAGAATAAACACCTTTTATACCTGCAGCTAGAATTAATGAGATCATGCTTGACATATATTATTAGAAACCTTATGATAAATTAAGCTGTGATTTCCATATGTGACATCAAATATTCCTGTTAAGTCTTTTTGTTGCAGGCTGTCTGTGTCAGACTGGGGAAAATATGGGTTCCCCATCAAAAGTAGATGTATTCTGGGTATTACTCTGGCAAAGATATAAATTAAAAGATAATTGTTTGAGGACTGAGGGGGTAATACAGTCTTCCAAACAAGAAAATATATACTTTTCCTGGTTTGTTGTGCAGTCATAAACATATTTCTAAAGTACTGATTTACTTTATTTACTGTAGATTTAGTTGAAGCCTGCAAGAAGGTGGTTTAAACAAGCAATTCTCAGGTCATGTTTAACATTATTGGTTGTCACTCTGTCACTGGTGCTGTAACCAGTAAAGTGCCATGCTAAGCTTCACTGGTTGAATTAAAATGATTTATCAGCCTATTAGAGCTATGACTTGGATATAATTGGGTGAAACATCCGATGAAATCTCATGTGGATGCAAAATAAGTTATTCTCCTTTTCTGGGTTGCCTCTTGCACAGCAGGTCTACCTCCTGTATCTCACTGGGAGCTCTGCAGAGTAGATCACTTCACTTAATTGAGCTTGAACATAAATTGTCTCCTGCTTTTTTTATGTTGACTTCTCTCACATGCCAACACAGGTACACATGGTGTATATATCTACCACAGACACATTTACAGGAGGCTCTGACAGAACCTTGGATGTAATTAGGAGCTCTTGCTGCCAGGATGTATGTGGAGATTGCCTGCAGCTGTGCACACAAACTGTTTGATGTTTGGTTTGACTAAAACAACAATGAGAAACGATTAGAGAACTACAAATAGATTTTTATATGTAGAACAGATAATCTAAACTGCCGCTGATTATTTATTTTTGTGCACACACACAGTTTTAAGTGCATTTCCATTAAAAGTACAGCTTCAGTAAATATACTGTATACTAAATTGAGAAATTCTGTACACTTTTTAACCTCAGAGGCTACAAATGTGCTTTTAATACTGGGTTTGAAAGGGACCAATTATTAACCTGGAAGGTTTTTATTATTTCAACTCTAAACCAGGTTTTTAGATATACGATGATCCCCAGGGGAGACACAAAAGTAGTAATGGCAAGATTACAGTATACCTAGAATGATTATTTTCTGCTCTATTATTTTTAGTTTTCTTTAGATTAACTTTGTATCCATCTTTTAATCACTTTCAATAAGGGGGAAGTATTCCCCTGAGGAAAGTGTCCACCGGAGAGAAGTATTTCTACTGTGGTGGTGGTACATGCAGCTGTATAGAGGAAGGAACCAGGAATTTGTAACAGATCCCGAGTGTTGTCCATCACATGCTGGAAGATCTGTGCAGTTCCAGAAGATGGAACCACTTAAGCGTATAAATATTTGATCACTGGAGTCTAAATCATCTGCAAGTTATTTTCTTTCTGATGTGACGTTGCAGTCACAAGGGATTCGTCAAAGACTAATTCACTTTGTTCACTGCAGCTAATAAGTAGGCGCTTGTGTTTTGTCTGTGTGAACCAACCAATCACAGGTCATGTTTATCAACATTGTTTGTTGTCACTCCCACATATCAATGAGCAGACTGGGTGCCAAGCTACAAATCTTGCATTTTAATGATTCATCGGGATATTTTTCAGAAAGCTGAGTGGAAGATAATAGAGTGAAATAACTGAAATCTTGGATTAATGTTAAATAATAATAATAAAATAAATTCTTTTCTGGTATTGCACATCCAGCAGATCTACATTTGTTGCATAATGTTAAAATGTCTGAGGACATCTCTCCATTTAACCAGGCTTGCACAGCAATGATCACTTCTAACATGCCTGCATGTGTTAACTACTCCTCTGACATACTAGCACAGATTACCATGTTGTACATGTACATATAAGACCATATATGCAACTAAATTTCAGTGCATATTTTCATGCCCCAAGTTATCTTAAAAACTTGAGCAGTGATTATTGCCCAGGATGAGCTTTGAACTGTATCTAAATGTAGTAGCTATTTACACAGGCCCTGTTTGACTTTCCAACAATAAAGCAAAATCATAGCAAATTGAAAATGCATCTGTTGAACGCAAAGGTAGTCTGAGCAACACATTCCTTTATTATGATTGTATATAACTGTGGTTCCTACCAACAAAGGGTTTTCCACGTTTGTAAACATGTTAATAAAACAAGGCTGAATAAATGCACTATTCCCAACATTAGTCTAGTTAAACTTTGTTTGTACTTGTCCTATAGGGTGTGTTTGTTGTCCTCACAGCAAGGAGGTTCCTGGTTTGAGCAATAGTTTGTGCCATTTGCATGTTCTCATATGCATGCTTACTCTCTAGATGGACTGCACAATTAATCGCAATGGAGATAACCTGTTTAGTTTTGATATTGACAAGATGTCATATCTCCTCTGTACCCTGGTTTCCTTTTAGTTCCCTAAAATGTATATTGGCTGCATAGCTCTCCCTAAATCCTTCCCAGGAGTAAGTGTAAATGTTTCTCTGTTGGATTTACATTAAACAGACTGCTTGTCCTTGGTGTGCACTGGCTCATATGTACTAGCTGCTGGAATACCCCCCAGAGCATTTCTATTTAGACCAGGGTGTGCTTTAAAAAGGAGGAAAAAGACTGCTTATGTGAAGGTGCAGACAAATACATCTGATCAATATCAAAGTTTAATCAAACTTCACATGATTTTAAAAAGCCACCTGAGCACATCACTTTTACACATCTTGACTGTATTTGTGAGCACAGAAAGCAAAGATCCCAAGAATACTTTTAAACATTACATAATGTAAAATCAGTTGAAGAAGAATCCACCATTTCTTTTGTGACTGCTCTTTAACCCTAAATCTGCTTCTGTGAGCTGTCAGCATTTATTTCTTGTACAATCTGCCCCATTGAACAGAAGCAGATCTGGTTCCCTTCGAATGTCAGAAGCAGACTCTGATTAATAGGATATAAAAAGAGGCATATATTAACATTTTATTTATATATAAATGGATATATGCTTTTTCACACTGTCTGTCTTAAGGGAGAAATTTAACAATCTTTCTTTGCCACTTCTGTCAATCTTCCCCCTCCTTATCTGCATGCACTATCTACATCTCCTTTTGGCCTCCCTGCGTGTTTGATGCCGGGTTATTTTGCATTCCTGTCCTCACTCTCCTATCTGCTTCATAACAAGGAAAGAGAATTAATTAATAGGCCGATAGTGAGACCCTAAGAAAATAACGGGAAAGTGAATTGAAAAGAGGAAATGTTATCAGATAGGATCCTGTTTTTATGGATGGCAGTTCACCATGAAGCCTGTTTGTCCGTTTCTGGCCTTATTTTTCCACATATGCAAAACATTTGCTTACACACATTTAACATGGCTGTTTTTATAATACTTGAGGAAATTTTTCTTTTTAGTTTCGACTGTCTTTATCCAGATGCTCTACTTTTTTTTTTTTTTTTTCACACACTTGGAAACAGTGACTGTTTTCTCCCTCTTTCTCCATCTGCAGCCGTGTTCTTTTTGGATTTGTGTACTGAATAGGCAGCAGCTTTTTTTGGCTTTCAGTTAAATTGATGTCAAAATGCCATCTTCATGCCACAATGATCCAAATTTATTTCCTTCCCCATCTTGTCCATCTTTCTTTTGCTCTATTTCTTACGTCCCCTTCCCTCTTTCCGCTGTTTGGCATCTGAAATATTCTAATAAAAATCCCACAAAAGATGCCATTCTCTTACAACTTCATTGTCCCTTCCATCTGTCCTTCACACATTTCTCAATGTCTCATTTTGTCCTCAGTGGGTCTCCTTACAGGTCCTATTCTGTTTTTTACCCTCCCATTTTTTTTCTCTTGCCTCTTTTTGTTTTGTTAAGTCCTCCCTTTCTTTGTAATCCATTGCATCCAATTTCTCTCTTGCTCTCCCTCTCCATCTTTGGCTCTCTCTCTTTATATGCTCTCTCACACACATATATATATATGTTATACATTTTACATCTTGTCTTACTACCATCTCGAAAATGATAGCTGGTGTGAAACATTAATGTCAATGAAAACAAACTCACCTCGACAGTGTGGACCAACACTCTTTTTCTAACAAGTGATTAAAATCAAGTTTTGACTTCTGTTGGACTCCTGGTACTTCATTTTATTTTAAATTCACAGGATTTAACACTTCATAAGCAGTAAATGGATTGCATGTCACAGCTATGTGCGAATGTTGATGCAGGAGGCTAGCGTAAAACAGAAGATGAAAGAAATCGAAACAATTTAGAGGATGAAAGGAAATGGGATAAACAAAATATAATGAAAATGAGAAGTTTTTGTATGCAAGGTATTTTGAACTTCGTATTCAGCAGATATACGTAATCCATTTCTTTTTTGTCCCCTCAATGGGGGAACCATCTGTAGCCAAAAAGATCATAAAACTCATCTAAGCTCTGATTTGTTCCTTAAACTTTCCCACAAGCAGTGTAATCTTTCTCATAGCATCATCTGCAAACTTTAACTTTTTAATTGACACCATTTTCTCTCGGTACCTCGAATAAAGCCTCCCCACACCCTCAGTTCCCTCATGATTCCTTTCTTCCACTTGTTTCACTGTACTTTATTCATTATATCTCTGCTTTCCACCTTTCCTATGAGGTCCACTTTACCAACCTCCTCTCTTTCTACTTCCAACCTTCTGTTGCCTCCACCTCGTTTCATCTTTTTGTCCTTTTTTTGCTAGGCGCAATCCAATCTCTTCCACACTCCCACTTTTCCCACTCATTCTTTCAATGCTTTTTATCCTCTGCCACACTCCCACTTCCTCTGCTTCCTCCTAATTATTTCTGCTTTTTTTGCCTAAGCAGGGGGACTATAACTGTCATGTTATTTTCATCTCTCAATTTCTTACATCCTTCCTAATAGTATACTGGAATACTATCGTAACCATTTGCTTTCTTGGAATATCTACTTTTATTGTTCTCGTCTTTCCTCATCTCATGTGGACACAACAAGCTGCTTTGCTCCTGCATATGCTTTCTTTCTTTCTCTTTGCCTCCCACTTTTAGTTCTGGGCGCACAGCCACAGTTATCCCTTGCCAATGAACTCTGAGTGAAATGCCTGAAAATGATATGCAATTAGTACTCGTTCATTGTGTGCGTGCGTGTGAGAGAGAGAGAGAGAGAGAGAGAGAATGTAGAAGACTGAGGCAAAGTTTTGTGAGCTCCATGTGTGTGAATATGTGTGCGTGGTGAACTATAAAGTTAAGTCTTACTAATCATATTTAGATAATGTGGTGATTTAGTGTAGGTGTTTGCAAGATTATACGTAAGCAATATGATGAACACCCCCTTTGATATATGTGAAATTATAATTTTTTTTCCCTTAGTGTTGTTTAAGAGTTTGGGGGATGGGGTCTTGCCCCAAGTGGAGGAGTTAAAGTATCTCTGGGGTCTTGTTAACGAAGGGGCTAGTGGAGCGGAGCGTGAGACAGACAGGTGGATCTTCACTGGTCTGTTGTGGTGAAGAGGGAGCTGAGCTGGAAAGACAATTTACTGGTTGATCTATGTCCCCACCCTCACCTATGGTCACGAGCTTTGACCAAAAGAACAAGATCCCGGTTACAGGTGGCTGAAATGAGCTTCCTCTGCAGGGTGGCCGGTGTCTCCCTTAGAGAGAGGGTGAGAAGCTCGGCCATCCGGGAGAGACTGAGTAGAGATACTGCTCCTCCACATCGAGAGGAGCCAGAAGGTGGCTCGGGCATCTGGTTAGGATGCCTCCTGGATGCCTCCTTGGTGAGGTGTTTCAGACACATCCCTGTGGGAGGAGGCCCCGGGGGAGACCCAGGAGACGCTGAACTGATTACATCTTATGGCTGGCCTGGGAATGCCTCGGGATCTCCCCCCAGATGAGCCGGGGAGAAGGGAGTCTGGGCTTTCCTCCTTAGGCTGCTGTCCTCTCAACCTGACCTCTGATAAGTGGTGGAGGATGGATAGATTTTAGTTTAATTTCAATAGTGCCATGTTATGACAGTGAAGTAGCCTTTTTGTGTTACGTCCTGCCTGGTTACATAAAGACCAAATAATTACAAGGTAGAAAAGAGTGCAATTAAAAACTAAAGCACATCCATTAGATGTTATGCGTTTGTCCAGTTCATATAAATCCAATTCATGGATAATTGCCTTGCCTAGGAAATGGAACAGATAAGATCAAATTGAACTGAGGAAATGAGGATCAACATGCACCACAGGTCTAAGACTGTTATCTGCTCAGAAAGGGAGAACAATGAATGACATTCATATATTTAGCAAACAAAGAGCTAAAAAGTGCGGGAAAGACGTTTTGTACATCATGAAATGCCTTCCAGCAGCCTAAACCCATGGCAGCATAACCAAAGAGAGGGCTAATGGCCATCCAAGCAGACCCTAATGATAAGCATCTTCAAAAGGACAGTTTTTAACCTAATCTTGTGTCCACTTACCAAAACAAATTGGGAGATGGCTTTGAGATTAGCCAGATACCTGAAGGGTCTGTGTCAGCCTTTTTTTTATTTTATTTTTTTTTTAAAAAAAACCCTGGAAGTAAAAATAAACATGCAGTCTCTGTTGGAGACAGGAATCTGCAATTTTATATTTTCAGAATTTAGTTCTATTTTCTACAGGCATTTAGCAGACCGTTTTCTCCAAAGCGACCTACATCAGAGGATAAAACGACACAAGCAAGAAATCAAACAAGGAACAGCATAGATAAGTGGCCAGACTGCTTCAAGTCTGGTTAGACACAGGTTTTTTCTGAAGTGCTAGAGGCATTTTTTTCCCAATATCATTGGTGCTGAGTTGTGCCAGGCAAAAGTTTATACAAAAAATATAAAATTATGACTATACAAGCTCATTGGCTTGTGTGTTGAAACAAGTCTATTAGGTGTCAAAGTGGATATTATTGAATAAAGCTTTATGGAGCCGGTGTCCCAACACTACATCCAAATTACATACCAGTACAGCCCGAAAGAATAGTCTAACATTCATCAGAGAAATTTGTTATAAAAACCGGTTTAGAGAAACTGTTTGCTCCCGACTTGCATGTTTTTGTTTACTGTTGCTGAAATTTGTTAGCTGTTCAGCAAAGTTTGATTACATGGAGCATAACAGACAGCGGTGCAGTTAGCCAGAAATATTTAATCTTTCCTCAAACAGGAATAAGTGTTGGATGATTAATTTCAGAGTTCTTGTGATATGCACTGAAAAAGGAAGGGCTGTAATTTAAGAGTGGGTATATCAAGAGGGGAACTAAATTAGTTTTACAAACTGTCCATCTGGATGTTAATAAAAGCACAACATGAACTACTAACCTTTATAGATATCAAACAATTCTGACTCCTGTGATTCATTTGAAGCTCCAACTTAATTCTGAGTACAAATGTCTACCCAAACACAGACCAGCATTTAAGTATGTGATTTGTTTTCAAGGATTCAAGGATCTTTATTGTCATACTATCTCACATTTACATGTCTGTGATAAAAAATTGGATCTGAGGTCCCGGGGGAAAAAATATAAGCTAAAATGAAGATAAATAAAAATGTAAGCTAAATAAATAAATAGAAATAGATGCTAGAATAAAATAGAAATATATAAGCTAGATACAGATAAATATAGTGAAATTGAAATGGAGTGCAAGTTACAAAAGAGAGACCCAGGTTAGTATGCGCAAAAGGTAGTCTGGAGTATTGCACTTAGTATTATTACATATATAAAAGTGCTTGCAGTGCAGGTCTGTACAGATTTGTTATTAGGTGGGGAGGGGCAGATATAACAATGTTTGGCTGGTTTTCTGAGGTAGGAAGTGGTGATGGTGGTGGAGGAATAGGGGTTGCGAGGGTCTGCATGGCAGGAGTTTAGCAGTCTGACCGCTTCGGGAAAAAAAGCTGTTTTAGAGCCTGCTTGTTGTGCTTATGATGTTTCTCAGGCTCTGAGTGGAGGGGTTGAAACAGTCCGTGTGCCGGATGGGTGGGGTTATGATGTGGAAGGACTTCACCTGCATTGTACTGTGTAAAGGTCTGCGGTTGTTGGAAGGCTTCACCCCATGGTCGTCTGTGCAGCCTGTACCACCCTCCACAGGGCCTTCCTCTCCTCCTCCTCCTCCACACACTTCTTATGTCATCCATACATCCACACACAGAGGCAATGTGGTAGAGTTATACCAGTGACACATGGATAAGTCTGGGATTGCACCGTCAACCTTCTGATTGGCAGATAACTGCTGTTTCTCCTGAGCTGCACTGACTCCATCTGTGTTGAAATAAACAATTTTACACTGCCTCAGCATGAGCAGCTTCAAGTGTTGTAAATACATTAAATATGTTCCTGCGGTGTCAGACATTACAAAAGTACACATCAGCTATTAGTCATGTTATTCAGAGCATAACTGATGTGGTGGCTTATAGTTACAAAATGCCATCATAACAGAAGTAATGCATGTGAAGGGGAAAGAACAAATTCCTCATGAAGGCAAGTTATGATGGACATCTGGAAGTACATGCTGTTTGCAAAGTCACAACATTTTATTTTCATTATTGTTCTAATGGCTTTTACTTGTTTGCTCTGTACAAAAATATCTTTCTACCTTGCATTTATCTTAAAATATAAAATGAAATGACTACAGGAAATGCATCGGAATCAATTATAATTTGTTCACTGTCAAAACATGCAGATTTCATAAAGATTTACCACAGCAACATTCACAGGACAGAATATCTTGGAAAAGAACAAGCTTTGTTGATCTGAGTGGTCATAAATACAGATGACAAAAACATATGTGGATAATAAGGTGGTAAAATTGACCCATTTAATGTTGATTCAATGTTAGGCTGCCACTATATCGACCATAACGCAGAAAGTATTGGACCATTAGGTCCTACCTTAGCTTGAATAGGGCATTTGCACTGGTGGATGAACAGTATATCCACGGTCCTGACCTGGACTTTAGATGAAAGGCTTTTCTTCATCTTTGAAGTTATGATAAAGGAGTCTTGGCTAGATTTGATTTTGCCAAAAGCATTGGAACCGATTTTGTTTGGTGTCCTTTTAATATAGAGATTCAGCACCTAAGTGTAGGAAATATATTTAACTTTTACATATTTAGACTTAATCATATTTATAAGTTTTGTTTCTAATTGCAATAATATATTGAGACAAACGTTGGCACAAAGGTGTGTACTGGGTTTAACACTTCATACTTTATTCATACAGAGCATTTCAGGTAAAAATTCTAACACACAACATGCATCAGGATTAACATTGCTCAATCTCCAACAAAAGCAGTATAATTACTGCTTTTAAATCTAGCTAGAGATAACAGGAAGGTAGCCCATACTAATTTGGCTTCTGTGTGGTTCTGCATTTTAGTTTGTGTGTCTTCAGTGCACCTTTAGTAGACTGAAATAATGAGAAAGCAAATGCAAGATGTCTGCAGGCACATTGGTAGCCTTAAGCAAGATTGTTGCGCAACCAGTGAAGCCATATAATGTCTGGCTGTGAGGTGCCAACAGAATATCAAAGAACAGGTTCTAGGACACATTTGAGGCTGTCAGAAAGTCATTTCATCAACAGAAGTCTTTCCTTTTTTAAGATTTTCTGTGGTTATAGTCATGCACAAACTGCGGCCTATTAGAGAAAACAGACCTGCACAATTAGACTTTAAAATCTCAGAAAGTTATACACACTCTGATATGCGTGGTCACCCATAATCTTGTGACCACCTGCCTGATATGCAGCCCTAAAGTTTCCAAAAGAGCTCCAAATACTTCAGTGAAGAAGACCATGTGAGGTTGTGCTGAAGTGTGTGCTACCACAGTGTTTTCAGTAGGACCCTTTATGTATTAAATCCTCTTAATTATTTAAAACAAACACAACAGATTATTTTTTAAAGAAAATAAATATCCTTTTTGGTGTGATGAACATACAATTTGTGCTGAATTCTTTATCTGCACTGCATGAATGATTATCCAGTAGGCCATTAAGAGACAACTGGCTTTTATTATTGCAGAAAGGAAGCTAGACTGTTCATTAGTAGTTTTTTGTCATGGTGTTCAACCACTAGTAATAAACTGCTCATGATTGCTGCCTTTTATCTTTATTCATTGCCAGTTCATGCCACATCTCTATAATGGAAGTGATTTCGGATGTCCCAGAACTTTATTCAGATTAATAAACACAACCTAAAATTAAAAATATCTCTTGGTGTCAAAAAGCAAAGTTAGGTAGTCGTAAAATAAGATCTGAATCCTAGCAGATACATTAAGATAAGTGGTGAAGTTTTCATTTATCACTTTGAGAACATATCGGACTGGTGGCATCAATATTTTGAAAAACTTGTCCCTGCTTTAAAAAGAATAAAGTAGACTACAGAAATAATGTCCTTGCATGTCTTCTTCGTCTTCATCAACAGTCCAGAGAGCTGTTCCAGTCTTCACAGCGACCAAGAAAGTGGATCACATAACTCCTGTCATCAATCAGTTATTGCTTCCTATGAAACCTTTCCATTGTGTGTATAAATTGTACACTTTCTCTGATACATCTTGTTTGCATTTACAGTATTGAAACATGCTTAACGAATGGCTTCATCAGAAAATTGAGTTAAATTTCAAGGATCTGAAAGAGTGCGTTCAACTAACTTTACTCTGGACTGTTAAATGAATTTAAAATGGATAAATGAGGAATCTAATGAAATACTGGGATAACTTTAAATGGTAATAAAGTGGCACATTATGGGTGTCCTCACGGGGTCAGACAATGCAGATAAAATACAGAGCAGAAAAAGTAACTTTACTTTCAATGCCAAACATGCATTTATTTTATGAACTTTCACTAATCTGTTAAGCTGCTATTGGCAAATACTGAAGTGCAGATGTCATTGAGTGCCCTTGTTTGGAAAGATGAAACATAAAAATGCAATCTTTGCTGAAGTTGTTCAGAATGTATCTGATCAGCAGTACAGCTTAACTATTTTTTTCTCCATACGTCTGAGCTGCCAACTCTTATCTCTGATGGCTCCCGGCTCTGCTTCTCTATAGATGTTTCTGGTCAATCCCAATCGCCATCTGTGGGTAATCCTCCACATTCTTTGACACTGAATTTTGCCTGCAGTTACAACCAGCAGTGTTTCCTGCCATCGTACCCCAGATAAGCTTGTCCCCATGTTGTGGTGAAACCCTTGTCTGACTTGAGGCGAATTAGCCTCATCTTTTTGTTGGTAATTTAGTCATTATTTTTTTTTACAATTCTTTTTGTAAGACAGACAAATGTTTGTTTACCTGCTTTACATGTTTCGACCACTTCCTGTGATCTTCCTCAGAA
>JBAMIG010000005.1:4756772-4777985 GCA_037177335.1 Kiunga ballochi
CAGGAAGTGGTCGAAACATGTAAAGCAGGTAAACAAACATTTGTCTGTCTTACAAAAAGAATCGTAAAAAAATAATGGTAAAAAAAAGAAGACAGTATGAACTTTCAACAAAGGTCATTTAGTCATGTTATGAATCTTACCAATGATATGAAGCACTAATTTTGCAACTGGCTGCATTAAGAAGCAGATGATGCTGCAGGCCTTATGGTTTATAGGAGATGCATTGGTATACAATGAGTAAAGTGGCACCAGCTGCAAATGAAGGTCTACATCAGCTTATCATCTTCACCTTGTTGTTAAATGAGGCATTGATGTGCATCAGGTATTTTGCTGTGGGGAAGCACTAAAACTGTAAGGATGGTAGCCTCAAGGACCAGAGGGAAAGACCGCTGTAAAATGATTTGTTTAGCCAGAAAGGGGAAACCAGATAAATTAAGCTTTTAAAGGAACATCAGTCAAAACAATGTTAGAAATCTTATGCAAAAAAACCTAAATTATTGCTCTGGAGTAACCCATCTAGGTAAAAATCTTCCCATACTGTGTGTTGGAAGCTTGATGCAGCGGTGTAAAAAAAAAAAAAAGTTTTCCCACCCTTCCTTGGTCTATACTTTCCACATTAATAATGTGCATTAGACTGTACAAGGTCATTGAGATTAACCTGGTAAATCTCTTAAGAGCTTTACATTTAAATAAATGCATATAGATGAACCAGGCTTGATAAAAGATACAGCTCACAGAAATGGAAGAAAATAAGCTTACATTGTCCAGTAAAAAATTTAAAACACTCATTTTAATCGACCCATATCTGAATATTAATTCTTGTGCTTCTGTTTGTGTATGAATGCACAAACATACCTGGCTTCAAAATGGCATGTGTTTTTGTAATTACTCTGTGATGATCTGTTTTTATATTAGTGATTAACTTGATGCAAGTAAAACCTATATTTAACGGACTAAAAAATGTTCAGCTAGTCATAAGTTTAACGCTTCCTTCTCTCTTTCTGCAACAGTGTGGACCTGGTGCATGCTCAGCTGCATGTGTGCGAGGGCCGCAGTTTGCCAGAACTTGGCCTCAAACAAGACAAGATCAGGGTGAACGGCTGTGCCATCCAGTGCAGAGTGACGACCGAAGACCCAGCCAGAGGCTTCCAGCCAGACACAGGAAGGATAGAGGTAGGCTTCAACTTTACGGGCCTTTCCTACACTCATTGTATGTTTTCACAGATTCCTCAGCTTAGGCATGACACCTAAGTGTGTGTGTAGCTAAATGATTTAAAAACCATTTAAAAAGCATGACTGACCGTGTTGTCAGGAGTGAACAGTTTGTGAAAAAATATTAATGCTGAATAGTTCATGTGTTTTTTCAGCATGTCCCCTCTTATTTCAGATCTTGCAAAACCATACCTCACATTGTGGCTTTGGTAGTAAAGAGTGCATGGATTATATTTCCATGTGTACTGTCCAGACCTGTTTTCCATTTAAAATGTGTGGTGCATTAAAAAATAACAGTATATTGTGCAACTGATGTACATCAAGCAAGAATTGGAACAAATTATGCCTCCAAAGCTTCAGCTTGTGTCCTCAGATCCCTTATTGACTACATTTAAACGCACAGGTGATGTAGCACCGTGGTACCCATGCATTTGTCACAGCTTTTTTGAAAGTAATTGCAGGTATCACATTTAAAACAAGTGAATATTTGTAAAATGCCTGACACTGGTTTTGAGTGTAAGTGAAATAGTTTTTGTGTCATACCCCAGACTTTTATAAATATATTTTGATTTGAAGCATTTGCATTCTTTTCATTAGTGTGATATAATAAACACTTGTTTAGGGGTTTCCATATAACATGTACATAAAAGGAGAGAGGTTTTCATAGAGCACATGTCTGTAGTGATACGTTTCCTAAATGCTGTTTCTGTATGATTTTTTTTTTCTGCTTTTTTGTATTTAGAGCTACTTCACTATTTTTTTGGAGTAATTGTTCTTGCTGAGAGTGGATTGCTGTTCAGCCTCAGTGGGAGAGAAGTGACTTTCTTTCAGTTTTCACACATGAAGAGGCACAGTGGTCATTATGAGTGTGTATCCATCCATAGCGTTACATTCTGTCTACACACACCTACAGTGCATTCAGATTCATTCTTTCTTTTTTCTCCTCAAATTTTTCACATCAATCCACATAATGAAATATTAAAGACTTTTTTTTAGGAGGGGGAGTATTCAGACCCTCTATTCAGTTTTGACTTGAAGGATCTTTGGCATTGCTTTCAGTCTCTTGTGTCCTCCAAGGCATGATGTGAAAAGCTTTGTATGATTGGATTTGGGGATTTTCTTCCTTTCTCCCTTTACATCATCTAGTTCTGTCAGGTTAGTCAGTTTTATTCTCGCATCTCATCAGAGATAATTGAGTTCAAGTTGGATCTTTGAAAAAGCAAAGGACTAGTTATTCTGAAGCCTCTCCAGGGTTGTTTTGGTGATAGTTTGGGTCATTTTGCCTTTGGGAAAGTCTCAAATTGGGTTGTCATTAAGGGTGTCTCTAACTTTCACCTTTCCAGCAACCTGGACAGGTTTTTCTGTTCCTGTTTGTCGAAAAATGTATCCACAGCATGATGCTGCCAAAACTAGGGTATCTTAGACAGCCTTAGGTCTGTCACCTCGTTCAGAAGGTTGAATTTGAAAAGTGCATTTGTCAAGACCCCTCTTTTGTGCATGTATGCTCACACACAGCTTGAGGTTGTTAATGCTTTCTGCAACATGGACACATGCTGACTTTTTGCACATGATGTTATCTGTCATACATCCTGCCTCTAGTTTCACAGGATTTCAGGAAATCGTAACAACGTCTATTGACTGCACATCTCTGCTCATATATCTCACCATCTTGTTGGGATTGGTATGTTTGAATCAGCCCTAACAAGGGATCTGCTATAGCTGTGGAGTCGGATAGCTTTGTTCTGATGTTTTCTTGGTTACATATGGTTAACTGTTGAACCCAAAGATCTGTTGTTGCAGATTAAGACGGTTGCCTTCCCCTGGACTAAATAATGCAACTTTGATTTTTGTAAGCTACATAGCTAATCTTGAAGACTAACACACCGGATTTGAGTTGCATGGATCCATCAGTTTATCATTTTGTTTTAAGTTCAGGTTTGTTTGAGCAGGGAAATGTCTAAAACCTTGAAGGACTGCAGCTCTGAGAACCAGAGTTGCCTACATTTAATTTAGTCTATTATTTATTTCTCATACAATTTATGGTAAAATTTAACAAACTTTTAAATACCATTTTTGAGGATTGTTTAGATTGATGTCTTGGGGTTTGCTTTTGGATTGGGTTTCTCTTTTTCTTGAACTTTTTTTATTTTTTTTATTATTGAGAACTGGTCTCTGTATGGCAACTCAGGCAAATGAAGCTATAAAGACTCCATCTGACTTGTAGGTGCTGTGAATAAAATGCCTGATTACTTAACACAGTGATTTTTGACTTCTTTGATGTGATTGAAATTGCGTTGCACCATTGGCTTTCCAATTAAACACATCAGCTGTCTCTTGGTTCTGATAGAGGGGAAAATGAATGGTTCTGTCAAACACATGGATTTATTTAAATTGAATTTGAGTCCATTAATTTGTCTCCCAGGGGCCCTTGTTTTAGTTTATTAGCAGTTAATGTGGCTCAGTGATCAGACTAAATACAGCCTGACTTCGTTCAGCTCATTCAGAGGAATCCTTTTTATTTTTGTTTTATTAAAACAAGCTATAAAGATTAAGGATAGTCAAAAATACACGTGATCTGAATAACACCCCTATTATGTTGCAGTTTTATTTTAACATGTATTTCCTAACACAATGGGGAAAAAGAAGCCATAAGGTTGCTTATGACCTCGCCATTTCAAGGACTTCCTATAGTACATCTGCCCTGTTTTTTTCCCCTCCAACTACACCTGCAATGCTCAACTTTTGACTCCCACCTACCACTTTACTGTCCATATTTCACACATCCTTATCCTTTCTTCAAAAGCACTACTCCTCGCCTATGGACCCATTTTAATCTCTTTTCGGCTCACTTCCCTTTCTCTCAAGCAACTCTCATTTTCTCCTTTCCCTACACTACACACTTCCCTACACCTACACTAATTTATCTGTGCTGTTGTGCTAGGACACACTGCAAACGTAGGTTAACATCAACAACCCCCTGCTATGAGCCTGTAATGTATATGAGCCAAACAAAATGCATTAAAGCTTCCCACATGGTAGGGACACATGAATAAGTCATCAGTTGAGGTTGGTGATGAAACACAGCTGAAGGGCAAGAGGAAAAGATGTCCCTTTCTGTCCTCTTACTCACACACCCAAAGCAAGTTGTGTAATTGGCTTTGAGAAATGATTAACTCAAAAGCATGCCCCAAATTTTAGAGAAGCAAATCTGCTTCACACAGCAGATATTGGGATGAAGTTACGGTGCATCAGATGAAGCTAAAACACCAACTTTTGTGGTGTTGGTGCTGTTTAAAAAGCTTCTACTTGTTCACTGTATTCAGTTTTGTTCAAGAGCTCCTGTGTCAGCGAGAAAGGGCAGAAGTCGTACACCATGCTAGGAAGGTTATTTCCTCCATAAAGAACTTAAATCAGTTTTCCTCTGCACACTGATGGAGTATCAAACAATTCTCCATCTAAGAATAGCTTGAAGAGATGGAGAGGATGAGGAAAGGTAATATACTAGGTGTTATGGATAAGAACTGGAGGAAGAAAAGATGAGATGACACAGGGAGCATTTTCCATTGTAGAAAGTAAAAATAAACAGGCTCAGAGATGCTGCATCTAAGTTTAGCATCTTTGTGTTTTCCAACAGTGTAGAAATTGGAAAGAAACTGAAGCAATTTTCAGTCTTTTGATGTTCGATTAGAATGAAAGGAAAGTTAATGGACACTGAAAGATATTATTCAGTTCAATATCCTGTTTAAGAGCTGAATGCACTATGTAAATTCAGTATTTGGGCTGTGAAGGAAAATAATTGAGTAGAAATTTCAGCGTGCCAACAGAAAATTAAACCTTGACATAACTTTTCTAGTTGCTGAAATTATGACCAAACCTTTTATTATTGTTGCTCTCAGGCCAGATGCTGGTCTGAATGTCTGACAGTGAATAGCAACCATGCTGCATTGCATATGTAAATTAAATTAACAGATCAAATATGAGTTTGTGTAACAGAGTTTAAACCTGGAAATAGCGCAACGGTGCGTGTGCTCTAATGCAAAGCTTTTCTTGTTAAATGGCATCTAAGTGAAAAGTTTAATATTAATAAGATTTAAGTGAAACTGATAATGCACATTATTTTTCATTACAGCAAGAGATGATGATTTTACTTATTTTTTTTTTTACAAAGACTGTTTAACTCGCATTTTGACATTGCTTTGATATCTTTAGTTTCCTGAAACTGAGTCCCTGCTGTGTTCCTCGTCACCTTAATTCAGGTTGAAATGCATGAAAAAGCTGTGCATGGATTAACTCATTAGGCAATCAAGTATATTCTTGCCAAACAGAGAAGACATTATGTAAGGTTTGAGTAATGGGATTTGTTGAGTGTGGAGTAATGGGAGAAATGGATGCTAAAGTGCGATTGCAACACCAGCTGCTTTTATCAAAAGATAACATGGAAGAATGAACTGAATGCTTTTGTACAAAACAAGCAAGGGAAAAGAGAGAGCATCAAAGCAGCCCCTTGATATTTATTTCAATTTATTTCCTTCAGAGGCCACTCGTCACATCCAATGTGTCCTTCAGCCTTTTGGCAAATAACAATATGGTCAGTTTAGCTTTGTCAATGTGAAGGTGATGTAAGAAGCACAGGTGAAAAGTATTTATTCCCACTGTGTGAGAAGTGGATGATGATGATGGAAATTTACTAAAGCACATTACTAATCAAGATTGGGATAGGAAGTGTGACCTTGTTGTTTGCAGTGGAGGAAATGATGCAGGGGAAGGAAGGTCTTTTTACTGATAGAGGAATGGTTGTATCTGATCAGTACAGTTCCTATTTCAATCATCTGCCTTTCTTTCCTCCAATTAATTGCTCATCTATCTTCAGATGTGTCCAGTTGAAGGTAAAAAGTCATTAAATTATGATGTGCCATGTTTCTCTTTTCTCCCTTTGATGGCCCTCTCATAGGTTGGTCCTGGATGTTTTTCTTCATTCTGCATTTTTGCAGGGATTGGTGAGAGTTAACCAGGATTTTAAGACCTGGCCAGTTCTCCTCCTTCAATTTCAATTTTACCTAATGGAGTCTATTGGTCCTGTTCCTTTTACCCGCTGGCACTGGGCTGGGCTTTTGAGGTAGTTACCATGAATAACCTTTTCTGTAACAGTTGTATCTGCTGCAAAAGGATCCATAAATGGATCTGTATGACTTGCCTTACTGTATTTATAGAAGTAAAAAAAAAACCCAGAGATCAAAATTACCAAGGGCAAACTGATTAACCACAATATCTGTGAAGACTTGTAGGTCACTCTGCTTTGCCAGTTTGGGGTCTGCAGTTATCTATCTTATCCTGATGCAGCTTGGATTGGTGGCATCATCTGAGGGTAAATAGTGAAAAAATGCCAGTCAAAGTCTTCACTGGAGTGATTTTATACAAAAAATCAAAAACCTATGTTTGAAAACTAGAGTTCCTGAGTTTGCTAAGGAGCTCTGAGGCCTTATCAGAGCCTGTAATCCACCTTTTCTCCTGTGGTGTTTATTATTTCCTCCAACTTCTATAAAACTCGTTTTCTCGTCGTCACTACAACATCTGCTCTGAAGCAGTTCTGTTTCATATATTCTGACACTCTGAGCTTTGTCTCCACTTTGGATCATGTGGGCGAACTTAAAAAAGCATGGTTTGTATCAGGCAGCCACCAGGAGCAGATGTAAGCTTCCTGCTTTGCATATCAGTGGTACGTTTAGGATCAGGCACTGATCTTATTGTCAAAATATCAGAATATACTTGGAGATCTACACTGTTAAACAATCAAAAGTAATGTGAATTATTTGATCAAATATTTCAACCAGTAAACACTGAAATGGCTTTATAGCCATATAAGGCTTTACTGTTCCTTGCTTCCTTCCTTTGCATTTTCTTGCAAAGAGATTCTCCAATTATCATTCAGAGAATGGGCTGGAAGGAGATATAAAGTACAACTCCTAGATTTAAAAATGAATATTAGCTCACATATGTAAAAGTATAACCTTTGTATAAAAGGCACGTCTGGGATGGAGTTAAACCAAGTCTTTTTGAAAGGACTGTCACAAACAAGGTGATCTGTTGAGTATCTTATCCTACCTGTGGTTGTTGAGACCTGAAAGTATAAAATCGTTTTAGAGAAGGGGTGTGGTACAATCTCCCTCCCGTGAGGAATGCACCTCTAAGAGGGTTGCTTCTAAGACATGCAGGGCAGGAGTACTTCAGGACAAGGGTTGAGAAACACAAATGTAGATGTCCTGTAAGTAAAAATAAATAAATATAAATCCAAGTCTTGATCATTTAGAGCAGGGGTGCCCAAGTCTGCTTCTCAATCTACCATCATGCACTTTTAGATCCAACCTTGTCCAACACGCACAAATCCAATAATTGGCTTGTTACCTGGCCTTTGCAGAGCTGGGGGAGAAGCAAATAAGGCCATTTTGATTCAGATGTGCTGGAGAAAGGATGCATCAAAACATTGCAGGATAGTGGATATCGAGGACCAGATTTGGGCATTCCTAATTTTAGAGCTTTTGTTCTGTATTGATCCTTTTGATCAGGGAATGGGGTCCAAGTTCACCCTTTGAAAACCTCACTTCAATTCTGCCTTGCTAAAACTGTCTTTTTCCTTTTTCCAGCTAGTCTTATTATGTTCCTCAAAATTACATTCAGCAATCTTCATTCATTATTCTGTTTTCCCTCTTTCTTGCCCCATCTTATGTCACCATAAAAAGACAAGTAATGAGGCCAAATCCAGCCGTTTCCATCTCCTCCCACCACCTACTGCTATTCAACTCATCCCCTCCTCAATGAGTACAAATTTGAGCATCAGAAAAGGGATACCGTCATCCCCATAACTCATCCTTCAAATCGGTTTTATTCTCCTCAATGTGTCATCTACTGCTGCTCTCATCTCTTTTTAGTTCAACCTCCCCAAACCCAACTGACATCTTTCTCTTGTTTGTTTCTTTTACTGGAACAAATTTGCATGCGTCACTCAAAGTATTAAAGGCATGTTTTACAATGCTGCTGCGTGGTGTGTGTGTACGGGTGTAGAAGTTGTTTTAATGCGTGCCTCATCCCCTCAAAATAATTCTGAGTTTGAAAATAGGTTGAGTCCTAATTAAGGGAACTGTTTGGCTTGCCTATCACCAGAAACGTGTCTAAATTCACACCATAAACATCCTGCACCCCACACTGATCCCCCCCATTGGCAGATTCATTGCCATTATCTTTAATTTTGTCATTAAGAAAACTGTCAGTCAGTGTAATCAGTTGTGAACAGCTTGAGTTGCTTTGCACTGAAGTATGAATCTGCTTAAAAATGACTGCCAAATGTTTCAACTTCTTTTAATACTGAAAGATTTCAATATTGTATAAAAAAAATCTGCACCTAAACGTATTCCCAGACTTATCTGTACTGACATTGCATTTGACAAATAAACTGGAGGCCAGCATAGTTTTTGTAGTTGAAAAACCTTCTGGCCAACAATACTATTGAACTGTTTGAAAATGGGAAAACTACTTTTTGTGATGTAATCCTGTTTTAAACTAATATAAAAACTAGATGCTTTCATAGGTATTTCTGTATTTTTATATTGGTAAGCTAAGACTAGTCTTTAAAGATATCTCATAACTTCACATTAAGCTGCATGCATGCCAAGCAGTCGTGACTGTACCAGCGAAGTAGCGGAGTGGAGAGACAGACGGTATTGTAGATCACATTTTAGTGTTTTACAGTTTTACCATTGGTTTTCTTTAGATTTGAACAAATGCTGGTGAACAGCATTTGTATAGCTGGTTTCCCCCATAACTTTCCAGTATGCTTAATTTGTTTGCTTTTTGGAACATTAGTATTTTTCAGATTACTCAATCACATTACAAATCTGAAAAATATTCCTATTTATACTATTCGGTTGCTTTGTATGCAGCTGAAATCAGTCAAAGCAACTTTCTCTGCTTAAGAAAAGCTTATCCTAAAACCTAAAAAGAGACTGTTGCAATAAATAGAATAGTATGAAGAATAATCCTTTTTTTTAGAAATGTTTTATATACCAAGCTTTGTTTTTTGTTTTTTTTTATAAATGTTATAAAAAGTTATCCAAAGTTTGTGAATATCTTATTTGTGAATCTCTAGTTTAAACACTTTTTAAAAAAAATATAAATTATAAAGGCATTCTGACTGAAAGTTATCATTTTACTGCCTTTCACCTCTTTTATTTAAGTTATGCAGGTCATAAAAACACAAAGCACTTGATGAATCTCCAAGAAATGACACTACACTGCACAGAAATAGCAAAGTAAAGGGCAATCCTTTCTGTTGCAGTTTTGAAGAATCAGATTTATATTAAATACAACACTTTCACAATGTCTGAAAGGTGCAAACGTGCTTTGTGTACAAAATCCTAATGCACATACAAAAACGTCAAGTAGAAAAACATATACTGTACTTTTACCCTGAACAGTTAAAGCATTACATTGAGATGCAGAAACGAGGGCTAATATAACATAATAAAATGATCTAATTACTTTCATGCATGTAGCTCATGTTGAAATATACCAAATGAAATAAATTATGCTATGATTTCACTGGTTTATCATTTGATGCTACAAATAAACCATTAAGTTTTGGTTTATGTTTATCTGATGAGGGTCCCATGCTGTTTATATCTCATTCACTGACATCTTGGACCTCAAACTGGATATTAAAGAATCAGATAGACCTGCTGACTGGAGGACATATCGCTAATGTTAGTTGCTAGGTGCGCAGACGGAGCCACACATGGCGACCGATGGGTTGTAATTTTCAAAGCAATGATCTTGACTTTGAGAAGGTCATACCCTGAACTCTTCCTGCAGGAGCTGACTTGCTCATGCAGAGTGAGTTTACATTGTACTGATCTGAGAATAAGAAGATACATGTCATATTTGTACTTCCTGCAAAGCCAGCACATCAAAGGGAAATCATGGCTTTGTGTCCATGTGCAAACTTATTGAGACTACACCAGCATTCAGCTGCTTTCCATGATGCCGATGCAGACATGTTTTGCAGTATACTGTGAGGCAAAGCAAAGTTATCAGTGTATTAAACTTAATTTAAGACGATTCAAAGTGCTTCACATAAATTATTGAAAACTTTACAGAAAGTATTGACAAGTATTAAATTGTTGTGAAAATAGAAAGAAAATGACAATAAAATCCTAAAAGAATTTATATAATTTAAAAGCTGAAAGTTGCAGATTTCATTCACAGGTACAAGAGGAATATTTTTAACCAGGTTTTTAATATTGCCAATGTTTGTTGAAAGTTTAATCTCAACTGGTAGCCAAATGCTAACCTTCCATATTTAGTCTGGATTCAAGCCTGGACTAATTCTTCTGGGTCTTTGGATCTAAGAGCTCTGCTCGGTTTTTATTCTCTGAACATATCAGAGATGAATTCTCAACCTGAACTGTTCTGAGATTCATAAACGATCAGCAGGGTAAGGATGGCTCTCTGAGCCTTTGCACCAGGATTCTGTGATCTACAGAATCAAACGCAGCAGAAACGGGATGATTCTGTTTCAGTGCTGTCATATGTTTGGAAGCTTGACTAAAATTGTTAAGATGTTCATTTTTATTTAAAAAGCCATGAAGCTAGTTAATACACCTTTCTAAGTAAAGGTGGATATGAAAAGTGTTGACATTTTGTTTTAATTGGGACTTTTGTTGGTAGGGGAAAGGGGACCAAAAAAGTGGAGAGGGAGGACTGCACTGCGTCTAGCTCTACATGCATCGTAGCCGTCAGATGACCGCTTAATAATGATGTTCTGTTTGATTTCTTGCTTGTATTGTTCTCACATGGATTTCAGAGGATTTGTAGAAAGGTGTTTGTTAAATGGGAGGATAGCATAGAATGGATAAAAAGAAGATGGAAACAAATTGGAGCATGGATGCCACAGTCGCCGAGATGTACTATCCTGTGACTTTTTAATGCAACTTTTTTCCAACAACCCTGAATGAAAAGGCTCATACCAGGGCCCTTGAATGTGTATAAAATAATTCAGCCATTTATTTCAGGTGTGCATCTATGTGCCTTACCTCTTATAATTTCCCATCACTTTCTCTAAGACCAAATACGTGCGCCTTTCCTTTTCCTGTTAATATTTTTTTCTCATCTCTTTCTGGTGTCTGTTTTTTGGCCCTGAAATACAGATGTGTATACAGGTGTGTCCATGTCCATAATGGAAGGTTCCTTCTTTTGACAAGCGTCTCTGCTTTCTCATATTGCTGTCGCTCAGGTTTTTTCCAGCTGATGTGGGCTACCCACCCTTTCCTAACTGTGCTCATTTATCATTCCACCTGTTTTCTGTCAGTTTCATTCCTTCTCTCATCTTCCTCCTTCCATTTATTTTTTTTCTAAGCTTGTTTTCTTTTTAGTTATTATTCACTTTGTCATTTCTCATCTTCCCCCTGTATACCCGCTTCTATCGCTCCTTTAGCTGGGACCTTTTTTCCTCACAGCCTCACATTTCTTTCATTTTGTTACCCTTCTTTTTCCCTTGTTTTTTAACCAATCTATTTTTTGACTATCTTTTCTCACTGATTTCCATCTCAGTTTTGCACCTCATGCCTTGTTGCTGGAGGGCTGCACGGTGGCACAGTTGGTTAGCACAGTAGTCTCACAGCAAGAAGGTTGCTGAATCGAGCCTCAGCTGGGGAAGGTCCAACCAGTAACCTTTATGTGTGGAGTTTGTATGTTCTCCCCGTGTTAGCGTGGGTTCTGATTGGTGATTCTAAATTGTCCAAAGGTCGCCTGCAGCCCTGTTCAGGGAATAAGCAGTAGAAAATGGATGGATGGCTTGTTACTGGTTTTGTGTTAGCATATTTTGCTCCATTTTATCCTGCTTTCATGCTCTTAACACTATTGTTTTTCCTTTCTTACACTCTGTCCCTTTTTCATTTATTTGTGCATATTTTATTGACTTCTTGCACCATCCCCTCAATCTGTCTGCTTTCATTGCCTCTATGGAAATCTTCTTGGTTCTGTCTTTTCCTTTTTTTTGTGCCACATTCCTCCATCCTGTATTCCTCCCACTAATTAATGTCTAAATTAGATTTCCCTCCATCTCTTCTTCCAACCCTTTCTGTTCACCTGGTCCCCAATACTACCATTCATTAATGTTGCTTTCATGCATCAGAATCTCTTTCCTGTTAAATACAAGCATGACCCTTGTATGTCTTGAACTAATTCATAATGAATTTTTGTGTTTGAAGTACCTTCAATATTGCTGATTTGAAGGTTTTTGCATCAGCAATTGCTTACTACTTTACACAAAATATTTAGGGTTTATCCTGTTTTTGTGTATTTGTTATTTTAGCATATAAACACTCAAAGACATTTTTGTTAATATTTTTATTTATTTAAATGCAGATATTTTTAAAACCGGGTTTTTAATTTGGTTATCCATCAGTTATAACCTTTTTATTATTCGGTAAACATGTGAGCTTTCGGTAAGAACAGGATGAAGAAATTCCCCCTGTGAATAGTTTCAGATGACTAGGCAGCCTGTATTTTGTGTAAAGTAGGATCAGGCCTTGGGAGGATCTAGAAACTTGAAGAGAAATTATTTCAGAACAAATTGGTGTCCCTAAAAATATGTGTCAAACCTTTTCTCAGATTACCTCTCTGATCTAATCCTGCATAACAGGCAAAAAATCTGTTTTTCACATTTATAGTAATGAGTCCTTTAAGTGTAGGCTGTATTTATGGTAGTAACATGGTATTCTTACCTTAATGATGGGCTCGTTTAGGTATTTCAGGATATTTACTGCGTGGTTTTGTTGGTTAAAGATCAAAAGAAACTTGAGGCATATACAAAATGTTGCTGTATTGCCATGGTACAGGTTTAAGAGAAACTGAGTTAAGTAATGCAATGAAAAGGGAAGCATCTCTGAATTTATTGGCACATTTTGTTTTCACATCAAAGTACTTTTGGACTTTAAGTAATGTGATTACTAAAATCTGCTATTGAGTACACTGTCAGATCCTGCGCATTGATACTTTGCTAAAGTCAACTAACCAAGCTGGCTTGTTTAAAGCAATTTCTCACGAGGCCCATTGTAGATGCTCTGACCTCCATTTGGTGAGGCAGAACAGAAAAGCTAACCTAATCACAACAAAACTCTGACCTCATTTTCTAGGCAAAGTCGCAACTTTTAATTGGCAAAAGTGACAACAGCTTCATGTTTCCTCTGAGAGTGGGGCTACTAAGCTGGATTGGCAGAAAAGTGGGTCTCTGCATGCTAATAGCAAGGCAGTGAAACTAAAGAACCCCTATGAATCATAGCCACCTTTTTAAAAACCCTTTGTCTTCACTGGTTGTGTATAAGTATGACAATAGCTTGGGCATGCCTGTGTTTCTCAAATGCTGACTAAGGGCATTGTGATGCAGGCTTGTACGGTCTGTGCACAGGCCTGCACATCAGGAGGGTGGTTTTCTTTGAGTGAAAAGGAAAAGTGTGAATTAATAACAATGAATTAATTGAGTGTTTGAGAACAATAAAACACTTAGACAGAGCTGTGGCTCAAATAGGCCACTGATTCCCCTGAGCACATAATGGTAGTATTGTATTATTAATGGATAGATTGTTATATAAAGTATGAATACCGGTGTATGTGCTGCTAATGAGCGTAGTGGAGTGTGGTTCCACAGGCATTGTAACTGTGTTGTTTGTGCAGGCTTGGCCTCAGTGGCTGAGTATATCTGTTCAAATAATAGCTAGTCAGTCTGATATGCTGATTCAACTTTATTTGACTTCACATTTCCCCAGATTTGTCTTTGCATAATCTGTCCTCCATGTTGTCCATGGTCACTGCTCATCTTTCCCTCCCTAACCTCATTCTTATTACTTCCTCATTTGTCGTCTTAGCAGTCTTCCACTCACACATCTTTCTTCTCCCTCCTGACTCTCAGTTCCTGAACTCATTCCCTGCTCATCTTTATTCTAGCTCTCATCTTGTAAATTTTACTTTTTTCATCTTCTTTCATCTAATCTTTCCTTTTTTCTCGTCTTTTGACATGCAGTGCAACTAAAAGGTTTCACTGAATATGTCCTACATACCCTGCTGTCTTCCAGTCTGTTTGTGTGTGCATCCTCCTTGTGTCTAATGCCGTGTTGACACTTCTTCTTTCCGAGTGCATTCGCTGGAGTGTATCTGTTGCTGTGTTTACAGGTTTGGCTAGTGCATCTGCATCTCTGAATGAGTTTTGTCCTTGTTTCTGTGTTGTGCATGTGTGTGTGAGAGACGGCATGAGGGAAGGGCTTTATCAGCTTTTGCAGATGGCCCTAGCTTCTCATCCATCGTTCCAGTGAAATGAAGAGCCCTCTGAAGAGTGAAGGCACAGAAGAAAGGAATGGACAGACTGACATGGAGAGATGGAGAGAGGGAGAAGGGTGATGACTCACAGAACGAAGGGGAGGAAGGGAAAGGAGGTAGTCATGGTTAGAAACATTGAGAAGTGAAGAAAAAACTGATCAAAGATGGAGGGATTCAGAGGAGTGATGGAGGGATGAGCACCAGGAGCAGCTTTTTACATACGCTGCTTTGGGGCTGGTGTTGGCTTGTAACACAAGGGCTTCAAACTCACAGCTATGATTTGAAACCAAGTTTTTGATATTGCACCAATAAGCCTATCAGACTTGCCAGCTTTAAATGACACTCTGCTCCTCTGTTCTCCTGCAACTTGGCCTTGGAAAGTGGATTTTTCTTTGCCGAGTTTCGGCTTGTGTGAAGGCTTGGATTCATAGCTAGAGGTGTGCAAGTGCATTTGTGTGTGACAGAAGGGTTGCATTAAAGAGGCTCTTCAAATCGCTGCAGGATAAGGGGCCTTTATGATGCAGCACCTGCAAGGGAAGAAATAAACAGAAGAGATGTGAGGTAGGGGTAAACTAAAATTGCATGGAGGTAAATGAGGTGAAAGGAGCAAGTTTTTGACGTGTTAAAGGAGCCAGCAAGAGGTGAATAAAACGGCTCTGAAAGTACATTAAACAGCCTGAAAGAAAAGCAAACGAACCCTAGGCTCCTGAAATTGAATAAGCAACAGGGAGGGGAGGAAAGAAGTTGACAAGTTGAGCAAATAGGAAGATGATGGGAAGTCATGTGACTTGGACAAGATAATTTATTTCCTATTTTATAAGTCGCTTGATTGAGTGACAAAAAGAGGGGAAAAACACTCTGTGTAAGCATTTTGTGCTGTCTGATTATTTCTCCATATTGAGCTGTCAAATGTCTCTTCCCACACACTAAAAATCTGTTAGTGTCTTTAAGAATATGTTGGTGGAAGATCTGAATTTAATGTCTTTACACTGGCTTCCATTCAATTACAGAATATATTTTAAACCCTGCTGATTGTTTATAAATCCCAGAACAGTTTAGGTCCAGAATACATCTGTGATATGTTCAGAGAATATAAACCAAGCAGAGCTCTTAGATCTGAAGGCACAGGTCAGCTGGTCCAGACCAGAGTCCAGACTAAGCATGGAGAAGCAGCATTTAGCTGTTATGCTGCAAACATGTGAAACAAAATGCCAGTAGAGATTAAACTCTCAGCAACTGTAAACACTTTTAAATCCCGGTTAAAAACATTTTTTATGTATCTATTAATAAAATCTGCACAGTAACCTTTTTGATCTGATTTTAATTAGTTTTATTTCATTTGTGATTTTGCTGTTTATTCTTCTTTACCTCTGTAATGCTTTTTTATGTAGAGCACTTTGAATTGTCCTGTACATGAGAGGTGCTATTCATATAAATTTGCCTTTTTGTTTTTTTTCTTTCAACTCAACAAACATCTTTTTGGGTCCAGCACGATTATCTGAATAAATTGTTAAATAAAACCATTAAAGCAAAACACAATTCGGTTGAGATGGTTGTAAAACTGACTAAATCAGTGAGTTTCTGAATGAGTTTGGATTAATGAATCATTTGTGGCTTTTCATTAGTAACCACTTTGAATTTCACCATTGTACCTTTTTTTTCTCTAAACGAAGAGCTTTCATTTTCTAGGTGGCTGCACCTAAGTTAAGTTTTTTAACTAATCTTTTTTTCCTGTTGATTCTTGTCTGTTGTTTCCTTTTACCTGTTCTTGTCCTTGTTTTGACTTGGTCTCATATTTGCCTTTGCCATGTTTGCTAAGAACTTCTTGCCAGGTCATTATTAGAAATGAGATGTTGTTTTCAATCAATTTTACCTGGTGAAGCAAAGGTTAAATAAATTCATGTAAATGTATTATAAGCTCCCAGTTTTAACCATGCCAGTGGTGTATCTTATTTGTAAGGTAAATCATGTTGCTGCATCTTTTCATTGAGTTAGTCATTTTTTTTAAATTGAATCCAGTTTTAATTAAAACAAACTGGAGATGTTGGTATGCCTCAATATGTGGTGAATATTAAAAAGCACAGTGCTCTTATGTATGACAGGGAAGGTAATGAGAAGGGCAAAGTAAGATGATGAAATTGACACACAGCAGGAATGAGTGTGGAAGAAAACAAGGGTGTAAATCCATATGCATCACCTCTGGTGCTCAAAACCACATGAACATGATGACCAGAATGTTTCCTGGGTGGGTGAGATAATCTGTTCTATGCCTGTAGATCAGATCTCAAAGAAATCTGTAAAAAAAAAAAACAAAGATGGCAAAAATAAAGGCAGCAGATTCAGCTGTAGCTAGGAATGCTAATTTTACTCCCGTCCTGAAATATGCAGTTGGAGATTTTGCGATATTTGCAATCCACCTTCTGTGTTGTTGTTTGCATTTGAATCCCTCACACACACGTGTAATCACATCTCACACACATCTCTTTCATCAGCTCAAGCAAAAGCTGTCATCAGGTTTTTTTTTTTTTTTTTAAATGAATTTTTATGTCAGTGGTAATAAACTTTACTTTCATTTAGCATCATTAGGTAAACAAGGAATAAATTATTTATTTGTTGGTTGCCTAAAAAAAGCCTGTTTAACTTGAGTTCAAATAGCAACCACACATAATTTATTTGAGCCATTTTCAGTAACAGGTGAAGTAATGTAAAAATCCTGGATTGATTTATATTAACTGATTAGTTAATCTGTGAACTTCAAAAAAATTAAACAAAGAAATCAACATATAAATCTTGGTTATATAGTTTGACGTTTTGGCTTTAGCCCTGCAGCATTGACATTTATTTTTTCTATAAATTACCCCCTTTTGCTTAATTCCATATTCTTCCCTGTGTTTTTCCCTGCGAGTTTAGCCTGTATAATGTACTTGCCTCAGGCTCACAGGTTGCCAAGTGCCTATTCTTCATCAGAAATGTCTTTTCACTTCACTGCTCAACTGGTGTGCCATTTAAGAAATAAAATGACAACAAATACAATCTAACAGCATTTCTCCAGTCCTATTTTTTTGTACATATCTGCGTATATTTTCTCAGCTTTTGTTTTTTAAAAAGAACTACAAATATTCAGTCGATTGTAATTTTGAGAACTCCATTAATTGATGCTTGGTTTTGATTTAACTAGACACAGTGCAAAAAAAAAACCCTTCTTGATTGAGTCTTTGTAATTGTAGAGTTGTGTGTAATAATGGTGCATGCCAGTACTTCAGCTAGAAATATGAGTTATGCTCTTTTTGAGAACTGTAAGATTGTGAGGTTTTCCTCCACACAGGTGTTTTTAATGAAGTAGGAATTACAACCATTTCAGTTTCAACATATAGCCTGCAGTGGTTGTGTGAAAACATCCATGCAAAATCTCATTGTGATGCTTCACACAGGCAACTAGAAAATGGCAAGCCGTAACATTTGGGCTGCATGTGTTGCTACACTGGCTTTTTCCACTTAACGTTTGTGTTTTTGCTTTTCGAGGCAAGCAGTTTTTAGTACATTGCATACTTTAAAATGAAATCTGTTAAATAAGAGGCTTTTTGATGTGCACATTAATGCCAAAACAGAATTACTGATGATCATAATATAAACTTTTATGAAGCTGGATGTTGCTTTATGGCTACTTAAGAGGTCAATAAATTGTTTGGGGTTAGCCTTTGTAACCTCTACTATATCCGCCAAATAAAATGACTTCACAATAGCTTTTTGTGTCAACGCTCATTATTGAAGAAGCTGCATGAGATATTCTCTAATGAGAAAATTGTTAAGCAGTGCCTGTGTCAGACCAAAACCAAACAGTTCTGTGTGATGATGGTGAATTGATAGCAGCTGATGTCTATCTGAAGCTTTATGGCCAGTGTGCAATAATGGCTTGGCTGAATGGTGACATGCAAGCGTAATGTGGCTGAAGCTGCTGGCTATAAAGTCACTAAACTGACACTAACACAACATTTAACACGTGAAAGATTATCAACTGTGGACCCAAGAAATGTATCTAGCCAAGCTATCACTTATTAACTAGTATATTTGCACAAATACCAAATTAATCCTACCAGGTGAAGGTTGTCTACATGTTTACAATGAAAAATATTCAGTCCTGGGAAATAAAATTGCTTCCATGCAGGTGGTGTACCGCCAGGCTGCCTGAAAGCAAGTTTTGAAGTTATCGGCAAATTGAAACATGTTTTTTATTCTTTAAATATTGTTAACAGTTGAAGAAAACACAGCATGTAAGAAACAAATATAAAATTACACATCAGAAAACTCAGGATTTTATTGGCATCCAAACTACCAAATCAGTTGAGTGACTTTTTAATATAGCTGGTTAGTCTTAGATTGGCCTTTATCACAAAGTAGTTGGCAGTACATTAAATGTTAATGCAAATAGGATCCTACTCGCATGCAAATGGCTGTTTAACTTCCCTGTCTTTGAGCTTAATAATGTGTTTACTTCCAAATAATTTTTGATAAGTGTCTTCTGAATAACTGTAAAAGAAACTTTCACAATCCTGTCCATCTGTCTCCTTTAACCCAGTGGTGGTTTGAAGCTTTCATTTTAGGTAATCCTGTCAAAAAGAATAGTATGATATTTTTACTGTAAATGATGGAGAATAGAAGAGGGTGACTTGGCATCAATGAGATCTGCTGTTGCCTGCAGTACTGTCGACATTATAGTCTTCAGATTGCTCCTCCAGTCTAACTAGGTTGTGTGTGTTCATTGTTGGTATTTAGTGTTATATATTTATGCTCACATATTCTGTCATTACACCTGATCACTATATTTTACTGCAATGTTTGAGAGACCAGGATTCCCTCTATGTGGTGTTGAGCCTTTCATAAGACATCTAGTACATACAGCTAGTCATTAATGCGGGTCACGTCCATGTCTTACTAAGACAGTGTCTTGAAAAGCTACTTATAAGACTAGCATACTACAGGGAAGCAGAAGAGTGAGGGTCAGTAGAGACCAGCAAGTGGAGAGGGGAGATGAAAATGGAAGAGAGGAGAGAAAATGCTTGACGGTTGCTGAGCAGACAGAGGACAGCTTTCTGCTCTTGTTTTCTCTGCAGTTTTGGCCATCTGTTCAGTGTGCGATTAATCATCATGGATCCTCAAACATGGCAAGCTAATGTGACACAGCCTGTGTGTTAGTATTGCACTAGTATGAATGTGGCTTTGCGTGTTTTAATTCATCAAATACTTGCCTGTGCTTGCAAGTCTGTTTTTCCTAATGTGTGTTGGGTCCCTGCTCTTACATGTGCATACATGTTTGCATTTTCCACTTTTTTCTGCGTGTTTTTCTTTGTCCCTGGCAATCATGGATCGGTGATATTTTTAATCAGTGACATTTCCCATATTGTCTTCTTGAGTACACCAGGTGTAAAGGGAGATGAATGGAAGTGGTGTAGAGGTCAGCGAGACGAAATCACGGATCAAGTTGGAGATCTTCAAGTTAAGAACAGCTTAATTTGTCGAAGCTAATGATTGTGGATAAAAACATTCACTCTTTTATCTTTATCTACAGTGTCTGAAAAGCACACCTCTTGCAATAATAAATTTTTAATAATTTTCTAAAATCACATGTTTTCTTGGCTTAAGACCAAGCAGCATGTTAACATCTTGACCTTTTCTTTGTGACTTTGGTTATAGGATGTCTTACTTTACCGGTCTGCAATTACTCCTCTCCTAAAACATGTTTTGCCAAACAGATTAATATTCCATAGTCATTTTCTTGGACAGTTCTGAGTCGTGGGTAGAATTAAGTTGAGTCTGAGGATTGATGTAGCGGCTGGTTATTTTGCATGGAGGCTTGAAAAGGAGTAAAGAGCTTTGAGGAGTGGAAAGATGAAATTGAAGAAAAATACGTGAGAAGAACGTGATGATGAAGAGGGAGTGGGAAAGATGAGTAAACAGCATAGTGGGCTTTACCTTGAGGGTAGAGTAAGGAGAGTGAGGAAATTGACATGGAGATGAAGATGCCATATTTGGTTGAGCTAAAATGACCAAAACTTTACCGAAAGTCAGCTAACCAGTCAGCAAGAAAGTATTTTAATTAAAATAGCAACCTCTACTACTGAAAAATAATAGGTCAGTGTAGTAGTGGCATAAACCTTTGGGTCACTGAGAGCCCACTTGAGGCTTCCTCTAAATCCAGTCAGTCTGCACAGACCTCCAATTTTTCTAAAGGCAAAATTTTACTGCAGAGATGAACACGACACAGGTTTGATCCTTTTAGCCAACATCTCTTATCATGCTGGTGAATTCTGCTTTGAGTGCCCAGACTGATTCAGTGGACACATAATCTTCCATCCACCAAATATGCATGACGGTGCAACATGATGCCATGATGACTAAGACTAGCATGGAGAAAACGGATAAATCATGCCTCCATGCATGGCTGTATCTGTAAAATGTTTGCTTTACTGCTAAGTGTTTCAAGATTTGAAAAGTTAAAGCCTAGTTTTATTTTCAGCTTTTTTTGTTCAGAATTACACATCCTGTCATTTAACCCCTTATAGCTTGATGTTGCATATTTGATACATACTGTTTCTGAGACATGTTGCATCACTTTATGGCAGAAACTTCACTCATAATGTT
>JBAMIG010000005.1:4778085-4798967 GCA_037177335.1 Kiunga ballochi
ACAGCAGGAGATTACACTGTAATAATTTTTACTTGTTCCATGGTAATAAATAGTAAATATATGGGAAAAAATAAATAGCCTTGTCTTTTCAGATTTAAAGGGTCAAATAAAGTTTTTAGATTTAAAAAATGAGATGTCTCTGCCCAGTTACACTCAATTCAGACATTAAGGGGTTGAGCCCTTTTCTTTTTTTTTTTTTTTTGTCCAACAGGATAAAATATTCCTCATAAGGATTAAAAAAGATAAGCTGCACACCACAATGAGAAATTTTAAAAGTTTGATGACATGAAATAGGTTAAATTTGTAGAGATTAAATAGGGTAAAGAAACAAACACCAGGATTGCAATTACAAAAAATGTATGAAGCCATGTTGGAGAAACTAAGTTGAGGAGCAGGAATGGAACATTTGTCTGTGCATTTGTAGCAGCAAAGCTCTTGTGACTAAATGAAAGTGTTGGTAAGAGGAAAGAGACCCAGGCAAGCCACATGGCTAAAGAGATATTTCAGGGGTGAATGGAGAATACAGAGAGGCTGATGAATGGTTTGTCCAAATGTCACAAAGACACCACTGGGAGCAGGAAGAAAGGACAAGAGGATGGGGCAGAGGAACGGGGGATGAAGTGACAGTAAGGGCAGAAATGGAGCAAATTCACAAGGTTCATAAAATCTGCGAGAGAGCAAAATGGATCAAGTCATTGGAGTGTTGGCAGAGAAGAAAAAGGCCAGTAACAAGCAGAACAGCTTCTATCACCTCGGTTATTTGCAGAGGTGGCAATGAGCTGGGAATAAAATGGAAGAGAGGAGCCAGAGTGGGTGAAAACTGTTGGGAAGATGGAGAAAAATTCAGCTGGTTTGAGAAGGGAAAGTAGAAAATGAGGGCAGCTGAGTGATCCTGCAGAGGATAGCAGTCTTTTACTGTGATTGAAAGATGGTGACCTGGAAAATTAGGACAGAAAATAGTCTTTTGGTTATGTTTGGGCTCTACTTTTATAAGATTGATTATGAGATTTAGCAGAGATTATAGTCATTAGGACACCTGATTGATGGTGCAAAACTTGCTCTGCTTATACTATGATTTCAGACTGAATATCTAACAAAGCAGAATAAAGAGCATGATTGTGATTTCAGATGGATGGGAAGGAGAGATGAGATGAATAAAGAGAGAAATATTAGCTGGGCTCCTCAAGGATGCAGATTAAACCATGAAGGAGAAAGTGTGATGGAGCGCCAACAGTGTTGAACAGTCGTATGACTGTTCTGTGACACTATCTGCCTCGCGCAGGGAAATGAAGAAAGGAGGGAAGGATGGTAAGGAGAATTTGGTGCTTTTGAGGGAAACTGCAGGCCAAAGAGTGTTGTAATTTTAGCGTAATGCTTGTCAACATATATTCACTCAAGGGGTAATTGTTCTAGAAATACTTAAATATTTTAATCTTAAACTTTGGAATATTTATAATATATTGACTCTGTGTAGATTTTGTATTTAACCACACTAGTAAGAAGACGATTAATCGTAAACATGCTACATTTTAGTTTATTCTAATTAGTTTGAGCAGTCACCACAATGTCAAGAAAGAAGATATGCAATATAAACTGATTTTTAGTTTCCATAGATGAGCTTGACTAGAGATGACTACCTGTGTTTCCACTAGTTTTTTTTTTCTTCAAAATAAAAGGATATTTGTGAAGTTTAGACAAACTACAATTTCATTTGTAGGAGGTGGAGACTGTGACTGATGTCATCTGGTTTGTTAGTTTCTGGCATCTGTCTCTTTAATAGCCTTTCACTTTGCCTCGGCTGAGGTTTACCAGATCTAAGCTGAGGGAGAAAACAGAGCTAATGTAAGGGAACTTCTCTAGAGCACGGATCACCAACTCCTGTCCTTAAAGACGTGTGTGTTGCTGCATGTATTGCTTTCTTTCAGAAACACACACTCGGCTCAAATAAATGAGTCATGTCCAGGTTTTCAGAACTTGACAACACAATGTTGTACATCCATTTCTTTTGAGTCTGGTGCGTTGCAGTAAGGAAACATTTGTTATAAAGTATGTTAAAGGAAACATTTAATATCTTGCAAAAGTTTGTAGTTCCTGTTTCTGTGATTCCTGTTCTCAAGCGTGCCAGTTAGACAAGAAGACCCAAGAATATACAGGAACTGGAAGCCTTTTACCAAGAAGAACTGGCAGCTTTATCATTGGAAAAAATAAAGAGCCTCATCCACAACTACCTCAAATAACTTCAAGCTGTCATTAATGTTAAAGGGACAATATACTGTATGTAAACATTTGATCTGGGTTATTTCTACAGTTTGTTGTGATTTATTTAACACTGTTGTATGATGATAAATGGCCTTACCCAACCACTTACCATGGGTGAAAGGAGTGGTTTTGTGTTATCATTCATATTCTCTTAAAAAAAAAAAAAGAAAAGAAAAAAGGCCAAGAAATCATAAATTCTGCAAGGGTGTGTGAACTTAGAGCACAGCAGTGCATGATTGACATTGAAATTGGTTTCCAATGTCCCATATGTGTTGCAGGTTATTCCATAGACTTTTTGCGCCCAATTAAAACTACAATACTTAGACTCTTTTAATCTGATTTGATATATTCTACACCACATAGATTATTACAACATGGATTTTGCTCTTCCAGATCTTGTACTGCTGCTTGCATTAAACCACAGGTCACACATGTCTTAATGAGTTGAGTCTGTAATATTTATAATTTGCTTACAACTGGGTTGCTGAAGTATAAAAATACTTTGGATACCAACAGTGACAGTTTATAGCATCTACTGAGTGAAAATGGATTCTGATTGGATATCTCTACATGTTTAAAAAATAAACCTGGCTTCCAGGCTGGCAGGGACTTGGTGTGTTTAATTTGGGTCCCCATACAACATGAGTATTATGCTTTAATGAGTCTGGGCTCCAGGGCAAGGAAAAGACTCACTTTGACCATTTGGCTGATTTAAAACATGTTTTTAAAGAGGAAATACTGACTGAGATGGAAAGCTAAAAACCACATTCAGGATATCAAAGCCATACCCATGGCAACCGCTGCTGCTAATGTCATCGTAGAAGATGTAGAGGGAGTGTGGAAATGATGGATAATTGAACATAATGCAGAGTGAAGACAATGTAGACCATATAATATTCTAATACACTAATGATTTTATAGGTTTCCTCTGCTGACATTTGCAGAAAGAGAGAAAATGGAGCATAATGGACAGAATAGGGCAATTATGAAAAATCACTGCTTGCAACCCAAAAACTAAAAGATGATCAGTAGAAATAAATGACTTTTTGGCAAAGTATACTTAAAGCAACATCAAATTTTATAAATGTATAATGTACAAAATATATATGATGAAATGGACAAATGCTGCAATAAAGAAACTACAATGCTGTAAAATATTTTAGCATTTTGTTAAGAAGGTGCTGATCCTGCAGTGAGGTCCCACAAGTGTGTGTGTGTGTGTGTGTGTGTGTGTGTATACGTTCTTCTCATCATGTGTAGGTTTTTCATGTTTTCCTTCACATAACCAACACAAGGGGCTCCAGAAGAGTATCAAAGAAAGCCTTTTTTATCAAATTAAAACATAATTTGTTAAGCTTTTTGCAAAAATAAACAGAAGGATGAAGGGAAATGGGTGGACAGTCAGGACATGTCTTCACAGATGGTGTTCTCATTTACCCTTAGTAGCAGGGCTAGTTCAACTGAATGCAGAAGAGGCAGAATGCAAAAAAAAAAACCTTGGGAAATTCCTTTTCTCTTTTTCATTGTATGATTTGTCAAATAAAGGGTTACTGAGAATCTGAGTTCTGAATTTCACATTACACCTCGTAGCTGAATGTATCTTTCAAAGCAAGAAACATGTGGGGAAACCATACATGTACAAAACGTGCACCCATCTGCACTCTCATGTACATGTCACTCGGTCTTGCACGCTGATCTCCTAGCTATGGGGGGCTGGTGGAAAAGCTGGCATGCCACTGCTCAAACATTTCAGAAACATTTCAGGTCTCTGCATGTGTGAAACTGGCTTCTGAGTCACTGGCTCTACTGCTTCTGCACAACAGATGGTTTTAAAGAGGGTTGCATTATCCACCAGACTGACTGCAAATATTAAAGAAACTGAGTTTGACTGATTGTTCTTTTTCACCTTTTCTAGAAACATGACTATTGCAGAATTAAAATGGAAAAGATCCCAGGCTATGTCCACCCCTCCACCCCCTCATTTTATTTAACGACAGTTCCTTTGTGGTTTTGTTCAGCAGGAACATCTGAGCCTGTCCTTCACAGCCTTCAGGTTCAAGCATTAAGGCAGTGCTTTTTACATTTTTTCTAATTTTTCTGCTGCCTGCCATAAATGTTAAACAAACTGTTGTAAATTATTAATTTCTCTTATATTGATTAGTAACATATTTCTAATTAGCTCTTATAGGCTCAGACGAATAAAAAATGGGAAGTGTCTTTAAATATGAAACCTTAATTTGATCCAAAAACAAAATGTAAATTATTTTGGTTTATTACCATGTGAAATATGAAAAGCTTTCAATTATAAATGCCAAAATTACTTGAGGAAGTGAACTCTTCACTTATGCTTTCCTTTCAACACAATAATGCTTCCAGAAGTGGAAAGCTTTTCTCACCATGAAGATGAAGGACATTAACAGTCCAGTGTTGCTGTAGTGCTCTGCTGTTCACACATGATGAAAAATCCTGTAGACATTAATCTTCCCAATGCAGTTTTTAGTACGTCTGCTTTCCTGGCTTAGTTGAGAACCAACTAAATGAAACATCAGGAATGGAACAAATGGGAGATTAAAATTGTGGTGTTCACTTTGAAACGTATGCAGTTGCACTTTATAATAAAACTGCTTCCAGTTTTGATTATAGGAAGAAATGATGGACAGGAAAGTACGAAGGTAAAGATGAGGAGTGTGTCTGATGCATGATACATTACTGCAGTGGTAGATCAAGGCTATGGTGAACTGATCAAAGTGCTTTTGTCCTTGTAAGAAAATGGCTGTGCACACGAGATGTGCGCGCGCACACACATACACACACACACACACACACACACACATATACTGAGGAACTATGCTAGATGGATTGACACACAAGTACAAGATATCCTTTATAGTCACAAACACACACTTATGCATCACATCATCCATATCCAGTTTCCTGTTATCCGTTACAGGCCTCATTCATTAGTTTCACTGATAAAAGTGTAGCTCATTAAATCACTGTTCCTTTGAGAGAGCGTGTGTGTGCATGTGAGCATGAGAAACAGAAAGGGAGATGGGCAGAGAGGGTCTTAAGCAAAATTAGACGGATTGAAAATCAATTTTGAAGGAAGTATGCATACATATAATAATTTGCTCATTTGTGGAAAAAGTATGTGATGCCATTAGAACATCAGCAGCTCTATTTTAACTTCACTTTAAAGATTTAGAAAGTACAGAAATTAAAATATGTTTAAGATTAGAAAAGTACATAAAACAATTTTTGGATTTAGGTGGGAAAGATGAAACGCAATCAAAAATGTCTGGTTAGTGCCAAGAACATCTTCAATGAGTGAAATTAATGAAGGATTGCTGGTGCGTTGGTAATTATGAATGCAAACAATTTGAAATATTACATGTTTCTGTGTCCCTGCAATAAACCATGAGAGCTAATGAGCTTCAAGCATCCCAGCGAATGAACAACTAATATACTTAGGATGTAACGACAGAATATAGGCTTTTATTTTATTCTAGTGATGTCTCCAAAGATACTGGGCAGCAGAATTTACTTCAAAAATCATCTTTTTGTTACATGTTTGTCACTCAAACATAATGGATCAGTATGGTATCCTAACACAGACTTTCACAACTCTTTACAGCTTTTCCTATTCTTGTTTTGAAACTGTCATCTAATAACTTGTCACAGTGGTGATCCAGTGCGTCACCACTCGAGTATTTAACTTTGTCAGAGCTGATGATAGATGGGGTAAGATGCTCTCAACTGGTAAAAGTTACCGTGACAGTGTTCAAGTTGTTGGAATAAAAAAAATTATTATATGGATACTGATCATCAGTTGGTTCCAGAGGACTTTTTTTCACTCGTTTATTAATTATGAGGAAGTCTGTAATCATGCAGTGAATATCTAACATACTGTCCTAGCTACTGTGGATGGTTTGTTTAGTCATTAGGAAGACCCTTAGACTCTGCCATCTCGCCACTGAGACAAAAATTATTCAACAAAATTCCCATTAGGTGTAATTTAAAGAGTAATTGTCATATAAATATCCATTTATTTAACTTTTTTATTAGGGTGGTTAACTGGAAAGGCAAAATTTAAAGGTAAAAACACAAAGTTAAAAATGTTTAATAGTTCAAGAGGGCTGAGGCAGGCTTCAAGCTTAACTGGATTTTAACATGATTAGGATTCAGAGACGATAGCTTTGAGGTCAAATTGATATAAGAGACAAAAAGATGTCATGAGATCACAAAAAGGTAAATGACACAGTAAGGAAAGGCGTTATGAGGGGGTATTAAGTGGGATAAAGAACTACCTGAAGCAATGGGCTGAATCCAGAGGGAAATGTTTGTTATTGAGGGGGTGAAGTTGTTGGGATTTATTGCCATTTCTGCATTTATCACTTATACAGTGTGATATCTTCATCAAAGCCACCAAAGGCAAACACCACCTAGTCCCCTTTTCATGTCTTTATTTGACACAATCACATTTGGCAACAAAAGTTGCTTAGTCTGTTGCCGTTGATGAGATGGGAAAGCTGTCTAGTTCAGTTGTTCCCCCAAGGAGGTAACCTGAGGAGCAAATCGGTTCACGAAGACTTGGACCTTTCACATTCACAAACTGTTTCTGGTAAAAAATACAGCTAAAGAAGGCTTATAACCTAACATGGTTTCAGCGTGGGTCGGAGCAGGAGGTCCACAGCTTTTTAGTATGTGCATGAAGAGGATCGTCCAGGAAAATGGGTTTAGAACCACTTGTCAAATTATCATGGCTGTCAAGACCCAAAATGTGTTAAGTGATGTCTATAGTAGTCTTAACAAACCAGAGGTACTGTGAAACGCAATACTGGTCTGTGATGCCGTAGGTATTCATCACTGAAGAGAAGAGCTTTCTACTAACGCCTTCACTCCTCCTGGGTGTGTATGCCCCGCAAAGACTGCATTACTATCACAGTGTGGAGCACAGTCCTTATGACACAAGTAAAAAGGATCAAAGGGTAAAATATACTGCCAGCTTTCAAGTTAAAGTTTTTGCCGTTTAGTAAAACAAATATGACTTTATATTCCAGGCAGCTAACAGACATCCAGTGAGTCTTATAACTCCCAACCTGATTTTATACTTTACTGGCTCCCCCTAGATTCAGAAGTAAGTTTAATATCATTATATTTGCATTCAGATGGCTGCACGACCATGCCCAACTGTATCTAAAAGGTGATCTTTAACCTGACAGCATCAGCAGGATATGAAAACACTCTGATCAGGTGCAAGGAGACCTATCTCCCAGCTCAGAAAGGAGGCCTAGACACTGTGTGCTTGTGAGATAGTTGTCTCTACACATTGGATCTCTTAACTATTACAACACTGTAAATCCTTAGTTTAATTTACTCTGCGTTCTCTAAATAAAAAATACTTGTACCTCAATTTATCCTTTATTTTTACATGTAAAAATTAGAAGACAAAATAAACTAAATCAGCAGCAGTCCCAAACATGCTTTTTCTGTTTCTCCTTGTTTTTGACCTTCTTGGTATAATACTTGTTGCATCTGCCATGTGGAACGAGTTGCCTAGGCTTGGTCTGTGAGTAATGCATGGAGGCTAAATGGTCCTGTCACTGATTTAGTCAGTTTGCTTGCACCCAAACTCCTCTCCATAGTTCATACTAAAGTCCTACCACAGTTTGAGGTGAAATATCCTCTTCTAGATCTATTTTTAACCACCTACTACAAACAAAAAGGGTCCCAGATGAATCATTGTTAAGGCAGGATAACAGTTGTCTGCTTCTGAACTTTGCTCTTGCTCCATTTTTCTCAGCTGATCTGTTCCCCTGACTGTGCTGAATTAATGCACTGCATGGGAAGTGCTTAAACAAGCTGTAAAACTTTCTCTCCAAGTCTAATAAGTACATGGAAAGTTTCAGCAGTCTGACCTATCTTACTCTTTCTACAACCGTTTTTTTTATTATAAAGTATTCAGCGTCCTAGAACTCCCTTTTAACTTGTCCTTCTGCTTTACCTCAGTTCTTACTTTCAACCTTTTATAAATTTATTGGCCTTAAATTTTCCTCGTCCCCTTATAGTTCTCCTTCCCTTTATTCTTGCCACTTTTCTCTTCAACATCTTTGCTGCACGCTCTTGTGCTCTTGCACTGTTTGTGCTTGGCTACCTTGCGCCCCGCCTCTGTCTTCTGTCAATTCCCCTTACACCTTCCTTTTTCCTCCTTCAACTTTGCTCTCTTTCTCTGTCTGTCATGTATTTTTAATGCCTCTGAGACCTTCAAGCCTTTGCCAGTTCAGCTTGGCTTGACAATAAAACAGTTGAACTCTGTATGTGCTGGGTTTTATGCAGGGGGCGGAAAATGTGAGAGAACGAGAAGGTGATGGAAATGCACGTTCAAAATGAATGTGTATTATTTTGGGCACGTCCTTATATATGTATATGGAAATGTCGAAAGAGATGAAAAGTGAAACAGTCATATTTTCATGGATACTTTCATAAATGGGCAGCTGAAGATCTACCAAGACTTATTTTCCTCTTCCATCATGCGGTTTCTTTCCAAACACATCAAAAGCATTTTTATTTGAATTTGAAAATACTGAAAAAATATTAATTTCATCCCAACATTGATAAAAGTGAGATTTCATCCATCTTGCAGCTCACAACAGACCAATGAAGTATGCCAGATGTACTTTATAGGCAGTGATGTAATTACAGTGAATGTTTCATTCTTGATATGGTGTATAATAGCATTGATATTTAGGTTTTTATTCTAATGCAGATTAAATGATCAGACAAGCTCTTATGCAGATGCTTCTTCTGTAGTAATATCCCAGCTAGTTTGTTGCTTTATTACCTAAAATTAAGGATAGCACATATTCTGTGTGATTTCAGTTAGTTTTAATGTTTCAGAGAAGAAATGAATTTGTGTATATTCTGGTATCTGTTTAGTATCCAGGAAAACCTGCCATTAATAGTATTAACAGTGTTACTATCCCACAGCAAACTACTATGGTCACTCAAATTATGGTTTAGTTTTGTCTGGGTTTTTTTGTTGCTTTTAATCAAATATGGGGTCAGATTTTAAGAAATGGAGCTTACAATTTGTGGACAACATTCAAGCTTCAGTTCAGTAGCAAAGCATGTTTTACTTGATTTTAATTACAGGGTGGTTTTGGATCTCATGAGTGTTTAAAAAAGGGGATGTTTTCAGACAAGAAGTCATCAAATGTCTGTACAGGCAGAGAGGAATATTCTGGTAGGACCTTTGATCACTGGAAATACAATCACCGGCACAAATTAGAGCAGGTTGGATTCAGATTACTTTGCATGGAGTTGACCAGTAAATAATGAATGTAGTGGTTTGGGAAACAAAAACCTGTGAAGAGTTGCAGATATTTCTGTCACTCTAATGGTATAAACACCTCGAGTTTGGTTTGGGCTGTCAGAAAAATGAACAGACCGTCCTTCTGTTCTTAGTTTTTCAGAGTTAAAAGTGGTGTGACTGGAGGCCGGATGCAGTACTGTAGGAAAGATTATGTTGGATTTCTTATTACCTGTAATCACATGTAGACAGTTTTAAATCCAGGTTAAAAACTTTTTCTAATGCCTGTGTGTAAAATCTGTCGGGTAAATTTGACCTAATCTTGTTTATTTAATTTTTTTGGTCTTTACATTCTTGTATTCCTAACAAATAGACATGCCTTGTTTAGCGATGACCATATAGAATGTTTTTTTTTTCTCATCAGCTGGATCAGTAAACAGTCGTTTCCACTTCATATCAATTGTGTAAATTATTATTTTTGTGTTAGTTTTTATGATCAGGTTCTCATTAGATATAAACATGTAAATTGGATTAAATGGATGGAACAAAGCTATTTTAATTTTCCTCAGTTTCTCTCTCCTGTCATGTCTGCCATCCTCCTCTAATTATACCACACCGCTACTTACAGCTTGCTTGGATGAATGACAACAGGAATGCAATCCCACAGGTCAAAACTGGCAGTTCTGTGTTTCACTGACCAGATGCCTGTGTAATTTTCTCTTTATTATTGTCTGTAAGTGACAAACATTCATAGGGTTTGTATTGTTTGAGAATACATCAGTAAACTGCAGCATCAATCCCTGATTAATCTTAAAATAGCCCTCATATTAATTATTTGAAATGTAGTGTCACACATTTTAGAGCATCTAATGAAATGCAGGACATGCGGATCAGTTTGATACTCCGGTCTTAAGATCCTGCAAAATTTGTGCAGCTTCCTGCTTATTTCAGGGTGTAATTTTAACTGGGATGTTTGATTTGCAATCAAGAGCACAAATCAAGAAGAAAGTAACAAAACATCAGTAATCATGTTTGTCAGCCATCAACCAATACAATGTTAAATCTATTCAAAAGTAAAATATTTAGTAAAAAAACTGCATCTTTCCCCTTTACAATTGTATGTTGAAAAATTAATTGTAGGGCCTTTTATCTCCCTTTGTGTCTCTGATCAAATTTAGCAAAGTACGGCACACATATCACAATTATGTTGTTGTGCTGGACAGGGGGAAAAAAAAAAGATGTAATTGTACTTTTTTTTTTTTTTTTTTACTTTAAAATTGTATGTTAACAAATTTTGTAGGTGCTGTTGTGCAATCTGTAAGTTTGAGTACAAAATGTTTTTAGTCCCTGAAACATTTTCTTCATAATTAGCTGAAAATCAATTAAAGCCATTTTACATGTTAATAGAATCAGACAGGATAGAAATACGTTGTCTGGTATTGGGGCATATTAACAGGCTTCTAATGACTTTTTAATTTTTGTTGTCAACATTATAAATGTAGATAATATTTTGTATTGAAAATTTTATTTTTGAAAGCTGTTTTCAAATTACTCAAAGGAAATTAGACTTTTATAACAAATGCAAACTATGTACTTGGTTGTAATCTTATGCAAAATAAGTCTCTTTTAAACAAATGATGTAGATCATTGAACTGTTTGCGCTTATGTATGCAATTATTCAGAGAAATTTAAATGTCATTGTACATTACTAGGCTAATAATAAAAGCCATTAATGCAAAAAAGGCACATAAACCGGTAGCTTAAAGAAGTGAATGAATTAAAGGGAAGCCTGTCAACAAAGCATCCAAGCCTTTGAGCTGCTGTGATGAGTTATTTGGCTGTTATTGATCAGTAATGAAAGATATGTTTTGAAATTTTTTGATGAGCCTAGAGAGAAGATGAGTTGAGACGAGCCTGAGAACGGGCTCGGGTTTCTGATGGGAAGTACGACATGTAGAAAACACATTATTCAAAAAATGAAGATGTTTACTAAAACATAACTCTCAAATGTAATTGGTTTGCTTTTACTTTTAAAGGTGCATTGTTCCACTTCCTTAGAGGTGCAGTGGAGTATTATCATTTGTTTATCATTGATCAGTAATCTTTTTTATATGAAACAAATCTATTCAAAGTACTCAAGTAAACAAGGTGAAACAACAGTGTAAATCTTTTTTTTTTTTTTTTTTGCTTCTGAGCATCATCAGGTAGGATGACAATTTCATGCCCTATTAATGACATTAATGATCTATGATTGGCTGGCAATATTTCAATCAGCCATGTAACTTGAAATGATCTGACTGCCTGTTTTTTAGATTAGTTAAATTGAACCATTTTATTGGTCGGTCTACCCTCAAAGGAGCACTTTTTCTTTCTTACATTAAAAAATGAATAGTCATATTTTACAGCTTTTATTTAAAATCTGATATTTCCATTAAAAATGATTGATTACAGACTGACTGCTGTTTTCCCTGCATGGTTAATTAAAATGGCACACAAACAAGCAAAATAAAAATCAAACAGACATTGGCAGGAGAGAACGCAACATGTCAGACTAGCTTCTAGTATACTAGAACTACAGTACATATATGTACTCCAGTATTTATATTACAGTATATAACTATTTCACACAAAGCTGAGAGCAAGTTTATATTTCAAAGGACAGACAAGCAGTGAAAGACACCTGAATATATCTTTGAATTGGCTCTGTTTAGACAGATAAGACATGGCAATTTGTCTGAAGTACATAGATGCAGACATCTGGAACCAAAGTGTCGGTATAGTTTTGTCTTGTAAAGAGGATTTGTTTTGATCTATCCATCCATTTCTAGACATTTTGTTAGCAGCTATGTCTCCTCTTGCATCAACCTGCGTGGCAGGGCTAGAGGTCCATTCAAATCTGGACAGCTTGTATATCAGATTTACGTGCCCTTGTGTGTCCACCCAACCCATTTCCAATGCCCCAAACAGCTTGTAGTACTGTCGCAGACATCTGGTTGCCTCTGACTCTAATGGTTGCTCAGATGTTTAATACTGCATGAGATATGAGACTGTGTGAGAGCAGTAGGTGCATCCTAGTATTTAAATTTTCAGTCTGTTGTTCACTGTATGAAGTCCTTTGTTGTTTTCAGTGTACAGCACATTCTCTGGTGGGCTCTTTGCAGTTTTTGGGCACTTTGAGCTTTTTTTCTTCTAAAACATGATATGGAGGAAGGGTATAAGCGTTGTATAGAGCTGATGAAGGGAATGTGCAGAAGTAATAAAGAGAAAGTGGAATGATGAGGAAGAAAATATTATACATGAAAAGGTAGTAGCAAGTTGAAAGATTTTAATGATTGGGCATTAGAGGGAAGGTAAGACCAGGACAAATGGAATAATGAAACAAAAGACAAATGTAGAGAAATAGTGGAAAGTGTTGATACTGAGGATGAGTGGAGAAAAGTGTGGAAAAGACAAAGCAGTAAAGGTTCGCCATGGCTCACATGGATAATTATACCTCCTCCTTGTGTGCAGAGGAATTGCAAAACCTACTGTCTTGCCTTTTGATTAAGGTAAATTAAAATGAGATGGACTTATGTGAATACATGTTATAGTACTGTTTCCATATGAGGATGCACCTGCCAGTTAATTTGGAGGCAGATGTGAAACTTGCCATAATGAAGTGCTGAAAAGGAGGGGTCCTAACAATAATAATAAAAAAAGACAGTGAAGCCAGGGATGCCCTTCAGACAATAGTGGGAGAAAGTGGCATGCATGATAGTTTTTGAGATTGGAGAGGATCTGGAGCCAATATAGACAAGAAATAAAAATTGAAAGGATTGAGGGGAAATTGAAATAAAAGATGGTAGGCGGAATGGTTATATTATGGATTCAGGTACTTGTGTGACAGCTTTTATTGCCAGGTAAGTTTACGGACAAGTATGTGTCATGTACAGCCACAGGCAAGAGTCTAAAACATCTGAACTGTTCTAAAGTCATGAGCTCTGTCCACAGATGGTATAGACACGCTCTTGGGTTATGGATCATGGATCATAAATGTGACGGCTTTGACTAGGTCACAGAAGACGAGTGTTAATAGGCGAGTGTGATCAGGATCCTTGAAAGAATTGTAGGGCTGCTGATTCGATAATATTTCCTCTGGCGTGTTCATATGGTCAAGAAACCCTGATAAGTGTTAATGGAAATGCTGCTCTCCTGGTCATTGGCCAGAATAGGTCAAAGTTTTTAATTACCATACTGGAACTATTATTATTCCACAAGGAAGTCTCATTAATGATTTAAAAGAAGTAAACTGCTTGTGTAGCGTCAGTGTAAAGAGACCCGCTAATGATCCACCACAGGCATCTGTTCTCCAATCAGTGTTGTTGGTGTTGATAGTAGCAGTTTAAGACTCCCTTTGCAACAAGCCAAAGGTATCACTTAAGAGACATTTTGGTCTCTGGAATAATTCAGTAGGATGAGACGGATGTACTACAGGAGTGGTTTGGCTTGCTGAGGGAAAACGGCATTTTCTGGCAATGATGTATAAATACCATGCAAATTTATTTTTAATAAAGCTTTATTTAACCAGGCATGCCTTAGGAAAAACACAAACGTGTTTTACAAATATGATCTGACAAAAGGCTAGGCATGTTGTGGAGCAGCACATATTGGACTTAAAATGTAACCGCTAACACAATCAGAAGCATAAAAAGTTAATGGAGAATGATGAATATAATGTTTAGGCACGAAAAAACAGAAATTGGCATTTGAAAACCTGACAATATTAGATGACCAATGAGAAATTTGGTAAGCTCACATCAATTTGACAAATTCAACGGAGCGGTTTATGGTAAACAGATGTTATAGTTTATTGTGAAAAGAACCTTAAATGAGGGGAGTGAATGGTTCCCCTACCATTAAATGCCACTACTCCCCATCCCCTAGTTAAGCAAGTCAATTATATTAAATATTTTCTATATTTCCTCAGGTTATAAGTCTTTCAAGGTTATTTTTTCTTAAGACCAAGTTTGTCCTTTTAATAAAAACCTGAACAGCCTGATTTATGTTAATTACATATTGTCTCAATCTCTAATACTCTCTGTATAAGAAACATTGCTCCCATTTCTTGGATACATTGTGGCTTGAAATCAAAGGTTTTACCATGGTCTACAATATCACTATATGAGAAATAACTTAAAAAAAAAAAAATCAGTGTCTTAACAGGGTAAAAAAGTTTGGATTCACTTCATCAGGAAGTTTTAAAAGCTATTTTTCCCCCTGGGTTTTCTGGATGTTTAGAAAATGCCCCTCGACTTTACACCTAAATGTGGTTAAAAAATGTTGTTTACTTTGTCATTAACTCACATGGTAATCACACTGCAATGGGTTGGCTACCTGTCTGAGTTCATAAATGAAAGATTTAGAAGTGTTGATCTAAAAGTAGGCAAGAATTGCATTCCCAGATGAAGCCAAATGTAAGTTGCATGTATGAAACTGAGTCTGAATAGACTAAATGTGTTGTAGGACACACAATTTGACCATCAACTGTATAAAATATTAATTTTAACACAAAGAAGGAGCTGCATTAATCATATATATTGTCTCCTTGTGAGTGCTTTGAGACCCTCTAAAAAAGGCTTTGAATTGTTATAGTTCTGCATTTCTTCACTCTTATCTAAAACTATTTCCACTTAGATTAAAACACATGAGAGAAATATTTTCCTTTCCATGTTACTGTGGGAGGTTCTGTCTCATGCTGAAACGCCTTACGCTCTCATGCTCTTCTGCTCCACTTGCTGCTCTTCTCCTTTTCTAATTGGTATACTATCAGTTGGATCTCAGGTTTTATCGTCACTTTTAGTCTTTCTGCTTTATACATTGAGCTGGCAGCTACTGCATTGCCGTGCCAATTCTTCTCCATACGTTACCATCAAGCGTATGTGTGCAGTCTCGCTCAACACAATTTAAAAACAGAAAGCTAAAGAAAAGGAACCAAGCCGCAGCAGGTATAGCATTTAGTTGAAAGTCATGGAGGAGTGGATAAAGTGAAGCTGATCTTGATGGTAAAAGGTTCAGATGGTGTTTTGGGGAGCTCTGTATGGCACTACATAAGTGAATTGTGAAGTCTATTTGATTTTTTTTTTTCTTTGAGGAGTCAAAGGACTTGGCTTTTATTCCAACTGGATCTTGTCCAGTTGTCAGTGGAAAGACTTGATCGTAAGCAATGTGTTTTTTTTGTTTACTTTGTATCTAAAATTAAATAAATTCTATCCTTGTCTATGGAAACATGTTTGATATCTTCAAGTTTTTCAATTTGCTGAAGCATCTATTCTGAAAAAAATCCAGTAGTTCAATCTTGTGTGAATCAAGTGTCTGATCAGATGTTTTAGGTTAAAAATAGACTCTATGACGTGCTTGTATGACTATCTAAAGATACAATAATTTGCAACAAGCTTTCACTACTCTGAATACTAAACAATGCATCTTCAGAAGATAACAGAGTAAAAGGTTGAGCGGTAACTAAATATTCATATTTTCAAAATGATTGAATTGATTTAAACCGATGCAATAAAGTAATGGCAAAAAACAAACATATATTTATACTTCTCAGCCAGAACCTTTCATACATACAGAGGTTTTTATACACCTTACATGTAAACTATAGTGGATGGTTTATGTAGCACAATATACTAGAAACTACTTTTTTGTTGCATTTTTAGGACAAAAAAAGGACATTTATATATTATAGGATTTTTGCAGGAATTTGTGTCTTTACTTTCCTTCCTTTCCAACTTAAAATGTTTTTTGCTTTTTTTTCCTTTGGACATGGAGCTGACACCAAATCCGCGATAGTCATTAAGATGTGAAACGTCCAGTAGTAACAGTCCTGACACAGTTTGAGAAGGCGAACTTCTGTTTAGCTCTAGTCATGTAGTTCTTTTTTTATTTGTGTGCTTAAGTGTGTTTGTCCGCTGTAAGTTATGAAACCTTTTTTCCCTTGTATTTATAAGTGACTCTGAGCTCTGGCAGATATGTGGAGAGAAAAAAATAGATATTGTTCAGAAAACAAGATGTGTTTTTAGTGCAGAAATATTTTTGTTGCTGAAAGTAAACAGCTGCTTCTGTGTTCATAAAATCAAATTGGGATTAAAAACTAAAAAACAAATGTAACATCTCTCCTGTTAAAGCTCATTGAGACTAAATGAAAGAGGTCCTAAGATCTCAGCAGGAATGTTATTGCTTACCAATAAAGGCTTTAAAGCTTATCAAACAGGTTACAGTCGAGGAACTTATTTTTGCACAGCAAACAAATGTTCACTGTTGCTTCCTTGACAGTAAGTTTTTTTGAATTTTTTTTAATCATTCTGTTTTACAGAATTGATGTTCTAAAGTTGCCTAGTTGTCATTGTGTTGGAGAGGTTCCCTATTGGTGAAATAGCAGTCCTACCGCTTGTGAAGTGACCATGTTAAACTAAAACTTCTTCTGTATGTGGAAAAAAAGAACAAGTTTGTAAGAAATGCACTGTTCACTTAACCTTCAGAGGGTCTGGCCAGTTTTTGTGATACATGGAAAACACTTACAAATAGATGTTTTTTCCAGACTGTTAGCTGCCAGAGAAGAATAACAAGTTGCAGGACATCAAGTATAAGAAATATAAGATGTGATATAAGATTATGAGAACCATGGAGAGGAAGAAATGGAAATAGTCAATTGCATTGTTTATGCAGTATGAAAATATAATACAGAGGCTAGGGTAGTAACAAGCTGGTAGTCCTGATGGTATGCTTGTACAAACATGTTTCATGTTTGTGTGCATTTGCTGATTAACTATCCCCAAGAAAACAAGTGCGATGATGCTGGATTACAGTCTACAGGGGTGGGGCAGCTGTGTGAAGGATAGCGGGAACCTGGATCATCTGTGTTAAACCATTCCACGACTTGCATTATTTTTTTCTAGTTTTTAGTCTATAAAGAATATGAGGTAATGCAGGGATTTTGAACCAGTCAAAGCATGAGAAAAGAGAAGAGTGATCCTCTTGATTTTCAGTACCCAGGCTGAAACAAAGCCATCACCTTTTGTTTTAATTATTAAATGAGAACAGCATTCAGTTCTGTCCGCCCATCATTTTTCTCTTCTGCCTTTAACTACCCACAAGATGTTCAGTGGGAGTGATGGGTTTGAGGTCTCAGTTTTAAGTTATAGGAAATGTATGCGCCCTGTGGGATGTTTGCATAAACTGCCATTGTTGTGGATCTGTGACCCAAATAAACAATTTACATACAGGAATGTTTTATATGCATAAAAGCATAGCCTGAATGCCCACTGTCCCTCATTAGAATGCAGATGACAAAAGTTAATATGCAAATGCTTCCATTGTGTGTTTTTGTGAGCAAAAACTTAGTGAAATATTTCAGTGTTTCTGATAATTATAGGTAAAATAATTATACAATAAATCAGGTGAGATGTGAGAGATTTTAGAAACTTAATGGAATAATACTGGAATAATTTTTTTTTTTACCTTTTTTAAATGAGTAAGGAGTGGAAATTCAAAACATTTCAAATATCCAAAATACTAAATGGACAAGTTTAATAGTTTTTTTTCCATTAAAGACAATTCCAGTGATTGAGGATTCTCTGCTAGTTGTGTGGTTCTCAGTGCAACTACATTCCTGATCTATGCTTGCTCAGTAAAGTGACAGCCTAACATTTCTCTTACTTTGCTTGATTGGTCTCTGACAGAAGCAGCACAGAGATGTTTACACTTGAAAAATTTCAATTTACAGACAATATTGACCCTTATTTCAGGGGATCTGGACGGTATATTTAGTTATACTTTGGGATTCTGTCTTCTCAAAAATGTGCATTCATTTTGGAGTAGTGCAGAAGCAACATGGAAATTGATTAGCAAGACTTTGTGCGGTAGGTAGATTGATGTGAATATACTTCACTTTATTATCCAGAAGCAATTTAAAAATGGTCAAAGTTTTGTCTCTACTTTGTTCTTCAGTGTTGAATACTAGTATCACATCATTGCTTTATAAAAACTCATTAGATTTTAGGTTTGTGGGATCAGCTGATCAGAAATAAGAGCTAATAAATGAACAGAGTAGTCCTGGAGAGCCAATGCCATTAAGGGTTTTTTCATATCTAAATATTAAACCATTTCCCACCATCCTGACTGAAAAATGCCTTTTAACCCATTTTGAAGTCATACGATTTAACCCCCCCCCTTTTTTTTTAAAAATGCTATCACATTTTCTTTTGTCATTTAAAAAAAAATATTATATATTATTATATATAATTATTATATATATTGCCTTGTGAGTTTTAAGCACCTTTTTATCTTTTATCTTGCCTAGTTGTTTATTTGACACCCAGATCTGCATATTTCTTGAAGCTGGAATCATTGTGATAGTTTTATTTCCTTTTTCATTTTAAATCATGCTTTCTGTCATTTTTTGTAAACCACTTTGAATCGCCCTGCTGTTCAATTGTGCTGTACAAATAAACTTGCCTTAAATCATGCAGTTTGGTGTCATCATGGCACATCCTTACATGATAGGAATCCTCCACATGAACAGTTTCTACAGTCACAGGTTAGTCAGTATGAGTCTCATGTCCTCGTGCTGACAGCTTTTTGCCTTCTGCAAATATTTTTAAACTCCAGTGAAGGTGAATAGATGTTGAGCTTTCAAAGGTTTGCTACAGAAGTCCTAATCCAACACGTATTCACCAACCTTACCACTTTTTGACAAGACAATTTCTAACATGTTTTATGCTTTGGCATTGAAATAGGGAAAGCGGTCAGTTCAGTCCAAAGAGCAGCCCCAAATAGAAAACTTTAAAGCTCTTTGGTCACTCTGTTTCCAGACTTGAAGGCCAACAACAAAGTCAGGAAGACAATAAAAATCCTTAACTATATAATCATCCTTATTCCTTCTCCTTCTAAAAGTCCAGGTCTGTTAATGGTGTTAACCAAGTGCTTCTGTAATCATCAAAAGCTTATTTTCACACATACCCCACTGTGTGGTTGGTCAACTTTCATCAAACTAAACACAGACTGAGCCAAAAAGCAGCCTTAATTTCAGTGTAAGCAATGTTTAACTATTCTTCTCCTCAGGGTTGTTGCAGTTTATGAAATAAGGACAGGCAATGAAACAGCTGTCAGCCAATCAATCACATTAACGGAGCAGTCAGCAGTAACTGTTGCATTGATCCTTGTGTGTGTATATACTCTACCTGTAGCCTTAGGGACTGAAGGACAGTTTGAATATATTACCTATTTTCTCTCACCAAGCAAGATTAGATTTGAGTAGAAAAGTAAACCATGGTGGTTTCCCAAGAGTAGATGGTAAAGAAAAGTTTGCAATTATCTGTAAGGGTAGCAAATGCCCCAGAGCTTCATTCTCAGTGGTATTACAATACAGTTACCCAAGTCTGCTCAATAAAGATTTTTGTTTCCAGTGTTTTGTGTAAAGCTGCTAAAGCTCAGTTTAATAGCAAACTTTTTATATAATCAAGTGTTTGTATTTGTATCTATATTGATAAAGATATTTGAGATATAATAGTTTTCTTTAATCCACATTCCACTAGCCTGGAGTGATGCACACATTGCAGTTGTTACAGTACTAAAGCGAGCTTGCATGGATCATGTGTGTATCGGCTCCCATCTATTGAAATTCAGTCCTGAGCCTTTAACATTAAAGAGAAGAACTGTACCTTATGCATGTTCTAATTGACAGCTTGATGATGGGATTTAATTTTCCAGACTGCTTGCTGACCCTGAGCGACTGCCTGAATGAGTTATTGTTGCTATCAAATGAAATGATTAGAAAGTGTCAGACAGCTCTGTGTTTTAAACACTTTTTGTGTTAAGCAGCAAATGCATACAAATCTTTTCAATAGTGTAGATACAATGGTGCTAAAGTTAAAATATTTGACATCATTTACATTTACTGTGAGGTAAATGTAAGCCAGTGGTCATTTCAGTCTTCCTAACATGTTGGTGTAAATTACTAACTTTTGTCTTGAAGAGGAAACACTGTTTTGGGCACTCCTCACAGCCTGTAACCCATCCTGTTGCAAAAAAGCTTGTAATTATTTGTAAGCCTTTACATTTGTAAAGTGACACTATCAAATCAAACTTTATTTATAGAGCACTTGTCATGCATAAGCAACACAAAGTGCTTTACATAAACAGTTTCTGTTACAATAAACGTTCACACAGTTATTAAGAGCACACACCACTAAATATTCTTTTTTTTTTTTAACTTGTCTTGTCCAGCATCCCAGCAGCCAGAATGGTGGTCTGGCTGCTATACTGTGCTGAGCAA
>JBAMIG010000005.1:4805010-4815811 GCA_037177335.1 Kiunga ballochi
CGATAGAAAACAGAGAGATATATATATATATATATATATATATATATATATATATATATATATATATATATATATATATATATAAACACTGATTAATTCACCACTCCATCACACAGTTCATTCTGTAACATTGTGCTGGTAAAAATATCTGTAAATGAATAGGGTTTTTATGGGCCTGCATTTGTAAGAGAGGTTTTTAAAATGTATTTGATGCTTTTTGCAGATATTTTTACAGGCTGTTTTGTTTTTTTTGTATGACAACAGTCTTGTCTGTAATAATTTCTGTGCTTCAGGGAAATTTTCTGTACAAACAGACATTAAAATCTTATTAAAATGTCAATACCAGATGGCAAACTAATAATTAAAACAGTTTTGATTGTACATGGTGATTATATAGTTCAAAGTAATTTTATCTTGTTGTCGAATATTGTGGGACATAATATCGGTGCAGTGGTCCACTGTGTGCAAGTCAGTGGTTGATGGTTTTGCATCCTGAAAAATGTAATGAAGTCGTGTTGACATGCTGGCTATGCATGCTCCTGATTCTGTCTTACTTTTGATAGAAAACAAAACTAAAAACAAAGCCAGCAACCTGGAAAACGTGATTGTTTGCTTTAATGTCAGGGATCTGTGATTTCTGGTTACAAAAAATTGCCATCACACTAAAATGCATAGAAAGTGTTCAGTTTATACAATATCTTACAACATTAGGCTACAAAGTAATTATCTGTAGTCATTTGTCTGGTTAGAACTTGCAATGTAAGAATACAAGCAAACACTTAAAAACATAACAATAACAATAAATAGACAAACATCCCAAACAGCACTATTATATGTTAAACATATAAGAAACATAAGACAGTCAGACATGATCATGTCAGGGGCTTTGTTTAACTATCTGGTGAGTTCAAACCTGAGGATCTTCCAACAAACTCTCTGCTTTGGTTTTCATTATTTTACAACACTTTATATTAAAAAATCATTTATTAAAGGCTGAGTTTTCCAACAAAGCCCAGCTCTGAGGAAAAGTAATATTTTGAAATATATGTTTTATTTGTGATCTTTAGAGAAATTCATTTCTATACAACTAAGATGTTTGAAATAGATCAAATGTAGTTTAAAAAGTCTTAATCTGCATCCAGATTAGGCACATTAAACAATTATCAGGTGGATATTTGCTGATTGTGGTTAAAATATCTTCTTAAAGTTCCAACAGAGGAGTTTTACTTTCAAGCTACTTTGTGATAAGCAGTGTCCCGACAGAACAATGAAGCTTGTTTAATCACACTCTTCATTTGCTTTACTTCTTATCTGAACCATTAACAAATAGTTGTATAACTTTTCTTCTAGGATGTGTTCTTAATGATCCGGCGTCACAAGACCACCATCTTCACAGATGCCAAGGAATCCACCACCGTCTATGAGCTGAAGCGAATCGTTGAAGGAATACTTAAAAGACCACCTGAAGACCAGCGGCTTTACAAAGTGAGTTCAGAGAGCGTGGTATGAAAGGAGCAGAGAGCATGTTGTTATGTTGTGGATCATATCACTCTCATACATCTTGCTTGAGGGTGATTTTTTTTGTTTTTAGGATGATCAGTTGCTAGAGGACAGCAAAACATTGGGGGACTGTGGATTTACCAACCAGACCGCCAGACCTCAAGCACCAGCTACAGTTGGTCTGGCCTTCCGTGTAAATGGTGCGTTTTTTTGTTTGTTTGTTTGTTTTTTCAGGGTTGTTTGTGTGCTTGCAAAAAGCATCATCATGCTTAAGCAACTATTTGCTGTTTTTTTCTGATTTCTCTGGCTGATGAGGTAGTCTACATGCCATGAGTCAGGTGTATTGGAACTGGAAGTCATAAAAAAAACCTGCACAGTTGTGCAGAGAAGACCGCCTCTCTCTATAGTCTCTAGCTACTTGACTTTACTCGACTGGTCTCTCTCTGGCTCTAATTGACATCAGAACCAAGAAGCTTTATTGTATGGGCTCAATATTTGGTCATAAAGATTTCGCATCTCTAAATGAATGCTTGCAAATATTTCACAATTTATATTTGTAAATCTAGTTTTGCAAACCCCAAAAAGCAATCTTCTCAAAAAATACAAGTTTGCAAATGTGAAGGAAAGGATTTGCATGGTTGTAAAAAGAGTTTACATTTGTGGAAAAAAAAAATTTAATTCTTCTGCAAACATCAAGTTTTGAGATGTGAAGCACAAAGCTGCAGGCAGGACTCTTGGATTGCGGTTGCGAATTTTGTCCCTGCCTTAACACCTTTATCTGATTGGACAGTTCTGTTCGTCAACATCCAATCAGAGAACAGATGACTTCCTGTCAAATAAAAACTCTTCAAAATCCTCTTCATAGTACATTCTGTTTAATGGAAAATGGCACTAATGTCTGAAACCTTAAATCAGTCCGAAACTTTCTTTCTCTCAATAGTAACTGTAAGGTCACAGTGAGTCTTACACTGACCAGTGTTGGAGTTTGTTGCTTCTCAGCATGGTAACCACAGCACACCATAACCTTTACAGAAAAGTTGCAACTGCAATGCAGCAGAAAAGCTCGAGCTACTTATTTGACACCTGTTGCGTGGAATTAAGTTTGGCATTTCAGCTTCGTTTCCTCTTCTGTATACAGCCTTTGCCCATGTGTGTGCACGTCTATCAGCATCTCTGTATATCTGCGCACATTGCGGACATTTGTGTACGTGTTCAGAGAATAATCTGTGTGTGAAGCAGTAAAATGTCACGCAGTCAGCTGCTTAGAGACAGAGGGGGAGGGTGATGGATGGTAATGTGACAGGACATGAAGCAGGAGAGGAAAGATGGATGGGTAGAGAAGCATGGGGGGAAACGTAGAAAGAGCCATCAGATAACGAGATTACAACAAAAGACGTAAAGAATGCAGAACAGCCTATAGAGGCCAATGCACCTGCATGCACTGATTGCATCTTTAAGCAGCAGTTGGTGCATTTAAGGGAATACAAGTGACAACTTAAGCAGTTAAGTGACAGAGATATCTCCCTGCCTTTATAAACAACCCTCTTTTTAATAGCAGCTAAAGAGACGTGTAAAAAATCTACATGTTGGAAAAATTGGTATAGTATATATACATTTACTTAGGACATTGGTTTTGTTTAAGACAGTTTTGAGGTTGAGTTTTAACAGATGAGCTTGTTTCTAGCTCTCATTCTTTTATTTATAAGTCCATATTGTTTTTATTTTATTGTTTCAGCCAACTAGACAACCAGAGGTCTAAAAATCTTATTGCATCTGTTCTCTATTGATTTACTGCTGGATCCTTTTTTTTTTCCTTCTAACCAACAAACCCTATCTGCAAAAAAGAAAAAGACTCAAACTTTTGTAATTCAGATATAATGTAGAGTTCGTTCAGTGCATAAGCTGCAGTCACAATAAAAAACTGTACAAACTTTTTACTAGAAGAAAAGCTAAAGGTTGCACATTGAATTTAACTCCTTCACTACCTAAAAGGTGTGCCCACTAAATAAAATCAACTATTTTTACTTTAGCTTTGAGTCTATTCTTTTATTTCCCATCTGCAGCTGCTGAACATGGTTCCTTTTGTGCGGGGGTGTGCGGGGGTGGTGGTGAAGGCATTATTTGCTTCCCGGGCTTTTTCTTCCACTGCTGAAATTGGTGTGCCTTTCCACTAACTTCTGCTTGTCCCTGTGCTCTGTTTGCCATCTGTTTGTTCATATTCTGCTGGCATTGTTTACTTGGCAAATGTCGGAAAAATGAACTCTTGTTCTGTCTGTTGGAAGAAGCTGGTATTACTATAAAATGCCCTTTAAATATTATGTAGAGTAGGAAATTAAACATGTCATAATCTTTAAATTAAATAATAAAGATCCAGCATTCTTCAATAATATAGGTTGAGAGCTGATCTTTAAAGATTGCTTCAGGAGACGCATGAATGAAAGTCGCCTTAAAGGAGAAGATGGCTGAGGGACTGCATGTCAACCTGTCAGAACAGAAAGCTGCAGGTTATGTAACCAGACTCCGTTCTTAGTACCAACTCTAACATTACGTTCAGTTTAAAGAGTTAAACATGTTGTGACAAAAGGATCTGCATGTACAGGTGAGATTTTACGATTTGTTTAAAGTTAAATATGGTGTGAACTCCCAGTGACACCTTTAGATGACGGAGAGAGCGCTTTGCAAGATTGTTGAGGGCTCGGGGCATTTTCATTCAGGTGAGAGTAATGGTTTGAATCATTAATTTAAATGTGCGATAGTACACACACTGCATGCATACAAGAAGGAAGCAGGCAATGTGAGTCAGCCATTGTTCTTTTCAAGTCCAAGACTGCTCCCTTTTTTCCTTTGTGTTTTATTCAATTTCTTGAAGTTTTTAGAAGATTATCTCTAAAGCCCTCCCCTTTACCTCGAGGTGTGATTTCAGAACAATAAAAGGCGCATCAAGATTTCAGATCAAAGCCTGCATCACAACAAACATACAACTCGTACTTTAATTTTTTTTATATATAAAATGTGATGCACAGCACTGGCATTAATACTTAGGGCTCACTTTTGGACCAGAAGTTAATTCTTCCTGAGACCAACACATTTTACTTGAGAAAAATTAGCTTTGAATATTAAATTTCCTTTCTGTAGTGCTTTTACAAACCCAAGTTGCTCAGCATTTATTCCTCCAAGCTTCCAACTTGTCTTCACATTGTTGCACAAATGAGGTTTATGAATATTGCATGTGATATTTACATGCAGCAGGAGTTTTTTTTTTTCATTTAACATGATGCCCTCACAGTTAACTCTCAAATTGAGTTTATTGTGGCCACAAAACCATTTAAATGGTCTCAAATGAGTGTTTTGACTCATCATTGTCAGAATCTTTGTCTTGCCAACTCTTATTTTCCACTGCTCGTGCTGTTGTATGAGACTCCCCGTCATACACAAACTCCTCTATTTCTGTCCCTACATGATTCTCTGTGGTTTTCTTTGTCACGCTTGTCTACCTCTGCAGCCATTTGACCTCAGTCTGCCTTCGTGAGTTGCTGTCTTATAGCTCTCTCATGTGCGTCTTTTTATTTCTGAGCACAGTTCACTGACTTGGTCATGTTAGGTTTTGCCTTCGTGTCTTTATTCCATCTTACCTTAAGTCTGACTCTAGAAGCTACATTACCTTGCTGCTACCGCTCTTATTTGTGTTTCTAAATTTGATTAATTGCTCAGAATAACCACATTAATTGTATATTCCACGATCTCAGGACAGCTTAATTTAATTCTAATTAAACTCAAACATTAATCAAAAATAGAGGAAAAGCATCAGGAGTCTGGAGTTGCCTAAAGACTCATGGCTTTAGTTGTTTTGCCTAAATTCCACTAAATGAAAGGAAAACCTGTTTGTGGGTTTTTACAAGACTGGTAAATTGTAAACCAACTGCAAAATGAAAATGTGCTGTAAAAGGCTTTTCAAGGTTTGAGGAAATATTCAGGGACAGATTTCAAAGTGGGCATCACTTAATTCAGATGGCATTGAATAAATAACTGGTTGTTTTAGCAAGTATTTTGTAACTCACTGCTTGTAATTTTCATTCATTTTACCCAAAAATACATTTTAATTTTTAATAAGTTTAGAAGTGATGTCTGCAATTGTTTAGTTAAAGTAACTATGCGCACACTGTTCGAGAAAATACAATTATCTGCAGAGGTAGGACTAAGGTAAAAAATGAACTTGCTGTGATGTGGAGATAGCTGTCTTATACTGACAAGCTTCTTGTAAAGTCTGTGAGGTTTAAACACAAAAGGGAAACTAAAACTCCTGAGACTGCATGGATTCAAATGCGCAGGAACATGGAAGCATCATTTTCTAGCCTATTGATGAGGCATGGTTTCTTCTTCCTCCTGCTGTTTTTTTTCTATCTGTTCAGCAGTGATATCAAGCAATACTTCCTTAAATAAGCTGTTACTGGGATTTCCATGCAGTCGGGTATGTTCAGGTCAAGTGCCATGTGAAAGCCATCCAATGAAAGGTGCAACCTTTCATTGGATTCTCGGCCCAATCGACCGGTTTCCAAATATGTCCTAGTATGAGTGCCTTATCAAAAAGAAACAACTTTGTATTTATCAAAGAAACACAGCAGGTTTTCAATGTTTTGTGAGGCTTTGGTAACTCAAACAATGTATCTTTACATGTATTTTATTAGCTTTGTTTTAAATTGATTAGTTGAGAAAAACCTAAAATGTTACTCGTTCATCACAAATTTAGAAATGGTGTGCTTGTTCTGAAACTGGTAAAATTGTTGAAATTAGGTATATAATTCCTATAATAAGATGTTGGTTTTATAGTCTGATTTTAATTGAGTCTTGTGTTTTGATCTGTACTAAAGCCATGATGGGATTAACTATCCTTCCCTTAGATCTGCAGCTAGTTCTGTGACCTCTGGTCAAAATCAATTGATGAACCCAACTTAGTACTTCTATAAAAATAAGATGTTTAGATTTATTGCAGAACACACATCTGCTTTAGTGTTAGACAGTCATGCATACTCTGCCTCTCATAATGTGAAACAGTGTTTCAGGGGTTTAGGTTATCTGTCCATCTCTTCATTTCACACCTCTAAACAACCTCTTGCATGCTACTTAATATAATGAAAGGTTTATAATTATCTGTGTGATTTTGTATAATCATTTGATGGTTAATATACACACTTTGCAACACACACTTACAAAAGCATCATAAAGAAAAGCAAGCAGATGTGATGACTTAACTGCATAATATAAACTGTCTAATGTAAACTTAAACAATAAAGTCTTTATTGTAGATCAGCTGCTTTCACACAAAATGACTACATTTTTGTTTTAAGCATGTTCCTGCACTTTATTGCATATTATCTTTTAATTTAATTTAAAAAGATGGTTATCTTTAGGTTTATTTAGTAAATAATCTTTACAAATAAATCCCATTGCTTCCAGAAATAAATCTAAAAGGTCTTTAAAAAGGCTCTTTGGCTTAAAGTCATGTTTAAAATTAAACAGAAAAACAGAGCTAAAATTAGCATTGTGCTGCTGTGTGCTCATATACATGACTCAGTTTGGGTGGATGCACTTCTGCTGGGCCTCAAAGCTGCAATATGACTTAAATCAGCTGGAAATAAACTGAGACGACTTGTGAGGGGAAAAAGGACGATGGACAGCATAAACAGTAAAGATGTTTCAGCATCATCTTCCAATTTGGAAGATTGTTTTGATGTTTTTTCTTTTGTCATGTTTTCTCTTTTATTAGGTAAACTATGCTGTAAACTCAGCATGACTTTATGCACAGTTGTGTATGCCACAAAATGAGGACATTTACTCGTTCCAATTCCAGCTCCTTTGATTGTTTTTTTTCCTCATCTGAAAAAAGAAATAAACTGAAGATTTAAAAGCAGAACGAGTTGGAAAGTAGGCCGATGATTCAGCTGGATGTGTGAAATCTGATGGTTTTGGTGAGTAATATGATTTCCGAGGAGACAAAACCTTCTGTCATGGAGTGGGTCAACTTTTTGACTCACATTTTCACACCATAACTGGTACAGAGTTTATTTGAATGAAATGAAGATAAAGAAACACGTCTGATTTGTAGATAAAGTACGTGGAGAATTAACTCTGCTACCTCAATTATTTTCCAGTATCACTCTTTGAATGACTTAAAGTTGTTATGGCTGAGAGGAAATTAGGTCAATCGTGTGGGAAGTAAGTACTAACGAAAAGCAAAGAGCAGTTAAAGGCTTGGATTAAAAATAGGCAGTACGGCATCCAATTTGCAGCACACACAGAGAAAAAAAACGTGGAAGAAACATGTCGATAATCTTCTCTGGCATGTTGTCTTGAAGCAAAAGTTGACTGAGCCTCAGTTCCCCATGTGAACTGAAAGTTTGCCTTTGAGTAAATTTTCTGACACCAATAACTTCAAATATATGAAACTTCTGTCTGCATAGAAATAATTTAAATAATCCTTTCCTTGGGGTTGAAATCTTGAACCTTTTTATTAAATTAAGTAGTGTAAGATACACAAAGTTAACTTTTTACCAGCACTTTCCATCCTGACTGAACGGACCAGAACTGTGTAGACTGCAGTTCAGTCTGTTGTCATTTTTATTGGGTGAAACTCGGTGTCTCTAAATCTGGAGGACATCCATAATTATCTAAGCTCTTCTAAGAACAAGCTGGCGGTGGGGTGGGAGGTGTCTATCTAGTTAAGTTATCACTACAACTGACACAGTTAACGCTACATTTGCTGCAGTAATTTATTTTCATTTTACTTTTATCACACCTATTTTTCCTTTTTTTAAAAATGTATTTCATAACCCTTATAACCATCATAAGGCCTGTACACACGTTTACGGTTTATGTTAGGCATACGTTTTCTTTTTTCCTGGACAACTGTTTACTCATCAGTCCATCTTCCTGTTTTGCTCCCTCTATTCTCTGTCCTGTGTGTTGGTGTGATGTCCTTGGTTGTTACCCTGTTTTATTGATTTGTATTTGCACACCTTACAACAAATGGTTTTCTCAAAACTATGAAAAGGCTTTAATATTGTACAAAAGTGCCTGGGTAGCAAAACTGTCCCTAAGGAGGCATTGATTCTTCATGGCGTTTGTGTATAGATACTGAACGAAGGGACACGTGTGGTGTGAGCGTTTGGGCTATCAGCTAAAAATGGAGAGGAAAAGGGATTAAAAATGGCTGAAATTCTACAATTAAAGATCCTGTTGCTATTCTGGATCATAAAAATGACTAAATGAAGAAGTACCTCAGCAGTTTGAATAGATAATGTGAGCTCACACTGTCTGTCTCATTCCTGCTGGTAGCTCAAATGGGGTTTTAACACAATAAATGACAGTGTATGTTTATGTGATGATTACTCTCGTTATGTGTTTTCATTTTTATCTGTGTTTTGAGAATTGGGCTGTATGCTCTGACAATGGATTGAATAGCGATGTGTAATGCGTGTCTTTTCACATTTAGATTGACTTTTGATTCTGATCCTAATGTGAAAATATTTTAATGTTTTGTCCTTCAATCTTAGCATCCTACCCTACCCTACATCATCCCACTCTGCTTCACTACACTAAGTCTTTGGCTGCTGAGTAAGACTTTTTCACTCGTGATTAGCTAAATAAAAGGCAATTCTCAAACTTATTCCATAGACGCTGTATATAAATCTGTTCAATGGAGGATTACAACAATCCTCTGGTCTGAGCTTGTTTTTACACTGCACTTAGTCAAACAAGCCAAACCTTTTCAAATCAAATCCCCTCCTCATCTGAGGCTGCATCAAGTTATACTGAAGAGGCTCAGGCTAACAAACAAAACAGAACAAATGCATCTCTTAGTCAATGCAAAGCAGCTTCAGGTGTCCCACCTAAATAATAGCCCACTTGTTGCATATGGTTTAGTTGGAGCAAACTTAGACCTACTTCTGTAGGTAGACTATGATGTAAATCAGGGTTTGGTTTTTTATTCATACCTGCCAAAATAAACTGGACTTCCCAAGTGAACATACTGTAGTTCGATGTAGGAGGTCGGGGCTGAATTTGCAATAAATGTCAAATTTCAGTAAGAGAAAACGATGACCAGTAAGAGCAAAACAATATTACATTTAATTTCTGCTATGCTCTTTTACATCATAGTTTATATGTACAAAACCAAAACAGAATGTAAATAAAATAGTTGTATTCAGAGTTCAAGAACTTTCCTCACTGCGTTTAAATGGCATTTCAAGACGAGCTCTAACTAGAAATAACATTAGGGTCACACAGTGTATTAAACTCCCCTGTGCAAACAACCTGCAATTACACCTCTAACATTTAGAGGTTTACTAGCCCCGTGTCACATGGGTGACGCTAATAAATTATCAGCCACATTAACTACAGATGCTGTTGGATCAACTCAATCGTGGTAATGGTTCATTCACTAATTTTGCAGTTACTTCAGGTGACCCATGCAAATGTTTCTGTTGAATTTTAATGTACAGTCATGAATACTGGGAGTAAGAAGCAGAGATGTGCATAGAAATGGTGACACGTGCACAAGGGTGCAATTTGAGAGAATGTGGGAGTTGTTTTTAAAGGGCACAATACATTGTGTGAACAATTCATTTATATATATATATATATATATATAAAATACACTGTTTGAATTAAGCTGCTTTCCAAAAGATAATTAATGTGCTTGAGAGACAAACACACTCGCACACATTTTCCTATGGAACAGGTCAAATAAATGCAAGAATGTATTGCATCAGTGGAAGTGCAGATATTTGTATTTGGTAAATCATCTGACTTTGTTTTTCCGCTATTTTGGAAAGCAAGTAGTCCAATGACAGACAAGTTAAAATAGGACAGATTGTAGTGTGTGTGGAGTATTCGTCCTGGTCAAAATGGTGATTTTTATGCTCTGCATTTGGGTGTAGCTGCTTAACAGGCAGGGCAAAAAGGAGCCGTCATTTTACAGATTTAAAAAAAAATTACATACAATGTGGTTGCTAGTATGAAGTCTATTAATTACTTCAAATAGACGCATCGAAAGACATAATGGCACTTATACCACGGTCATTTACACAAGAAATGTATATTAAGAAATTAACAGTTTTTAAACCCTTAAAATTGTTAGTTTTCTCAATGGAAGTGGCTGAGCGGATTATTTACCATCATGGTGACTCGTTGCCATGGTAACCTGCAGCTGGGTCTGCAGCAGCTGATAACATATGTTCTGAGTTTCTGTTTCTTTGTGTTGTGGTTTCACAAATACTATGAAATAAAATATAATGTAACTGGG
>JBAMIG010000005.1:4819801-4832249 GCA_037177335.1 Kiunga ballochi
TGTATATGTGTGTATATATATATATATATGTATATGTGTGTATATATATATATATGTATATGTGTGTATATATATATGTGTGTGTACATATGTTATATGTGTACAGTATAATCAAGATCTTGACCGAAATTGGAGCTTTTTATTGGAAGAATTTGAGCTCTTATTGGGTTATGTTCTTTTCATGCAATCGTTTTACATTCTTCAATCCCCAAATAATTTTTTAGGCCACTCAGAACTTTTTAAAATGAACTATCCCATCACAGTGTAGGCTTGATTAAACTGGGCGAGCTGTAATATTTGGGTGCTTTCCAGGATTGTCACCAACGGTCCGGTAGAGGATGTATGGATAGATACCATCTTATCTCTAGTCGTTGTAAATATTTGGGGAGAAAAGGCTTTGCAAATAAGCGGTTTGATTTTTTTCTTTCCTCTTATTTAATTCAGTCATTTAGTCACTATTTTCATTGAAACATTTTCTATTATTTTCCTATTTTCTTTAGTTAATTTTATTTGATTTAATTTCTCTATTTCTGGTAGTCCAGTTCAGATTAAAGCTCGTTGAATGCTCGCTTTGTGTGGGTGACAGTTTGGCTGATGTACATTTAGGTGCACTGGGCTTTCATGCTCCCATATCAGAACTCTTCTTTTGTGTTTGCTGTGTTATTAGCCTTTGTGATCATTCATCTGTTTCTGTACCAGGTTCTCTGAAGGTTTCATTACATTAAAAAGACATTCTGTTCAAATCTATCAGAAGCAAACTAAGAAGGGTGATGAGGTTAGCAGCTATGGAGGTATGAAACAATTTAAATAGTTAATAGTGTGTATAGCAGGATTCAGTCTTTTGTGGACTTATGCATCCCACAGGTGTTAAATAACCCAGCCAGTTATGCAGATGGGAATTGCTCTATTAGCTGAAAAATAACATGTGAGGGTTAGTTTGTTGAAAAGGGGTTTTGATTCAGTGATAAATGGAAATCAAATGAAGGCTGAATTCACTTTAGTTTATTCAGTAGCACATTTGCTCAAAATGTGCTGTTTTAAAGGTTTAGCTCTCTTATATGTTGTCCTTCTGAAAGCCTGAGAGCTCCAGAAGGCGCTTTGCGTAAATATCCACCAGCTGTCATGTGCTAGCATTAAAAATAACACGAGTAACAAGAGGTCTTCATCCTTCATAGTGAGAAATGGTTGCAGGAGCTCATGCATCCTGTGGCATGAGTAGAAGCAGTTCTCCACAGATTAGAGAGAGCTGTGACATTGGTTTTGACTAACTGAATAAATCTTATTTATTATTCATATCTTATAAAAGCAATTTCACACAATAGTAGACTGATTAAACGCCACCTTATAATGAACTTACCAAAGAATTTAGACTAATCATTTCGGATTCATATGAGTTGCTGACCTGAAACTTGGATGCTTTATCACATAACCATCTCGTCTATGCACTATAACAAAGAATGCACAACATCCCTATAAAATCACTTCATAATTCATTGTCTGCTCCTAGACTTAAGCTGAGTCATCATTGACAGGTTTTAACAGGCGGGTGTCATTTTAAAAAAAAAATTAAATATATTTCATATCTTTGACTGCGCTCAATGTGCAATTAGTGACTGTATTTTTTTTAATTTAGTTGGTTTTTCATTGGAGAAAATCAGCGTGTTTTAATGGAACGCTGCAGGTTTTAGAGTTGAGAGAGCAGTGGCAAGCGTTTATTTTCCCTCTGTGATGTGGTGTGGGTTTTTTCTGTCATTTACACTTTGAAGCCAGTATTGTTCATGTGTTTGCATAACAATAGTAGGAGACCTTATCATTTCTATCATTATCTAAAAGTCAAACTTAATATATTCCATTTTATCCAGTCTAGAACTTCAATGTGATATGGTGCTATTTGGGGAAAAATGCTATAAGCTGAGTGATGTGCCACGTCCTGACATTTTTACTCGCAGTTAAACTCTGAATTTTTCAAGGCATTGATACATTATTCCGCAGTGTTTTTTGCTCTGGTGTCTGACAAGCAGTGGTATATTGTTAAAGGTTCACTGTAACTTCAGTGTCTCAGTGCAGTGAATGTTTGACGCCTCTTTGATCCAAAACAACCACAAGCTAAGCCGTGGATTAAGATGCAACAAATGAAAAAATGCAGCCCAAATAGCTGCAGATATTGTACAAAAAACCTTTACCTCAAAAAACATGAGTGACATTTTTGTGTTAGTTGACAAGAAAACATATTATTTTTCTTTTGAAGTCTCATTTGCTATAGATTGTTTGCTTTAGGACACAATCCATTAGTTGTAAATAGCTACTGTATTTTTGTGGTTAAATTTAAAACGGTGGATTTTAACCTTTTAACAACCTGCAGTTTAATGGTTGATAAAAACAACTAATAACACACAAGTTCCTTTATGTTCAATTTATTCATTGCAGCGGCTCTGCATCAGGACTAGTTTTCAATTGTTTGACATAAAGAGCAACAAAATAAGATGGATGACTTTATTGTATTTTCTTTTGTTTATAATAGAATTTTTTTTCCAGTTTTCCAGATGTCTCTGCATTTAATTGTATTTTAAACTCAAACTTTGTCAAGTTACCAGTTTCTTTTCTTGCCTTCACTTATATCCCAGTATACAGCTTGGTCTGCATGAAAGCAGCTGAAAGTCTAAAATATGGTGCCCTGCTGTATGAGTCTCTTAATCTGTCCCTGTCTTGCACTCACATGTGCATGCACCAAGATTTCACACCATGTCTCAGTAGAACCCCCCCAGATCCTCTTAAGATGAAAAGCACTACGAGATTTCACTGCCGCCTTCTGATCTTGAGTCTAACGGAGAACCTTTGGGGGTGGTTAGGATGAGTAGGTGGTGGTATTGCCACATGGAGGACAAAAGGACAAGTGAAATGATAAAAAGAAGGCAGGAAGCTCTCATTTTAATAATTTAAGGAAAAGTGAAGATAAAATGGGCAGCGGGTGGGATGTTAAAGGAGGCAAGGATGTGGCCAGTTGCCCTGTGGTGTGATCGAAGTGGAATGATGAAAAGAGCAGACTCAAATGCAAAAGAGAGAAAATACAAGTTAAAAGAGGTGCAGGGGCCAACGGTGAGTAACGGAAAGGTAGACTTGCATGTTTTAATTGGATGAGTTTTCATTCAAACATTTTAGGAAATTAGGGGTGCAGGAGTGATTATGGTGCTGGAGCCTAAACTGGAAAAAATGCTGAAAGATGAAAGTTTAAAGAGTAAGATGGAGAACATTTTCTGTCTGGAGAACAGAATGAAATGACTGAAGAATGGCTAAAATGAACTGAAAAGCAGCAGGGAGGTCAGAGAGAAGTGTAGATGAGTAAATTTTGGCGAACAAAGAAATGAATCAGAAATCAGTGACGGTAAAGGAGAGCAAATTAGGTGAAGAGCAGAATTAACAGTGTGGGGATAAATTGAGAGCACAGAGAAAGGGGAAACGATGCATGAAGGTAACGTCGTACAAGAGCCTTGGTCTTGAATCAGTAGTTTGAATACTGATTCTCTATCTTTTGTCTTTCCTCATTGTTTTTCCTGCTGTTTCTGTTTCTTCTGTCTCCACTGGTTTGTCCCTTTTTTATGCAGCTCTTTGTAGCATATCATAGTCAAATTTACTTTGTTGTAATTAAATGCAAAATGGCTAAAACTCCAGATCTCATTCAGGCCTGAGTTAAAATCCAAGTTGATCACGAATTCCTCTGTCTGAACTTTAATGCAGTTTAGATGGAGGCAGCTGTCAACAGTTCTGGTTTAATAAATGTATCTGTGCAGTTCTGCACTTTTCTCAATTGCTTTCCAAAATGCTGCTTTTCTCCTTTTCTCTGCTTCTCATTCTTCCCCCATCTTTATATACCTCACTTCAGCATTTCCTCATCTCCTGTCTCTTAAACTCTTAATCTAGTTCCCGACTTTTCCGCTCAATCATTGTCAATGCTGTTCTGAGCTAAACTGAGGCATAGGCTCTAAGAACATGAGCAAGAATAGTTTCACCCTTTCTTTGACTAATTCAATCCATGCAGGTAATAGCTTATAAATACCTTTAGTTACATTACATCAATGTCCTCTCCCTGGAGATATGAAAGTTGGATAATATTTGTGTGTATGCTGTGACCATCAACCTTCATCTCCTGATAATCTTTATTCATCATTCAGGCATAGTTTGTCCATTGCCTTGTTAACAGTAATTGCAAACGTAAAAATTAAACAATAAATGCTGAACAGAAATGATTACTGTCTATCTGGTTGTGCATTTTTTTTCACAACTGCTGCTTCCACAGATGGGAGGATTTGTGCTACCACATCATCTTTAAAGGGGTTAAAGTAATTCCAGCCATGTTTGTGACTGCGCCCACACAAGTATGGTTTAAGACAAATATTTGCTGTCAATAAAGTCTCGTATCTCTTCAGAAATTGCCTTTCATCCTTCTGCAGTGGGTTCATTTCAGTTCAGATGTTTTTTATCCGTTTTGTTATTTGCAATGACTTTAATAGTTCTTTAGCAAAAGCATAATAAGTGATTAAAGTTGAGGAATTAAATACACATTTTAAAGCTTTAAGTAATTCTTAGTGTATATGGACATTTCTATCCCAGTGTCATGGTCTGACTTGAGTTTAGAAGGTAAAAAAGATCCCTGATCTGGAATGTTTTGTGTCTCTTTGTATATCTAAATGTGTCTCTTTGTCAAACCTATAGAATAATTGGGTAAATGAAGTCATTGAAAGTGTGAGGAGTATTAATATTTTTGCAATGCTGCCTGCAAAGAAAGCCATCCCTTGAAATCTGTTGCAGTTTTAGTAAAACAATCTGTTGCATGTTTCTCTGTGAATGCACATGTTTTTATTGGTTCATCTCTCAACATACTGTTGTTAATGACTGATTCATCATTTGCTTTTAATTACTTTCTTTTTGTCAAAACCAATATGTTGCAGAGTTTGAATGCTAACTCACTGACAATTATTAGTTGTAGCTAACCACAATCAATTTGATGATATAGCTGTTTTCTTACGTGAATGCTTGATTTTTCAGAAGGCAGTCTACACAATGGTCAAATCTCTTTCTGTCTCTGTTAACACAAACATTTGATGGTAGGAGGCTTTCTGCCAGAGTTGTACTGTCTTGGCTGAAAATTTGAGATAAAAGACCAGCCGTCATGTGCAGGAGGCAGCACTTGATGCAAAAATTAGGCTGTCTTAATCTTTTTATTCTTAACTTCACTTTGAGAATAAATACATGACTTTGCATTGATGCCCAGAAAATGTCAAGGGTTTGTCATCATAATTTGCTGTAATGATCTGGTGGTTGTATACAGATTTTTGCACAAGCTGAAGTGGTCTCTAACGCTTGAGCTGATGTTGACTCAGCATTTATTCAGCACTCTGAGAATTTATTACACCGTAATTGCAATAATGAATATTGTATTATGTTTGCCTATTTTAAGACAAACCGTTTTAAAAGGTGCATGCATGCAATGGTAACACCTATACATCAACATAGACATGCAGAGACTAGACCCTCAGGATTATCCTACAGTGTCCCTATGCTCATTTGTTTAGAAGCATCCCTGCATGTGGATGTGTTTTTCCATGTTACTCAGCATTTTTTTAATTACTCAAATTGGGTCAGAGTTTTACCTCAGGCAAAAAGAAGGGGGGGTAGGTAGTTGTCCTGTACTATGTTGATCGTGCACATTACACATTGCAAACGTTTGCAAGTGAACATGCACACATGGACTTTTTCCAGACGTGACTGTAGCACACAGTTTTGCTTTTGATGAGACCACTTATGCATTTCAAACCCAATTGCCATCTAACATGATGTCAGGAACCCCCCCCCCTGGTAACCTCTCTATTACTATAGCTGGAATATTTACTCATTTCTCACACAAAACAGTTGCATAGTCTCGTTTCATTTGTTTGGTAATAATTAGTGTCTTTATGACAAAATAAACACTGAATCCTTGCATATTTGCTCAGGTTTGTTTTTCTCCATTTGTCACTCACGCTAGGAAACAAGCTAATTTAACTAGCTGTGATCACCTGCATGGCACACACAAACTGCACAGAGAAATCAAAACAATGAACTCTCCCTGTTCCCTGTTTCATCATATGTTTAAACTATTTCTATAGGTTTTGACACCCTTACATTCCCCTCTCCACTACTTTCATCTGTTCATGTAAGATGTTTAACATTGTGCAAAACACTTGATTTAAAAATCATGAAATGGAGCCAGAGAAGTCTGCTTTGAAAAGATCTGTTTTATGATTTCACCAAGCACTTATTTTGCCTTTTGATTAGGCCACCCATCACAAGATCTGTAAGAGAATAAACCAGTTTAGAGGAACGATTAATGGCATTTTCTTCTTGCCGTTAGCTGGTAAAATATGCTTGTTTAAATTTCCAGCTTGGACAGGAATGAGATGCAAGCCTGGCTCTCATATGGTGGAATTATATTTGTTTTTTTTTAGCTTTGAAAGCCTCAGGAACTCCCTGCTTGACATGAGCAGAAAAAATGGTCCACACTACTTTACCTTCAGCTGCTCCCATCATCACGTGTGCAGTCTGTGTAATATGTTTTCAAATCAATTTGTTGGCATGATCTTTTAATTAAATATGTTTAAAGGTAACTGCACAGTTGCATATTACTAGCATTTAATAGATCTGCCAACATCCCAAAACTGATGGAGAGGGTTGGTATGAAAAAAAACACCAACATGTATCTATTAGCCCAGCAGCTTTTAGTCCATGTTGTGTTCATTACTTCAGAGTTCCTTCCGGTTGTGCAATCTCTTCAGTATTTTAAAAATATTTTTTTTGGCAGCTTTACTACCTCCTCCCTCCTTTTTTTCTGAATGCATTTATCCCAGTCTTTCCATCTGTTTGCGTGTCTTTTATCCATGGCTGTCCTATAATTACTCTATTTTTTTCTGTTCTTTCAAAAAGTGTTACTTCTCCATTATCTCTTATTAAGCCTCACTGTGTCTGACAAGTAAACAACTTCCTTTTCATGTCATAATTGTGTACTTAATGAAGCTTCTTTGACTCACAAATTTGCCTTAAGCTCTGAACATTTTCATCAAGACTGAATTATATTCAAATTAAATTGCACATTTTATCCTAAATGATCTGCACCCTCAATTAAAATTTAAGGCCTGTCTTCCACATCTGTCAAAATATACCACAAATTGCATACATTTACAAATAAAAACATGTCCCACACCCTTCTCTAATCACTCTAAGTAATTACTCTGTTCCATACATGTAATTTTATTAATATCAAGTTCAGAGAACAATATTGACTTTGGCAAAATGAAATAAAAACAGAAAGGAAACAACATTAATGGGTAAAAGTCATTATAAATGCATTTAGTTGTTTGTAGGCATCTGTTTATGACTCTGTTCTGGGATGAGCTGTGTGCTTACTCATGGTCTTTTGAGCCTGCATTTTCTGCCAAGTGATAGTTGTCATTTTTAGCTCTAATCATGAAGATTTTTCTCCAAATTTTAAAGAAACCTCACACATTTCTCCCAACATTAACCCCTTGAAAACTATGAAAACAGAAACACATGGTGCAACAAGTAACATTTATATATATATATATATATATATTCTATATATATATGTACTTTTCAAGTTTTTCCTCTTTTTTTTCTTTTTGATGGAAGTCTCTGTAGTCCATTAGTCTTCAAATGATGGGGTTATGGTGACTTCCATTATGATTGTTACTTTTTCCTTCTTCCCTAAAAACATTCAGTTTGGATTGAACATGAGTCGATGTGGCACAAAGGAGTCTAAAGTCACACAAAATAAATTCAAAATTTGATTCCCTTTAGCAATTTTTGCTCTTCTAGCCATGCTACATTACTGAAAATCAGTTTATACAGGCTGTGGTGCAAAAATCCTTTAAACATTTTACTTTAACTTGAATGATCTGCCTTTATAGTTTTCATGTTCAAATAATTCTTTGACATTTTCTGAAAACATTGGACTTTTTATGCAATAATGGAGTCTGACTGGATTGCCACTCTCAAGCATTCATATACATGTGCACAAAGAATACACATACACACACATCAGTCCCTTTTCCATCAATGCGTTCACTCTTATGCACCCATTAGCATTATTCATTGGTCAGGTCCATTATCTGACATGCAGTATGAGCTTGCCTTTCAGAAGTGCATGGTTCACATGTTTCCTCGTCTCCGTTTTATAATCCATATCGACTTGATTGTAATCCCAATACTTTTCATAATGTCTGGACTTGGTTCTGTTTTTGTTTTTCAACCAGCCTGTATTGATTGATCATGTCCAGTGTACCAGTGTCTGTATTTATATTCCCATAATCCACAGGCACGGCCAGCCAAAATCCTTGTCCAGAGACAAATGTCACATTCGTTGATTTTCAAAAGCGTTTAAAAATGGCTGTCAAGAGTTGAAGTCAAAAGCCTGAATAACAAAGCAGGGTTAGGTCATCCATTTTCCCGTGCTGTAGTTTTGTGTTTGAAGTGTTTCTCTTCTATCACCATCAGTATTGTTTTTTATGCAGTGATGTTGTCTGGGGGGGGGGGTCTGGACTCTGGAGGACCGAAGTGTTGGCAATAGAGTAATTCTGTTAGTATGAAGGCTTTACTGAAATCCAAGAGGAGCTTACACCATTCTCACTTCTTCATAACCTTTGTTCTACTGTTTCATTGACGTCTTCCTTTTTTAATTGCTTCCTGTTTGTAATTTCTTACTATTTAAAATGCCAGTTTCCGTATTTTCATATTTCTCTATCCAGTCTTTTCTTACTGAAACAGTTCAGCCTTGACTACTTTAAAGGACATTTTAAATCCACCTTTTACCATATTTCTTCCCCAGGCTCAACACCTTTAGTCAGAGAGCTTGGAAACCTTCATTTATCCTAATTTTTTTTTCTTGAGCTTCAGATTTACTCCTCCCTACCTTTGAATTCACTTGACCTGGTCTTATCTACAATCACACCACACTTACTTTATCTTCTCCCTAATTTAGCCTTTAATCACTTTCCCTAATCAACTTCCTATTCAAAGTGTCCCCTGACAACTTGTTTCCAACTTACTTTTGTTCTTTTTTATGACTACACAACACTCTCCTCCAAATCTTCAGCACTATTTCCACCCTTCCCTTTTTCCTTACTCCTTTCTTTTACTTTCCCAGTTGTTGTCCTAGTATTTGAGTTTGAGTTGGTAGTATTGTATGCATGGATGTACCCCCGTCGGTAATCATGAGCCCCAAAGGCCCCACCACTTTCACCTTCATCACTGGTTGTTGAAGAGGTTGTGCTTGTTGTTGAAGCGCACTGTACCAGCATCCCGTGAAGTGACTGGCTTCGTCTCGTCCAGATCACACTTAACCGCTTGGCATAACTAACAGCACCATAGTGCCTAGCGACTGTTGCTGCCGCATCTGTTGCTAGGGCAACAGAGGAACCCATATCCAGTGAGTGCCGTCGTTTGCCAACAGTCCCAGAGAGAGGGCTTAGAGGCGATACAGGGCTCTGATAAGCCTGTGAGGAGTTCCATTTGTCCCTACTTCTGGGTGTGATTCTCCAGTCCAACAACTCTGAATCTCTCAAGGGTGCAGCCAGAGAGAAACTGGCACGATTTGTCAGTTCCCGCTCCAAACGCGGACTTGGGCGATCCCTGGAACGTGACTGTCGGGGCAGGGTAGATGGTGGAGAAGGGGAGTAGTAAAGGGGAGTTCTGTCACTCTTGAGGTTGTGTGGCAATGCTTTCTCCTGCTTCTGCTGCCTCACAACTAGTGCCATCTCATTTTCTGATGCTGTTGTTGTGGAAACCACCCCACCAGCTGATAGAAACTGCTCCAAGTTGACTTTAGGCTTTGGTCTGGGTTTCGGGGGCAGTTTTGGAGGTTTGGAGGAAGCAGAATTGCCTGCGTCTGTATCCTTGTCCTTGTCCTTCTCCTTCTCCTTTACCCTCTCTCCTCCCCTCTTGGAGGGGAGACCATTGGGCAGGACCACCATCATCACATCTCCAGAACCATTTGATTGGTAGCAGCTGCTGCCATTTCCCCCTTTGTCTCCTCCTCCCACTGCTCCACCCTGACAGCAGGCCCCACCTCCTGCCTCGCTGTTTCCATTATGACAAATCATGTGGTCACCATGATTGCAAACACGGTGCCGTACCATGAGTGCCACAGTAAACACAAGTAGAGTCACTACAACAACACCACCAACCAGTATTGTGAGCGTTCCTCCCAGAAAGTGGGCTTGTAGAGAACGACATGCTGGGTAAACATCCTTGGTGGAGAATGAAGTGCAGCCCAGAACTTTGGTTGCAGCCAGCGATGTGATTGTGTCATCAAAAATGGCCAACACACACAAGTTGTAGTCCACACCGGAAACCAAGTTCTTCAACAGGAATCGGTCGCTGGTTGACGGTAGTATTCTAAAAGGGATCAAGAAGAAAGTTTGGGTTGAGTGAAGATTGCTGTGCACAGAAAGTATAAACAGCAAAATCTATGCAGTAGCTTGAAGTGTGAACTTCAAGCTGCATATTCTGGCTATTCTTTTAGTAAAATGAATTGAGGCAAAAAGGTTGAATATTGAAGTAGCAGTGGAAATGGTTAGGGAAAGGATGGTAAAAACAGCACGGGGTTAGTACTGCAGTAAAGGAGAGAAGGGAAAATGAAGCTATTGATGGAGATCACGGCATGAAAAAAAAGGGACATGAAAAGAGAACTCTGTCTGCTCATTTGGAGAGCAGTAGGCATGTATACATGCTCATGTTTGTACAGAAATTTTAACGGGAAGCAAACACTAAACCATTTTATGGGATGTCATATGTACAAGTGACCCTTTTAGATTTAATGATTAGGCCTAGATTTGGACAAGTTGGAAAGTGGCCGAAATGAATACATTTTTTTTATCATTACTGATTATTTAATTTGTCTGTAATTTGTCTTGTGTTGAATAGTAAAGAGTTAAGTACTTTATATGTGTCCTTATTTTAAGTGTCAGAGGAACTGTTGGAACTAGCAGGTGGAGGAAAGGTGAACTAGTTGGGAGAGGGGAAAACAAAGACGGAAGGTGAGGAGAACAAGAGGTGCTTTACTGAATGTGTGTTTTGCTTTATTCTGTGTGTAAATGTGCTCTCAGCTGTATGTATGTATGAGAGTGGAATGGAATGAGGTTTTTTATGTTTTTTTATGTCAATGAGTTCTGACATGCTGAGTAAAGTGTGCGTGGGAGGCTGTAGCCCAACTCAAGTGTCTGTTGTTGATGGTTATGACTTTTCCCTGTTTCTACCCCTTTGTGTGAGAAAAGATTTTTTTGCATTTTTTTTTTTGTTGTTGTTTAGTAGATATTTTTTCAGCTTTCTCCTCTGCAGTTTTTCTCTTATTCTTCATCTTTTCATGTTGCATCTAAAAGCTTGTTTGTATCATAGGTCTTGGTCCCCTTAGACTTGAGCTACACTTTCCAGATGCCATCTTAGATCACTCCACATTCATGGAGCCTCTGTTGAATGGCCCCAAATCTTGTTCTTTTTAATACATCCAAAATAAGAACACAGAATGGCAGCACTTCATCTTCTTGTTTTTCCTCAGCCTTAAAATGGGTGTAATTACTGTTACATAATCAAGTTTTATAAATGGAAGTAGTCCGACAATTCTCATACATATTTATAGCTGTGTTGATGGGATGGGATGATGGGATTAGATTATTAATAATGCAAAGTTAGCTAGGAAATAAGAGGCGCTTACTTTAGGCAGGCTGCAGGGAAGACCTGTGGATTTCTAGTCTGTTATTACTACATGAGTATTGATTACAGCATTTTGCGTCCTTTTCAAGACTTAAAAGTTAAGAAAACTGGGTTCTTTAAACAAGTGACTTGAGTATAAACTAGTGAAAAGGCTTAAGATAATTAAAAAAAAAAATCCAAGAATATTGTTGCCATGCAATTTCCAGCAGAAGCTGATAATTTCTCTAAGAAATTGCGAATCACCATATATCTCTGCAGGTCCCTGTATAATCTAAACAGACACACAGAGGGATCTCCATTAATGTCACCCTCGTTCGGTGATTATTAGATTGCTATATATCCCTCTGACATTGTCATCTGCCATTTAATTGCACTGGAGCTGCTTAGGACCCAGCAGTATGTTACCATGGCAAAAGCTCATTATTGACCCCAATGGTGCTGTCATTGCAGAAGAGGGTATATATTCATACTATATCCGCATATTAAACACTTAGCAACCTCTCAAATTTAATGGCTTCAGTGTCCTCTATTCTCACCTCTACTTTAGGAGCAAACATAACCATAAAGCATGTCCTGGTGAACAGAAAAATAGAATACAAAAGCACATTGCAGGCTAGGGCTGCACAATATATCGAAAATTTACCTTCATCGCGATATTAGCCTCTGCAATATACATATCGCAAAGACTGTC
>JBAMIG010000005.1:4832349-4860477 GCA_037177335.1 Kiunga ballochi
TCAATGATTTGGGATTACTTCGGTTACAATAAAGATGACTTGCTACAAACGCCGGTACTTTGTAGGACATGTCAAACGCTTGTGGCAATCACGAATGGAAATACGACCAGTCTTCGCTCTCATCTACAGCACAACCGCAAAGAACTTTATGAAGAGTTTTTAAAACGACCCAGCCGCTGTAGTCAGGTACAATTCTTTTCTAATAAAACAATATTGTATTGGAAAAATCTTTTTTTTTTCTCTCATTCAAATAGGCTTTCAAATACCCACTTTTTGTTGTCTGGTTGCACAACATCTATAGCTAAAAAACATTGCACATCAAACTGTTGTGTATATATATCGCAAAAGATATCGTCATCGCAACTATACATAGTGTTATCGCATATCGCAAATTTTCATAATATCGTGCAGCCCTATTGCAGGCTAATAGGTAAATGGTCTTAGAGTGCTAAACTCAATTTGCCCTTGAGAAAACTGGCACCTATTTCAACTTTATAAACAAATTTGGTTATTTCCTTTAAAAATATTTGACGACTCATGCAACTTTTTTAAATGAAAGTTGACAGTTTCAGAGGAAAACATCAAGCATTTCCTGAAGTCAAGTTGGTCCTCAGCAGTAATATCTGTTAGTGTTAAAAACTTTGCATGAAAGACTGTTGGGCAGTCAGTCACACCATGGGATTGTGAGTTTCCCCTGTAAGATTCTGTGATAAAGACACTAAGGGCTCTTTATATTTACAAGAGGCAGCCTTTAAACAGAACAGCCTATACCTTGAGAGTCTAAAAGATGGCAAACAAAATTGTCATTGAATCATCCAGACCTGTCTATATGATAAATAAATTGTTCAAGGTAAAGAGACTGGACCATAATTGTGGCACATGATGTCTATAAACATAGGGGGATATGTTTGAAACTTTTCTCACTTTGATTCGCTTTAATGCTGGCTCATTATAATCATTGCGTTTCTTTCCTATCCATTTCTTCCTCAGTGTCTTTGACTGATATAGCCACACTCTTGTGTGCATAGCGGGATGAAAGAGTAGAGCTAAAATCATCTCATGCCAATGTTCCAGGGACATTGTTGCATTGAGTAAATTCCATTAAAATAACAGAGTTAAGGATCTTTGCAAACCTATGCAAAAATTAATTTGTGGACTATTCAGTTCTCCATTGTGTGACCATTGCAAACGCACAGTTATCACTGCTTCTTCACATGCTGCTCCATCCTCCTCTCTGTCCAGTTACTTTCTCCTCCCCTCTAATTCTGCTCTTTGTATCTTTTCAAACAATCTTTTATAAACAAATTTTCCTCTTTACTGAGCAGCCGCTCCCTCTTATCCGTCCAGATCCTCCCTTTATATCAATTTGTAATACTTCCTTTTGTCAATATCTGCAGGGGTACGCTCTTTTGTTTCATGTTGGGGTCTTGGGATCTTTTTAACATGGCTTCATCTCAGGTTATTATACATGTTTCCTTTAGCTATTCCTATTCCCTTTTGTGTTTTAATTTTAAATTTTCTTATTTTTTAATGTTGTAATGTCTTGTAACACTGTTGTTGATATGTGCTCTATAAATAAACTTGCCTATTATCAGCAACACTGCACATCTTTTTACCTTTTTTCTCTTCTTTGTATTTTTTAGAGCCAATCAGCCCTGCTCACTGCAAATCCTCTGGCAATGCTCACTGGGCTCACTGGACTCTCTGACCTCCCAGCCTCACTTCTTTTCAATCTCTGTACTATATCTCTATTAGCTGGAGCAGTAACCATGTAGCATGATTTAGCATCCAAGGTCACTTCTTCTCTCCTCATCTTCCTTTTACTCTTCTTTCTTTCATTTCCTTCTCTGGTACCCCAACTCCTCCTAATCCTTTCTCTGCCACTTCTTCATTTATCTCTTTATCACGTACCTCCATCTTTTCCTCCACCCCACCACTACTATATCCCTCATCAGATTGTGAATCACTTCTCTACTTGTTCTCTCCCTCTCTGCTGGCATTTTTCATAGTCTGCCATGTTTTCTACACACATTCTTGGCAAATATACTTGTATGCCATGTAGAGCTTGGTGCACTTGAGGCATTTAGATCAATACTCCAAGATGTGCATGAAGTCATTATCATAACTTCATTATTTATTAATTATATCCGTCCTAATTGATTGGTTCACCTTGTGTTGTTTGCAGACTTTGGCATTCTGTACTGCCTCCCAACATGTAAAGAGTGTGTGCATTTTTCTCTGTGCTTTTAATTATGGTTAAACCCTGCAATGGCATGCACACGCACAGATGCAGAAGGAAAGTAGAAGAGACAAGGGAGTGCTTTGTTCAAGCTGGTGGCACAGAAATGAGTAATTATTAGAACCCAGGAGAGGAAGAAAAGAAGAGTGTTAGTGGAAGGAATAAAGAAGCCCTAGCATCCCGTCTCCTTTCCCTCATCTTTCTTTTACACTCATTATTTTCTTGTTAATCTCAGTGCTTCTCATCTTCCTCTTGTTTGTTTGTGCAACCATATCTGGTGGTCTGACACCAGACAAGAGTTGGCAGAGAGGAGAAAGTAAGTCAAGAAGGAACAAAGCAATTATCTCCTCTTTTGGCTGACATCTGTACTGCTGCTCTTTTTTTCCATGTCACTTCCTTTTTCCATTTATCCTTTCCTCCCCAACGGGTATCAACCCAATTGACTGTTTACTGTTTGTCTTCCTCAATTTTGTTTGTTCTCATCTATTGTTTTCATCCATCTCTCGGTCAATACCCTCCTCCCCCACCAGATTTTTTTATCCAGCCTTCCACCATATGCTTTAATCAGACTATCTCGCGTAGCGTTCCACATTTGGTCTGCTTTCTACACTGCTTCATTTAGTTTTCTCTTAGTCTCATTTGCCTGACCTGCTTCTGCCTGACCCCTTGCTACATATTTTTGCACATCAGCTCTTTTTTTCTCTTCCTAATTTAATTTAACCTCTTAATACAAACATCTTTCAGCGTCTTCCCTTCTCTGATCCTTTACTATAATATAAGATGACATATATATTGACTGCTGACCCTTTCTCTCTTCCCTCCTTCTTATGCCTCTGATGTGAGCTGACACATTTATTGACACAGTAGTTTAACACTTAATTACATCTTCCCGTGGGGTGCAGCGCCTCCCTTCCCTTCTTTTCCCTCCATCTTTTAGCCTCGGCTCTTTTTTGTTCTTTCTCCTTTCATCTTTGTCTCTGAATGCTTTTTCTTTTCCTGACTGTTATATCTCTTTGCAGCCTTATCAGTTCCTGCCTCAAAAGATACACTTATCTTTCACGAGTGACGACTTTGCAAGCTCATGCTAGGCTAAAATGAGAGCATTGTATCAGATTTTTGAATAGGACAAACAGTCATGTGACATCAGTGACTGAAAGTATCCCAGGATGTTTTGTTAGGCTAAAGAGAAAGATATGGGATGTAGAGCCTATGATGAAGCTATGTTTTCATGTGTGTGTGCACATTCTTTTACATATATTGATAGCTCAACTATGTGGTCAAATCAGCTGTATAATTAGAAGCCGTAAATGTGTGTTGCTGTTCACCTAATTTTCAGGTTCTATTTCTTTCAATTCCCTCTCCTCCTGTGACTCATTAGCCATGTTCTCTGCTGTCTACTTCTCAGCATGTTCATTTCCTATGAATGTCGCATTTTCTTTCATTGCTTTATTATTTGGCACCCCTTTTCTCATGCCCCACTATCATTATTCTCATTATTTCCTGAACACTGCATGATCCTTTCTCCAGTTGTCCTTGTGATCCTTCTGGCTACCATCAAACTTGGTCAAACTTTGTTCTTTGCATTCCTGATGGAAAGCTTGATCCGGGTGTTGCTAATGCTGCCCTTTCCCTTCTGCCTGCATACGTGGACTTTAAAATTTAATCAGCTTTTTTTTTCCTCTGACATGTGCAAGAGTCTCTGCCAACACATCTTGCATTTCAGTGATTCATAACTTATTTCCCAGTGTGAAAGATAGCGGCACTTGTAAAACATAACTGAGCACACTGTCATCTAATTTTATTTAGAATATATTGTATTAGGTTTTCTACAAAGAGGAGTTGGATTCAGTGACCCAACAGTAAATGTGATGCTTTTTCAAATAAAGTAGTCCTGTGATAAAATATTACTGCAAAGATGTGTGATAATATGCTATGAACTTTACCCCAACTGGCATATTTCACATGCAGAGAGGAGCTTATTTAGTTGTACTGGCAAATTTTTATGTTGTCTACCCTCCATTTATTTATGATGTACACAATGCCAAGAAATTATTTCTGTAACGTATGTATGTGTGTATATATATATATAGACACCATATGGACTGTGTATTGTCCCACCTGGAACCAGGACAGATTCAATCAGTATTAGATGAGCCATGCTGAAATGGAGGATGGTGTTGTCTAGCACAAGACTGACCTTTAAAAGCTATTTAAGTCTGGCTGTAACACAATGTGCTCTGCTTTTGTGCAGTACATGTTACTCACTCACGCTATTTTCATGTTCTTTAATTTGCTGGACTAGCTGCTTGCTTTGTTTTCTTGCCTTCCATCCTTGACCCAGTTCAGCTGTGCTGCTGTTTCCTCCACCTGCCCATGCAGCATGAAGAAGCAGCTACAACACTATCTGATTTATAAGTCTATGACAGAAATATGCAATCTCTCTATTAGAGTCTCACATTTAAGTTTCTAAGGTTGACTTCTGCTTTCTGCCAGTGTGATAAAGCACCTGCACAATATCAACTGATGGTAATTTAATTTTTCCTGCTTTTCATTCTGGTTTTACCTCAGACTTCTTGATAGACTTCTTGATTCAGCTTTATGCTTCTCATTCTTTTTATTCTGACTTTAAAATGGCCACTACACATGTCTTTACAGCTCTGAGACAGCCCAACCTATTTTACTGGTATAATTTGTTCAGTTGAGTAAAACATCAGATAACTTACTTCCTCTTGACTGAATTCAGTTATCTTCCCTGAGATGTCACTTGCCTTGCTTTCGTATCTGCGCTGCCTGCTATTTTATGTGGTTTTATGTGTATCAGTGTTTGCTCATCACTCTAGATGCACAGTTGAGCCGTCAGCTGTAACTTGGTTGTCTACAAGAGCTAAATTCTGTTTATCTTACTCCCATACAATATTGCTTGTAGAATACATACATATCTCTCAAGTTGAAAAGCTTACCACAAAAAAATTATAAAGCCAAACGCATGTCAAATTGTTACTTTGAAAGATGATATCTGGTTAAAAGATTTGTTGGTTTTGTTTTCACATACAGATGGTTGTTTCTGCAGGTTGCTTTGGACAAACTGAAGCAGTTTGAGGAGCTTATAAAAAAAATCTATGTGATTTTGCTCAGTCCTAGTTTTTAATGCAAATATCTGTTATCTATTTATGAAGCATCCTGCTTGGAACATGTAAGCATGTGTTTTAAACTTTGTCTTTAAAGGAGCATCTTAGCTTATATTTAAAAGCAAACTATTTCCTTTCATTAGAGTATATTATTTAGAAGGATTTACACAACTGATACATAGCAATACACTGATATCTTACTTGGTTTGTTTAATTCAATCATTTAATTATATTTCTGTGTAATTGCCACAGCTGTGTCGTGGGACTGCACTGGATCTGTACTCACTTGCTTGTGGCATTTCAACAGGACACCTTTTCACCTCCTTTCTCATAACCACCCAGCAGTGAAGCGCTTTGCTGCAGGTCTTTCACCACATTGCCTCGCTGCCTCCTTCATTATCTCACTGCTTTGACCTGTTTGTTCCACGCCCCTACCCCACAAGAGGACTACATTTTCTCCCCTCTTCCTTTCATTAAGTCCTCCAAAGTCCATCTACCTTAGATACCTTAGCGTATATTTGATGTGTCCAGACTTTTTAAACTCTATTTTAGTGATTGATTTAGATATCTCCTCCTCTTTCTCCTGGTTCACCTGCCTACTTTGCCTTCAGGAACTCTTTTCTGTTCTTTCTTTCCTTACTGCATGTCAATTTATCTTTCACCCATCATTTCCTCATCTCAATTTCTGCTAAGGTGATTTGGAAAGAATGCATACCCTGCAGTAGTTTGCCCTTCTCCCAAAGTCCCTCTCCTCCACCTTCTGATATCTCAAAAGTCCCATTCTCATCTTAAAATCCTCTTTTCTTCCCATGCAATTACATTTATTCTCTCTCATATTCAGTCCACTCTCAATGTGTCTCCTCTGCCCTCTTTCTGTCATGTGGTTTGCTCCCTTCAACCAGTCTCAATACTACTTAGAGCTAAATGCCCTTTTACAACACCTTAGGAATACGATTAAGAACACCCATATTAGTGACAGCAAAAATAAGCCCTTAAATGCTGCAGTAAACTCTGCTCATCCTATTCCATCTTCCTCATTGTTTCAGCCATTGTTTTGCTGCTGCAATGACCCCACTAATAAATGTTTCATTAACTGGTTGTGAATTCGGAGACAGTAAACTTTGTGTGAATGGACATAATTTGTGAACAAGGCAGTAGTATTGTACAGGTAAGTACAGTGTGTAGCTAGAAGCCACATTGTAATGGGTTTTCAGACAAGACTGTATTCCAGCTTCCAGCACTTTCAAACCTATCTTATCCTCATTCACACTTTGTTTCTGTCCATTGGTGTCTTGAGGCTTGAGTTGTTTGTATGGTTTTGTATGTGTACCATGACTTCATGTTGTAAGCTGTGTACGACTCTAGGGAGGAAAAAATGGATGTGTACAGAATTTTGACTTTGATTTGTTGTTTCCTCATTTGTTGCTGGTTCCTGCTGTAATTTAGCCAGAGTTGCCTTCCAGAAATTCATTACTTCTGCATATAAATCTGTCATTATTGTGAATGACAGTGGTGTCGTAATATCTGATTGTCCTAATCAAAAGCAGTATTTGCTTGTAGGTTTCATGTTTCAAGACACACTAACAAATTTAGAAAGAAGCAACCCAATCACATTTATTTTTTATTTTCATTCACTTGTCTTCTCATTTTGTCCTCGTTCAGACATACTGACTGTACTTCTGTGGTTTTAGTCTCACACAGTGACGGAGCTAAATTATTAACTACCTTTGCCTTTTATTTCCCTTCATCTGTGTTTTCGTTCATTCTTCCCTTGAGCTATCTGCCCATCCGTGCACAAGATGAACACTTTCACTGCAGAAGTGTCATGTTGTAATGGATGAATTATTTAGAGGTTTTGCATGAGAACGGGGTTCACCTTTTAAGATATTGACACTGAGGAATGACCTTTGCACATTTCTGTAACTATAATAAGATAATAAATTACATTTTCCACACACATTTGAACAACCTTCAAACTAACCAGTTATGTTTTTTTAAGGACATAATAAATTGTGACTGACCTGTAGATGAGGGTCTCATCTGCTGTGCAGTTGTATTGTATCTGATACATCCACACAACGTAAGCATCAGATAAACGCCCTAAATCCCATCGGATCTGTGCAGAGGTAGACGTCACGCCTTGCACTCCAACCATCCTGCCTTCTTCTTCATCCCCATCATCATCCTCCATGCTTCCTCCGTCAGCTCCCTCTCTTTCTGAGGTTCTTCCACCCTCACTGACTTCTCCATCTCTTGGCCCATCCTCTGCCTCTCCTCCACGTCCTGCACCGTTGTTAATCCCATTTTTACCAGTGCTGATATCTGATGAGCCTGGATCGGTCCGTAAAATCCCATTGGTCATATTCCTATTGTTCTTTGTGTTTACACTGCTGCTCCCAGTGTTTCCACTCACCCCGCCCCGGTGAGGCAGCGGGATTATTTTCAGGTCCACAATCGCAGTAGCTTCACCTGCTGCGTTTATTGCAATACATGTGTATGCCCCGTCGTCCCTGGCGACTGTGACCAAAATATCCAAAGTCCCATTGCTGAAAGAACTGGTCCTAGATGAGTTTGCAACAATACGATCATCTGGTGAAACCCAGTGGACTATCGGCTCCGGGTCTCCAATGGCACGACATTTTAAAGTGGCCCGCTGGCCCTCCAGCACCCATAATTTGTGGGTGTGTCGAGTGATGAGAGGTGGTTCACAAGTGAACTCCTCCTCAGGAATCGACCAGAAATACCTAAGAAATGAAGGAAAGATTCACAATGTTAAGTCCAGTTAGATGAAAGCGAATTCTTTCTTAAGGGTTGGTTTATCAGAATAAAATCATGTAATTTAAAACATTTTTAAAGCCAGATAGTCCTTTCAGTAATGCCTAATAATATAAAATATTTACAAAGCTACATCCTTGAAACCTGGATTGGGAGTGAATGATTGGCACCTCACAGCTAGATCATAGCAGATTTCACTCTTCTGTATTTGTACCTACACCTGTAGCTGTAGCTCAGGTGGAAGAGCAGTTGTCTTTCAACTGGAAGGTTGGGAGTTCAGTTCCAGGCTTCCCCTGACTGGGAACTGAAATGTCCTTGGGAAAGACACTGAACCCCAACCAGTCCCCTGATGTGCCTTTCGGGGGGAATGTGAATAGGTGAATGGGACTATATAGTGTAAAGACTGGAAAAGCGCTATATAAGTATGACTCCATTTATCATTACCACATTACCTTTGTGCACATAATCTAATTTTAATGTGAAAAAATTTGATTAGGACCTTGGAGGAAAAATGAGCCATGAAACTTGTAGTTTTTTTTTCTGAAAGAAAAATCTTACTGTTTAGAATAAGGTGAATAAAAATGGTTCACTCTTACCTTCCAGCCAGGTGAGCGGGGGTGGCACATGTCTCCATGTCATCTCCACGGATAAGCCTCCTTAACCATAAAAGCTCACAGTTACAATGGAGTGGGTTCCCACCAAAGTTTAGGCTAATGACCGCATTGTAGGGTGTGGGACTTATTGCACCCGTTTGAGACCTGTCAGGAAGCAAAGAAGGAATAATTTAATATTCTTTTATTAAGAGAATTATTTAAAATTTTAATCATTAAAATTCTTTTGGTTTTGGCCATTTGTGAACAACCTTAAAATTTCTTACAATCCTAAAGTGAGTTTTTCCTGGAATGCAGAATTTTGGATATCCTGAGAGGCTTTTGAAGTTTTTGTAATTTGTTGTTGAACTCTATCCTTTCTTTTTGAATTTTTAATAAATGTAGCTCTGCTCAAAAAAGGGTTTGTAAAATAAAATTACAGAATAGGAGCTTTTGGCACGGTAAAGAGGAAACGAAAAAAATGAAACTATAAATAAGGAAACTTGTTAAGCATTGATAGCGAGATCTAATTCAAGAGGCTAAATTAAAGCAACAATTTGTAACAGAATATATATATATATATATATATATGCTGCACATATTACAACAAAGTTGTAGAAAGACAATACTGAAAAAAAATCTGAATTTAAGTATAGCCAGCTAAGAGTGATTGTGTTGCAGTGTAGGTTGTGAACAATTAAATGAAAGCAATATGAAAAGTTGAGCTAAAAGTATAAATAAAGCCTAATTTAGAACAGCCATTGTTTTCAGTTGTATATTGTCCATCTGTAGCATTACAAGCTCACCAATGCCAACTCTGGAACTAGCCTCGCATTAGATACACCTCTGCAATCATTTTTTTCTCTATTTGCATGAGTTGCTTTCGTATTTCAGAAGCTAAATGTGTAAATTATTTGTTGCACTTTTTTTTTGGCTTAACTTGATGCGGAGCTAGTTTCTGCCTCATTTCTATCTTTCATCAGAAAAAGCAGAACATATGAGTAGGCTCAATTCCACGTTTGCTGTTAAAGAGTAGCTGCTGGCAGAGCAACATCCTCTCCCACTATTTGTGTTAGAGCACCACTAATATAAACCATGTCTGCTGTGGAATATTATCACTGAGCCACTTCTCAGGGAAACCTTAATGGAGAGATGTCAAGGACTACCTTGCAAAAAGTGGATCAGGAGGCAAGGTTCGCAGCCTATTGGAAGTCATATCCAGCCGTGCAAGCTTATAAAGCTCTCCAAAGACTCCTTCAGCTATGTGGTCTATTAGGTTGTGGTCCAGGTTCAGAGTGTGCAGGCTGGCCATGTTCTGAATGGACTCCCAGGGCACCCTGTAGGAATAAAATGGAACATCAGTGAGTGTGATTCATGAGCAATTAATTTAATTGGTAAACTCTGCTGTGATGGGTTATATGATCACCGGAGAAAGAAGAGATGAGGGAATATGTTTTATATAGCAGCTGTGAGGATAAATTATGATCGCTTAGAAGACTAAAGTCCCATGTGGGTACATTGATACAGCCCAAAAATGTTAACCTGATTAAAAGATCAGAGTACTATTCTTCTATCTAACTTATTAAAGTTAATTCTTTGGATATATTTGCTTGCTACTTCAGTGAAAGTGGAGAAAAAACAAGTCATTTTTTACAACAGATATGAGTAAATATTTTCCGTTCTGGGCTCATTGACATCAGTAATTTATGTGTTCTGTGTTTGAGTTCAATGCATTTTGTGCATTTTTCCTCTGTGTTTGACTGCTTAAATCGACTTTGGATTGTCAACAAGTGCAGAAAAACAACTTGGTAGATCTTACAAGGAAAAATGTCTTTAGGATTAATTGACAGCATTATACACATTATACTGTAGTACTGATATATGGATTTATAGCACACTTTGGTGCTCTATGAATCATTATTCTCAAAGAGCATTTTGTTTACCTGTTATCAAAAAGGGAATACTTTACCAGTTTTTAATATTCTAAATAAAATGGATTTAGAGGTTTCCAGTCTGTCTACCTTTTACAGTGCCTTTTACACAGAGAATGAACGTCTGAAGAAAAACTAAGAAATCTTGCACTGAATGGCATAAAATGTTTATGAAGAGAAATTCCCACCTGGATGCAGTCTGCTCAGTTATTGTATAATCCAAACCTGAGCATACTTGACCACATTCAGAATCTGAGGCAGACTGAAACTCAGAACAAACTCATTAAAAACTTGTAAAAAGTTGATATATTTGCACCACTGCCTTTTTTTTCAAGGTTTAGTGGGCTGGAAAGCCCAGATGGCTACTGTTCAGGAAACAATTAAAGGATCTTAGAACTGTCAGAACTGATTGTCAAATTAATGCTGAATTTATCAGCATGTAGTTGTACACCAGTATGGAAAAGTAAAAAGGGGATAGAAACTGTTTTGTACAGAATATTGTAATAACCTCTATTTTACCTTCAGAGTAGAAATATTGCCCTGAACCATAAACCATAACCTATTTTTTAGAGTGATCATTATAGCAATCTTAAATAGCAGAAAATTACAATCTTGTCAACATTGACAACATTTTTAGAGCTTCCTCTAAGTCTATTCTCAGGGTAGGTTTTGCTGAGTCATGCAAGATCATCCAAGCTGTTGCCATTGTGCTTTGAGATTTAGGTAAATGAGCAACATCTACAACAACACGCCTGAGTGTGAGATCCAAGCACAGCAACACTTTAGTATTGATCTTTTTAATTAAAGCAGAACACAGCAGATGGCATCAGAGGTCAAAGCGTGTGGGCGATCATGATGAAGAATGTCTTTACCTTCTGAGGTTATTGTAAGACAGGTCGAGATCCTCCAAGGTAAGCAAGAAGTCATCAAAAGCCTGAATGGAGACTTTCACCAGCTGGTTATTGTTGATGATCAGGTGTTGGAGGTTGACCAAACCTGATAGATCCCTAGGTCCGATTATTGTTAAACGGTTACCTAGAGATGTGAACGATGACACTTCATGTAAATTGGTTTACTGTTTTCACAATTAAAATGTTATCTAAACGGTTTAAATCAATACTTGTCATGAGAAATATCAGTGTTTCGGCTCACCATCAAGGTGCAGCGAGCGCAGACTTTCCAGGTCAGCAAATGTCATTGGTCGAATTAGATGGATTGTGTTCCTGGACAAAGTCAAATCAACCAATCCGGACATGTTGACAAAGTCATTTCCGCCCACTTCAGTGATGAAGTTGTCAGCTAGCCGCAACTCGACCGTGCGACGGTCAACATGTGGAGGGACAAACAGGAGGCCCTTGTCAGCGCAGAGTGTGCTGAGGGATTCGGAAAGGTTTCGACATACACAGTGGAAAGGACAGGCTGATACCACACCCCACGTCTCCCCAGCTCCGATCAGAGAAGGCAGCAGGCAACATGTGACCAGAGTGAGCCAGTGAAACACAGGGAAAGTGACAGAGTCTGGAAGGGTTCTCTTCGTAGCCCTGGGGCAGGCGCAGGGGATAAGATGGGATGAGGAGGGCAAAGATGAGACGAGAGAAGGGAGGAGAAGTGAAAGAGAGTGGATGGATGGAGAGAAGAAAGATGTGAAGCTGGAGCTCTCTGCTCTCTGTTGAGGATGGAGGTTTGTGTGGGGCAGGTGTGTTTGTCTGCGGGGATTGAGGGGTGGGGGGACAGGCATGGTAGAAGGCCTGGCTATCCACAGACCTAAAGAAAGAAAAGGGAAGAGAGCAGAAAGGTTTTAGGCTGATGCTAATCACACATCCTAAGAGAATTCTGAGCTGTCTGTATATATTTTTATGTCTTACAACTCTTACTAGACACTTTGTGTTCAAATGCATTATCAGTACTACTCTTCTGTCATGTTAATACATTTTACTGTAGCATAAATATTCATATTTAGGTTTATTTAGACACTGTTGTGGCTGTTACTCTTAAATATGCCGTACACTTAAAGCGTGCACCTTTTCAACCCGCACTCACTTCTTAGTAACATTTCAAACACCGAAGTCAGTCCCCATAGTAACCGTTACCTAGAAACCGGTAACATGGGATTATTCAAGTGTTATATCACAGAACCCTTAAGACTGTGGGTCAGAAAAACGAATTGGGTCACAGCCCTATCATCTTTGATTCCTCAGCAAGATTGTGCACAATATAGATCCCAGTAGGCTCAAATCTGCCAGTAAACAGTTTGTGGGTTTGCAATAAGGTATAGAAATGAGTCACTGCAACCAATTGGCATACATTACGGTTGTTATAGCAACTGTTACTTAAATACAGGAAATATGACAGATTGTTGGTAACAGTCACAGTTGTGGTGAAAAGGGAGATGGAGACAAACTAATATCTCTGGGATAGTACTAGGTGGATCTATCTGGAAGTTGGAGCTTTGTGATTTTTCTACTGATGTGTAGCACAATACCTGCAACTTAATACTGTAAAGACTAGACAACACCAAAAATCATGCTGACTTTACAGGTTGACACAAGTTGATATTTAATGCTTTCCATTTTGCTCAAGTGTTGTTCTTTCTTAGTGAAAGAAGATGCTCTACAGCAGGGGTGTCAAATTCCAGCAGGTTTTTGTTTTCTCCGTGCTATGACAGCTGACTGAAATTACTTAATCGGTTGACGAGAAGCAGTTGGATCTATTCGATTTGCATCAGGTGTGTTAGTGCAGGTAAACAGCAAAACTTGCTGGATTCCCGTCCCTTAAAAAGGGAAGAAGATAAGAAAGCCAGTGCCTGGAATGGTTATGAATTATCCCAGGCGTCTAAATATTTCCACTTAAAACAGCAAAGGAATAAAATAAGCAGTACTGAAGTTAGATAGAATAGATGACTGCTTCAATAAAGTGTGTTGTATTTCTGTTTAAAACAAATTTTGACTCGCATTGTAATCAAAAGCGCAGCGATTGTTGCTAATGAAAAAAATAGTTTTGTTTGGTAGAATTGGCATAAAGTCAATGGAGCAAATGGACCTGTTACCTTTTAACTAAATAAATACACAACATTATTTTGCTATTATTAGAAGCTAATGACAAACAGGAACCCTGCCATTTCATTGAAATACATGCAGTATATCTTGGTAAATGCACTTCAGATAGTTATTTCCTTATGCCTGGTGTCATCAGTTTCAAACTATGAGTAAAAAGATGCTCTGAGACCATGGGGTATGCAGGGACAAAGTCATGAATGCCTGCAGTGACAGCCAGTCCTTTCTGGCAGTCACAGTGTTGGAAGGCAAAGCTCCCTGTGCTCTGGAGGAGGCCTGCACTCTAAAATTATATATATATATATATATATATATATATATATATATATAATACTTGAATGATATTTGCTACAGCGATCCTCTGGCTATACTTATTGTTGGCGCACTCGCCCCTGTTTTCTTGTCCGCCTTTTCGCTTGCCTTCCTGCCTCCTATCTCGCCTCTTTCATCATCTGTTCAACATAAGTTTTTTAAAAAAATACTTTTTCACTCATAAATGTCTAACTCTGCAGCTTCAAACCTTCTCTCCTTTCTTCCTCAGTGAAAACCATCACATCTTAAGTCATGGCTACCTGCACTTTGAACCTCTACACATTTCTTTACCTCCTGCTCTCCATCCATCTACCTGCAGCTCTTGTTCTTTTTTCTTTTTGCTCACCTTTCATCTGATAACCCTTGGTGCCTCTGGCTGCCCTGTAAATTTCCACATGTCCTTTTCTTATGCCTCATTCCCCCTTTCTTTTTTCTTCAGTCTTGTCTGCCCTTGAGGCAACCCGAGTACGACAATGTTATCAGTCACAGCCCTTCCTCACCATCTTTTCCCTCCTCAGCCCCTTCGTCTTTTTGTCTTGTCGCTCTGTCGCTTGCCGACTCTGCTGCTGACCTCCATGTCTCCTTGCCTATTCTGCTCCTACTAGTCACACGTTATGCACTGACATGCACACACACACACATAAACACCACACCCTCAGATCCTGTGCACCACACATAATTTTTGCTGTACCTCTTTCTTCTTCTTTTCCTGTCTTGAATAAAATGTAATGACTTTCCCTCCCTCCTTTCCTTCATTTATCCAATTTCCTCACCCATCTCTCCACCTCATCATTTTTTGGTTTTCAAAAAAATAATTTATCTCTCTTCCTCCATCTTGCACATTTGTATCCCTTTCCCCCTGTTCTCCTCTCCCTCTATTAGGGAGAAGATCTTATTTGCAGCTGGAACAGCGCAATCCTGAAGCTTTCTGATGTGCTCACACATAAAACTAGATGTAACTGATCCCCCTCACTTGCTGATCGATCTGACCCAGAGAGATGGATAGCACCCTGTCCAATTCATTTCAACTCACCTTTTTCCTCATTATCCCTTATTCAGTCTCTTCCTCCATCCTCTCTTTCCACATTATGTCTTGTAGTTTCTTTTAATGGTGTTAATCATAAAAGTAATTGATCTTTTACAGGTATGAGGAGTGTTTATGTGCAGGGTCACTTTGTATAGCAAGGCTTTTTGGCAGTTTTGCAGAAAACAAATTGCAAATCAATATGTGTAGTAATTTGGCATGTCATTACTGCCTACGGATGGAAGATTGAATTTTTTTCTTTTATTGTTACTGTGTCTGCTGATTCATGGGTAGTGTGTAGTGAAGTGGGCAGGTAACACCAGGAACGTGATTAAGAAGCAGCAGCAAAGCCAAATCTAATTTCAAGATGGACTTGCAAATTCTGTATATAATGTACTAAACCATACATTGTGCAGTGCTTTATCTTATATTTCAGCAGCATCTCTACTCAGTTTTTGCCTTGTTTTAATTTACTACCAGAACCATAATGAGTAAAACGTATTTAGTGGAATAACATTTATTTCAGAGTAGAATTTAGATAGTAATGTAATACATCATGCTTCAGCTTCAAAACTGCTGAACTGCAGATTTTTATGAGATCTGCAAGTGGATTTTCTGTTCCAATTAATGTCTTAGTTTCTTAAATTTGTCTGAAAAGTCAAACCCAAACTTCAAACAGAATGTGATTTGTACTCATGATGAATCATATGATTGATCAGAGAACACTTTAAGCACCACTTTCTACATCTCAGCACTCATCAGTTCCTAACAAATGTATCAGACTACTTGTAAATTTAAAAAAAAATCGCTTCTTCGGTACTTTTGCAAAACTTAGTCTATCTATTTTTTTAAAGCATTTTTAAAGCAAATCTCGGCAAGTTGAGAACACTTCTACCATCCAACCATAGTTTTTAATGAATAATTCTCCTGTTTTAGAAAACTTTTTTTGAATTCTGTTATCATCCTTTACCTTATCTTTTCCTACCTCTTTGCTGTGTTGATTGTGCTGCTGCAACACTAGAATGTCTTGAGATCAATACATTCTCATCTTACACACTGATGCAGCATAAAGGTGCACAACAGTGTAAGCCCCTGCATACACCATAGCAACAATCTCAAAGTACTTTAATTTGTACAATAGGCATTGACTACCCATTCTACATGTCTATTGTGCCTTTCTCTTTTCATGTGGGAATTAATGTGACATTTTTTAGCACTTAAGAAGCCAAAGAAGCTACCTTGCAGTGTTTGCTGCTGGATGTGCAATAAGATACCAAGACATCTACCACACACACACACACACAATCCCCATCTTGTTCTCATAAGGCAACAAACATTAAACCAGACCCGTGTCAAGGTTCTTTTACAAAAATAGAAAAACAGGAAAGATCAATGACACAGAGATGAGTTATCAGAACTGAAAGCTCAAGATCAGCATTTTACATGAAAGAATTGGCATATTTTGCTCAACACTTATGCATTGAGCTCTTCTACATGTCTTGTATGTGCATCCATAGCTTTTTGTTTTTACTTCTATTTTGTGAAATCTTCTTCTACTCTAACCGACTAAACCTTTACCCTCCAGAGAGCAAGAAACAGACTGATGGAGTGAGCAGAAAGGCTGCATAAAGTGAGAGCGACAACATGAGCAAAAAGCGTTATTGGAAAGGAGGAAAAAAAACACTGTACAGCCCAGTGTTGGAGTACAACTTAATGCTGTGAAGCTGCACCTAATGTTTCTCCTTCCTCTAAAGGTTTCTGTTTTAACACCTACGATGGCCCCGGGAGGGTGCAGGTTTTTTTTTCTTTTAGGCCAAACTGAGCTAAAGCTATAGCTTCTTTGTAGCTTCAGAATAATTTCCACTAAGCATTTTCATAAGGACATTTTTACATATATTTCAAACCCATGCAATTAAGGAAAGCTTCAGGCATGACCTAAAAGCTCAAAATATGTCTGGTGAATTTGCTTTATTTCACATTGACAACCTTTTGCACCTGAAGGTTTAATTTCCTTGTTTATCTCTGTTTTAATTCTCTGTGGACCATTATAAATGCCAGGCATAATTACTATTAATTTAATGTGTGTGTCTTAGTGTGTGTGTGTACTCACATGCATATTTAAAATCTTCATGTTGGCTTGTGTGTTTTTTCCATCCACAAATACCATTAGCTCATAATCGACTTAAATCGACTTAGGGAGTGTTGCAGTGTTTATAAACAAGGGGTTTTGTATTAGCTCTCAAAAGCCACTTATCACACCGCAGTAATCCACAGATCTGATTGGGCTGTGAATTGGTGCATCACAAGACTTTACTCACAGCAAACAAACAAAAACAAATTGCTAAGAGCCAAACATTAAAATATCCAGAGCAGGTGAATGTTTTTACAACAGATTGTTAGAAAAATGTATGATTTGATATTGTTTAGTGATCTTCTCCTGTATCGGTGGTGCACTGCACCTGTGTGTGCTATTTAGTCTTCCAGTGTAAATGCAGAGATCAAACAGTAAAATAGTCTTTCACACACACTACTTTTCTGTCAATCGCACCAAGTTTATCTAGAATGCACTCACTCGTAGTCCAAGTCCTCAACATTCGGCGAGCACTCACATACTGAAACAACCACAAGCATACCAAAACAGTCTTCCCACACAGTCATAATTATAGGGAGGTCGACACATGGACACACACTCTCTCTCACACACACACACACACTTTCTCTAGGCAAGAAACAAAAGAACGCCCACATAGCCTCTTCTTGCAGCTGTCGTGTGTACTGTAAGCCCACTCATCCTTTTGATACCGTGGCTTCTCTGTCGTATTGTCCTTTATAGTCAGTCAGAGAATAGAGAGCACTGGAAGGGGTAACAATTGGATATGGAAACATATCACAAATGCAAGAAATCTCAGTAGCATGAAATACTTGGAGTGTGGGGTAAAAAATTATACATAAGATGGAGGGAAGAGTCTTAAGCCTAATTGAAGATTAAAGCATTTGGGCAAACAGCTGAGGAAGAGTAAAACAAGGGGATAAAAGAGAGGGAGTCTGAGGAAGAAGGAAGCAAAAAGGGATGAAGAGTCAGTCTGAGTGTGTGTCGTTAAGCAGCTGGACAGAGAAATATGTAAAGGTGATAAACAGGTGAAGGCCGCCATCCATCACTGTCAGAGAGTGGGATGGGGGGAGATGCCTGGATTTTATTTGGGAAAGGGAGAGCCGTGTCAAAAATGTCTTTGTAAAGACTTCACCATCATGATGGCGGAAGAGGAAAGGTCGAAAGGAGTAGGAGGATAAAAAAGGGATGGGTCAATTACAAAGGTAGGCAGAAATATGGAAAAGGCTAAATTAGAAAGTACAATCACCTTTGTTCTTCCATCCTCTCTCTATATTAAGCTCTTCCCACTGGACAAGAAAGAACCTCATGTATGTGCTTCAAATGCACTAAAAATAGGTCACCGTTGACAGAACTTGAATCCCACTCCCATGGGTGATAGTCTTCTGTTTAACCCATTCACCTACCTCACTGTTTTCTGTGTAGGGAGGCTTGTTCTGGTGCTAACTCACTGAAACATTTGCAAAAATCTCCTGCTTGACTCAGAAACAAAAGGTTTTAATGAATATTTTTTTAGGTGTATCTGGGGAATTGTGTGACTTTAACAATGTTATGAATGGTAAAGTAATACTAATGACAAAAGTGGTTCCCCTTTTTCAATTCTCACAAGTATTTGGACTCGTGAGTTTTAAAGTTGCTCCCTCTTGCAGTTTGCATCCCGTTAAGCGGACAGTCGATTGATACTTCCTTGAGAAAAGCATCCTGGTTGTGACTTTGCATTTCGGTGTTGGAATTTGAAGTTATTTAGTCACTGACCTAGAGCACACATCAATATGGACATGAATGCTAAAAGAAAATTGAAATTCTGGGTAGTTTTTCAGTTTGTTGGAAACTCAATCTTGAAAACCAGTCGTGAAAGGGAAATGTAGTATAGCAGCTGTGCAGGTCTAGACCTTAAATTTTATCCACTGAGTTGAGTGATTTGTGCAACATGAAGCAGGGGAATACATTTAAATGAAAAAAGTTCTGTGAGCCCCATGAACGACACTAACACCATAGTCAAGCTGTAGTCTATTACCAGGTTATTTTATGGGCACTGGTTGCTTTGTAGTGTTTTCCATCCATCCTGAGGCATAGCCACTTATTACAAAATGGAGTACAGCAAAGCATTTCCACCTCGCTGTGCTTAATATCTACAACTCTGAATGTTGGCACTGAGGGTATGTGTCGACTTCAGACATTAACACATTTAATCTGTTTGATCTTTTAGGAATGCTTTGTGTCATTTCAACAAAAATCACTTGCATTGAAGATAATACAAGACTAAAGTAGGAATTTCAGGGTAAAGGATTGACAGTTATGACTGAAATCTTGCAAGTGTTGCAGCAACAACTCCCTTCCTCTGGAACGTCTTCCTCTCAGCCTGAGATCTGCAGTGATCGCTTTTAAAAAGCAGCTCAAAATACATCTTTTCAAACTTGTTTTATGTAGTTTTTTGTGTTTTATTGTTAAGGCCTCTGTGATTTTCATTTTGGGGGGTTCTATAGAAGTTAAAAAAAAAACTTGCTTTCTGTTTCAGGCTGGGGAAAAACTGCTGTTGCTTATGGTTAGCATGCTAAAGTATGAAGATTGCTACCTTACAGGCAATATCCTAGCCTTATCTTTATGACAACTAAATAAATCAATGAGTTCTTGAAATGCACCTTTTATAATCTGCAGAAATCTGTTTTTCCTCAACAATAGAGATTTGGGGCATTAATAGAAAAAGTTTACAGAATGCACAAGTTAATGGTAGGAAAAGGTAACAAAACTTAAATGAGAAATCTGAGCTGTGAGCTTTCTGTGAAACTCCAGACTGCCATTCCTTTACAGTCAGTCTACAGTGAAATAATCTGTAAAAATAAACTTGTGCCTTCGAACAGTCTTTTATCAAAGGAAAAATATAGTTTTTGCACAATGAGCAAATTCTCAATATATCTTGTTGGAATCCTTTCTATTTAAAATATGTTCCTAATTGTTTCTATTCTTGGATCATTGCGCAGTCAAATTTTAAAAATGTTTTATTTCTTTCCAACCTCATTCTGTTCTGAATCATTTAAGTAATTAAAAGGCTCAGAGGGGCTTTAATTTTCTCTGATGCATATTTAAGCAGCTGCGAGAGTACCATGAAAACGTTTGGTCTTACCAATTGTATTCAGCTGTCTGAAAATATTATCTGCCACTTTTGTGTAGAAAATTTCAAGACATAATTGTTGGATCAGGTAGCAAAGCAGAGAGCTTTTGGCTGCAGAACCTTATCAGAAGTGAAAGTTCTAAAACATGCCTGTAAAGCTTTAAACATGGCAACACATAAGAGAAAGCAAATAACTCTCCTTGTTCTCTGCTTGCACTCTGTTTGGACCAAAAACCTTATTAGGGAAAGGCTTTGAAGTGTGACTTCTTTAATGGTTTTGCTTAAATAAAAAAGCCAGTTTCTAATGAAGCCTGACACGTTGCACACTGTAAAAAGTGACAGATTTTGGCTGTTTATGGTTGCAAGACACTGGATTTGCAAGATATAATGTTAGCCCTGATTTATTCTTGGCAGTAAACTGGTGAACCATGGGAACTTTGCACAAGACATGCTTAAGGAGAACACTTTAATTACTTGCTTTTTCTTCTTCGTCTTGTGAGCAGGATTTTGTATTTTAAAATCAAATCTCACATTAGCACCCCCTCTTACCACAACTATCGCTCTGAAATCATTTGAGGAAAAATGAGCTTCTGGTTGCTGCAAATACAGAACATCAAATATAACTTCTTCTATATTCATTACAATTACATCAGACAAATATGGAGATTCCTGAGCTCAGACCTTCCCTGCCTAACCAGGATTTTTCTATCACGGACACACTTTATACCAATCAGCTATCCTGTAGCTCTGGAATTTTTTTTTTTCCAGTTCTCAAATAGTGTTATTAACATTATTAACACATTTATAAAGGTGGCATCCAATATTCCACTCCTCGCAGACGTGTTGTAATTTTGTTTCCTCCCATTGGAAAGCCTGCACAGCTGAACAGCGAGGGGATTCTAGTTTCTGGGAGGTAAATTGAATTGGCAGCTGCAATGACTGTGATTTTCTTTGGCGCTTTCAGTGGTACAGAGGGGTAAGGAGGGGTCTAATCCAAATGTATTATTAAAAAAAAAGACATTTTAATGAAGTATTTCTATAACTGAAAGTTTTTGAAGCGTACCATTTGGTTTGTCCTGCATGTTTGTTTTCTTGTAAAGTTTCAGTGTCCCTGACTAGCAAACATTGTTGCTTTACATGTTTTTGTAAGGAGTAGCAGTATCTTCTACACATCAAAAACAGTCTTGTAAATGGATGCAGCTGAAGTCACAAACACAGAGTAAATTACACAGTGGTTTAAAATGACGGCCAACGGAAACTGTAATTAATAGCTGAGCATCTTTTTTTATTGCATGTTCATTTTTTAATGAGGATACCACATTAAGTGGAATGTGAAGGGTAAATTAATCTCGGTATGTGTTTATACCTTCATCTTCCCTCTTTAAGATGTCCTCTTTATTAAATTACACCAGAGACATAACAATGACATTGGGGTCGATAAGGGAAAAGGGCATTCAATATTTTCCATTGCATGTCTGGAGCGAGCTTGAATTGAAAGAATCAAAACTGAAGCTGTCGAGCTTGGATGTATGTTGACTTTTAAGTTCCATTATTACTACTCAATCTTATTAAAAGCTTGGAAAGGTCTCCAGTGTACAGCTGTTATTATTCTGTCAAGTAAATGAAACCATTTATAACCAGTTGGTGGAAGGCTGTTTCAAAATTTCTGTCAATACACCCTCATGCTATTTTCTAGTGCTTTCACTGAACATGAATCATCCATTACTTTGAAGTCTGTAGATTGTTTCAGATTAACTTTTTCTGTTTCAGTCATATTTCAAGTAGTTTGACTCACTGGATGTTGATTGTTGGGATGAGCCTTTTATTAATAGGCTCCCAGTTTAGAGTGACATTCTGCTTCCTCTTGAACTCCCAAGTTGTCGCTTTTAAAATCCACTTCACTACAGGAGACCTCTGATGCCCCAGCTCTTAATGCTAAAAATGGCAAGTTCTTAAGGTTTGTTATAAGCAGTAAGTTAGGTTTGATTTGGTGTAAAAAAGACTGATCTTGCATGTTTCCCAACAGTTCTGCCTAAGTTAGGTTGGCCTTCAGCTCCTGTTGTGACAGCATGCAATCACTGCAAGCTGGGCTTACTGCCTGCTAAGACGGTAGTTAGGTTAGAGAGCCTCAAACCAGGCAGATAGCATTTTCCTCTCTGCATAATGGGTCTGTGCAACTATATGAGGATCCAGCACCAACCTGTAGACGTGGATTTGTTTAGGATATTTGGAGTCTGTCCTCCTTTCTGCATCAACTGGTTTCAATTTGTGTTGCAGGAAATGAATGTTGATTAAATTTGATAAATTTGTTTCTGCTCCTGTGAATATGATGCAGATATACACCAACCCAATTCTAAATACCTGGAGTGTGAAGCAGATATCCACATCCGGCATCATTAGTCTTTGTAGTCTGCGACTCAATCTGTAAGAATTTCTGTGAGGGGGATGTTGTATTTAGATTTGGATACATTGGCGCATTGCCAGAGAAACTTAAACTGACCAGCATACAGAGCATTTTATGTTTGTGAATGATGCCAGATTTCCCAAATGCTGCAAATTAATGGACCTGCCGCTCAATCTAAAGGTGAGCTTACTTTTTTTTTCCATTTTTACCTTTGTTTCTTCAAATCTTTCCATCTCAGTTCTTTTGTCACAAATAATCACACCCATTGCTTATCTCTTTGCACATAATTTTATACAGAAATATTCATTCCATTTAGTCACTTCTTGTTCTTTCATAACAGCTTTTCCTGCAAGCTCGCAATATTTCCAGCAACTGATTGTTTGTGCCTTTGTATACCTGAAAATATTTACACATCTGAGGTGGCTAAAAAAATGCTAGCAAATCCACTTGAGTCTGGTATAAACACACTACCTTTGTGCTGTTAATGTTACCCAACCAATCAGAAACCCTGTGGCTCCAATTATATGGACTCTGATTGGCTGACACAATACAGCACAGCTTGATTGTGTATTTGTGCGTATTGGCATGCAGTAGTTTGATGATTCAGCAGGGTTCCTAGCTTTCTACAAGGAAATCCCGAGTAAGAGAACAATTACCCAATCAGCGATCAGCATCCAGCATGGTAGGTCAATGACACACCAACCCGGCCTCTGAATCACAGTGATGGATGTATTGATTCAGGCTACATGCATCCATGCAAACACATCTTCATTAAGTTTTCTTTTCAGTCGTCTCATTTCAATAGATTTTCTGATTTGTTTGCAGCCTGTTTGTAACATGTGTTTAGAGGCTAAACATGGTGTGCAACTCAACACAAAGCTTTGTTTTTCTTCAAAGTGTAACATTAATAGAAGGAAAACAAAGCTGCACTGCAATGAGCCTGCAGGGGGAACTGGTTTCCCTCGAGTTTGTTGATTTCTGCTTCTTGTGTTTAAATGCTTTGCAATGCGGATATAGGCAGAAACACTGACTCTTATTTGTTGCAGACAAAGAACAAGCTTGTTTGTTCTGACAATCATCCCCCACACACTGTATTCTGCACCATGATTCAATGGAGCATCTTCAAATCACTACATTAGTTAGCCATATGCAGACACATGTTTTCTGACATGTATTAACACTCAGTTCTTTCAATTTTATCCTTTTATTCCCCTTAAATCAATGACCGATTGCAGAATGTTGCCAACAAAATATCAGTAATTAAATCTGACAGATTTAAGGGCACATTTGATTTGTCTTGGTGTGGTACTGTGCTGGAACGATCAAGACACATTTATCAAGCCAGGATGCCACATAGCTCAGGCTCTGCAAACTAACTAGGATGTATTTCACCTTTTTTGTCACTTTTTACAGACAATCGATAAAGAACTTTTTTTAACGAAGTTATTATAACTTGCATCTGATGGGAACCAATCACAAAGTTTGATGCATTTTCCCTTCTTTCCATCCCCAAATGTATTTTTACAAAGTAGATCTTGTAATTTTCTTCTTTAACCCTTCTGTTTTTATAAGTAAATTATGATATTAATGTAGTTTTGTGTTTGGGATCGAGGTTGAAAATCAAACTGTAAAAAAAAAAAAGAAATGTTGGTTCTGTTGTCCCTCTTTAGTAGTACCTCTTTCTGAGTTGCCCCCTGTCACTCTCACTCACTTGGCTCTCCCCCATTTCCCCTCACTGCCATACATCTTTGTCCACAAAACCAGCCCTCCGTCTGTCTCCGGTGGTTGTCGTGGTTACACTTTGTTCTGCTCATCAGGTACCTGCTGTGCCTAAACAGTCTGTCAACAGTTTAATTACTCATCCTTTCATCCCTTTCTTTCCTTGCTTCTGTGGTTGTTGCATCTACTTCTTCGTTGCAAACATCCTAGCCTCAGACTCTTTTAACCTTTCAGCACCATAATAGACCTTTCATCATAACAGAGGCGGTTTGAATTATTAAAATTGCACAAAGTAACGAGGAGTTATGGTACTTATGGGAAATACACATGTACCACAGTGTCACCAGTGATCCCTGTGGTACTAAAAGGGTTAATCATTTCCCAGTTTTATTTTTCCACTTCCTTTTTTTCTTCATCATAATCCCTGCCTTTACTTTCTCCCACTGTACAATTGACCAGCAGTCCAGTTACTCATCCTTTTACAGCCATTTACATCATCTTTTTCCTCTTATTCATCTACCCTCTTCTGTCCTAATGCTTTATTGTTGCACCTTTTCTTTTCAGACATTGTTGTTCCTTTATTACTTCATCCCTGCTTTTTTATCTACCTCTCGTGTCATCTCTTGTGTTTGTATTTGGCATTACTCAGACTCTACAATCTGTGTCCCTCTCCATCTTAAACAGCCTTGTAATTGCTCCCCTTCATCATGCTATCTTTCCATACCTCTGTATATCATCTATCACTTTTTCTTAGTTGCTGAATGGCCCTATGCTACACCCGCCCATTATTCTTCAGGCCCAACTTTTCAAATCCTTTCTTACATCATTTGTCATGTTTTCATCCATCCATCCATTAATCTATCAAATGACTTTGGCCTGACAGAGACAATGATTCCTTCATTTTATTATTCCAAATATTCCTTTTCCTTCATAGATTGGAAAATGGCTAAATCAGAAAGGTGGAAAAACACTGTTCCTGTCATCATTCTTCCTTGATTTTTTACAATTCAATGGTTAGGTGCTTTCTAAATGTAACAATCTGACATTCTTACGTGAGAGAAGTACACATATAGGTAATGGACTTTTGCAAACTTAATGTATTAATTGTGAAATCATTCATTGTAGTCATGTTGAGCATCTAAAAAGGCATTTTGCCATCATGATTCAAAAACCAACAATACCACCTTGCAATACACAGAGCTTTTTCATCATAATAATGGTAATGGTAAATGAACTCGTGCTTATAATGCTTTTCCAGTCTTATTAATCACTAAAAGCACAAGTGGCTGATCTAAAGGTTTTAACTCCTTCAATAAGCAGTTTTTTCCCTTTATTCTGCATTTACCTGTTGGTCTGTTCATTTTGGCGAGGCCCCCACTTACAACAGGGGGTGATCCCATATGTTCATCTCCCTTTACTATAGTTTGAGAATGACAAACACCATTGCTAAGAGCGAGCCACACTGCATTAATTGTGCTATTATTTAATTGTGCATTTAACTTCACGTTTAGAGCCAGATGATGGTTACCTGCTCTGTATTCTGCGTCCACTCACTTGCAGGTAAGCAGTGCCAATTACAGAATTATGATTCAGTTAATGGCAATCAAAAGGCCTTTTTGTAACACGTCAAAAGGTTCAGTTATCACCGCTTTAGAGTTTGTGGTACTCTAGTTCAAAGCAACGAGTCAAAAATGTTAACAATCTGCTGAATGGTTAGCCTTGTCTGGGTTATTGAAAAAGATTGTTTGGAAAAATAGTTTAACGTTTTGTATTGTTTGTAAGAAATACTCTTGTTTCCAAAGTAATTATAGTTTCTTCCTAGGTAAAACTCCACTTCTCCTGTAGATTGCACTCCTAATTGGCAGATCTAATACACGTGGAAGCTCCATGGTACACTAAATTTGGCCTTTTAGCAATATCTTTAAATAGCTCATTACTGTTGTTGGTGATCTTAAACAGACTTTTTGGGGTCATGTAAGACTAATTGTAGCCAGTGGTATGACAGTAAAAAGCAACATACTGATGGCCATCTGTCATTGTTAATAATTTTGTCTCCATCATATATTTTGCTATATTTATTTTCCTTATATTATTTCCACTTTTTTTCCATCTGGTTCATGAATGTCCCATTTCCTAACCGTTTTATTATCTTGTCATTCATGGAAAGTCTTGCTGTTCATCAGTCATATCATTCATATCAATCCATCTGTCTTCCCTAAACCCTCATCTCAGTCCCTATATGAAGTCACCCTGTGTTCATTATTATCACTCCATTTGTTTTGTGTCTCTCTCAACATTACCCCTTTATCATTTCATCCCTTTAGTAATTTTTCCCCATTTCTTCCATTCCTTTTCCTCCTCGTTCATGGAGCTTCATTCCCTGTTGTCTGCGATGTTTTCATCTGCTGTCTTAGCCTTCAATCTTCATCATTCTCTTGTTGCCCCTCCCATCCTCTTCTTTATCCCCTCCCGCCATCTCTATTTCTTTCTCATCGCCCTCTTATCCTCCTCTATCCAGTCAGCCTGATCTCATGTGTCAGTGTGCCAAATCTGTTTGTATTTGTGCGCGTACTCAGAGCTTACGTAAAGAGCCTCCGATGAGGGGAGTTTAGGATCCTTGTCTGTGGCTGCTGCCACCATGCAAACGCTCTCTGGCCTGCATCCACACTCTTACCTCAGTGCACACACGATGCGCCAGGTGAGATTACATTAAGACTAGGTGATGAAAGCCAAGCTGAGACACATCTAGTCAGTAAGCTGATACAGAACAGCTGGCTTATACACACAATAATGCACACAGGAAGAGACATAATAGGAGTTTCAGTATGTCAGGAGCTTGTGGAGTTAAATATAGTTGAGTTGGAGTTGTGCAAAGATTTTAAAAAGAACAATAAGAAAAGCACACTGTCATCTCTGCCATATGGGACAAGTATATTTGTGTGTTCATCTTTGTGTACCCTGATGATTTTTGCTCTGAATGCACATCTGTTCATTATTCATACTGAGTGTGTGTTCGTGTGAGAGATGAAGCACTGAGTTCCCAGTCCAGTGAGTGCCTGTGTTCACTGCAGTGATGTACTCAATGATTCAGCACAGGAGAGCTAACCATGCAGATATGGATTTGCCTCTGCTAGGCAATATAGGCTAACATTGTGTGTGTGGGTGTGTGTGTGTGTGTTTGCAACTGTGTTGACTTTACCTTTTCCGTCTGTGCAGCTCTATAATCCGAATCAGCTCCACATGTTATCCGGGTTTAAGTGTGTGTGCGCAGGTGTGTGTGTTGGTGTTTTAGCACAGATCTTGCCCCAGGTGCTTATGCTTATGTCTGGGCAGCACAAGGGTGGATGGGCTGTGTGTCGGTGCTGAAACCTGTCCTACTCCACTCCACACTCCTACACACATCAAAAGGAGGTGGATGTAGGTCAGTGTCAGACAACCAGAGAGTTGAAGAAATTCCAATCCCACAATATCCTCTTAGGCTTTTATAGATGAAGAAAACCTGGAAAATCCTGAATTACCCACTCAATCCGAGTGCTATATTCCAAAACTTGAATGTAAAAGAATAAAATCCAAGAATCCGCTTTGTTTAAAATCCGATTTATGGTGTCTTGATGTGGTTTTCCTCATGGCTGCGTTCAACTTTCATGTCTTGTGCCTGCCTTCTCCAGCTTCAGTACTGCTCTTTTGTTTTGTCTCTTCTTTTTTGCCTCTCCTTAACTCTGCTCATTTAT
>JBAMIG010000005.1:4860577-4872380 GCA_037177335.1 Kiunga ballochi
CCTGCCTTCTCCAGCTTCAGTACTGCTCTTTTGTTTTGTCTCTTCTTTTTTGCCTCTCCTTAACTCTGCTCATTTATTCATCTGGATTATTATTTCTCCATTCTTTTGTGTATTCAGTGCCTTTTCTCATCGTCTCTTGTTCCTCTACCTCCAGAAGCAATTTTCCATCTGCTCAGTTTGATCCATGTTTGTTCTTCCACACTGAATTAGTTCCTTTTTGATGACCTTGGAATAAATGGCAGAGACGCAGGATTGGCAGTGAGCATGAGGGGACATAGGTAGGGACATAGGGATACCTTGAAACCTAAAACATGAAGACATGACGAAAGTGAAAATGCTGAAATGTATGCATTTATAAATAACCAATTATACTTTTTTCCCCTTCACCCAGCTCAACTCTTTGCTCTCTACATAACTTCCCTTATCTATCACCTAACCACCCCTAATTTTTTTGTCCCCCCTTTTTGTGCTTTCACCTGTCTATCAAAGACGATCAATAGCTGTGAGACCCTCTTAACGCCTCTCAGCAGGCTGCATCGGCTTATTATTACATAAACACACAGAGCACACAATTGTTTGCATGTGCACGCAGTCCAGTCGTGCTACACCTTCGCATGTGCACACCCCTCCTCAAATGCCACCACACACACAAAGTCATACAGTGATACTCTATAGAAAGCACTCACAGCCTCTGCATTTCTCTCTGCTTTGCTCTCTCTCTCCACTGCACAACGGCAGACATGCACACACACACAGGGTGTAATGAAACAACTGGGCTATTGATCAGCGCCATGAATGTCAGTTCAGGAGTCCTACTCTGTGGTCTGTCAGTCAGACTCTAGAAGCTGACACCTTTAAGAGAAAAAATCTCATTATCTTGTTTAAGGCAGAGCACTCAGTCTGTAAGCCTGTGCCTCGTTAGGAGTGTGCATATGCATCACTGCAGCAGCTTCACGTCCTGAGTTTCTCTGCCAAACTGAGAAATATGTGATACACTTGTTATTCCTGCATTTTTATCTTCCTCTCCTCTTTCTCTCTCCACTTTTCTACTTCTCAATCACAATATAACCATTTAACTATTTCTAAGTCTGCTTGTCATTCTTTCTCTGTCGGACGTGGATCTTTTTTTCCTCTCTGATGTTAGATGAAAAGATGAAATTACTAACCTTGTTTTCTGGATCGCTTCTCCGCGACTCCTGGAGCAGTCACATCTCTCCGTCTCTGTAGCCTCGCTCTGTTTCAGCTCCGTGGAAAAACACCCATCTCTCCCTCTCCCCCTACTCTCCCTCTCCTTCCTCTCTATTTCTCTATCTATCCCCCTCTCCCTCCCCTTCCGTCGATCGTCCCCTCTCTGGGTCTCGACAGCTGCAGCGCTCTGTCTGCCTCCACTGTCGCCTTTCTGTCAGGCTGTAGGCTGATTGAATTTTAAGTCATGTTAATCCCACAGAACAGGTACTGAATGAAGGAGGGGACAAAGAATAGAGAGAGGGAAAATACCAGAATGCAGGAAGAAAGCTGGCTTGTTTTCAGAAACCTCTACTCTCCTTTAAGGAGGGTTTACAAAAAAAAAAAAACTTGTTCTGCCTCTGAATCACTTCGTTTATTTGTGTATGCACATCTTTATCCTCTTGCTTTTTCCCTGATATATTAGTCAGTCTTTGTCGTCCACTGGTAGAGGAAAAGCGTAACTCCCGGCTAGGAAGAAGCAGTGTGATCTGTCTGCGTCAAGCATCAAGCTAAAAGAGTGCACAAGAGGGAGAGGCGGAATGCAGGGAAGTGGTGATGAGGGGTGGGGAGTGTAAGAGTGGAGGGAATAATGTACATTAGAAGTGGATGAGGAGAAATTAGCCAATATGAAGAATCAGAAGCATATGAGAAAATGAAGCTAAGAAAAGTCTTAAGTGTTTATATCAACACTCTATAAATGCACTAAATGTTTTTTAGTAACTGTGCTCAACTATCTGAAATTCATCATCACTTTTCATCTATGAAGTAAACATTCAGGTTTGAATCAAAGTCAAGGCATTTTGCTACTCACCATGGATATATTTAGTGTTTTGGCGAGTACAGTTTTGCTTTAACTCTGTTAATGGGAGTTGAGCTAAAGGATTCAAGATGCGTTTAATGAGTTTCTATCAGTATTCGTTGAGACCTTGTCTGTTGTAGTATATTAAGCCCATAATTTACCATGTCTATTGTATATGTAAATTAATCATTATAGAATTAAATTTAATGCATATTAAATGATTGAGTAAATATATTTGGGAAAAAAAAAACATAGTAACTTAAGTGCCAGTTGAAAGCCTCACAAATAACTGGTTTGCATTACATGTCCTGTACAAGCTGTGTGCACATCTCTGCTGGTAGACTCTGGTCTTCTGGTACAGGTGGTGTTCTTGTGGCAGATTTCTGTTCTGAACAAAGGCTCTGTTGGGTTTGGATTAGAAACCAATGATGTCAATTTTAAGGTCATGTACTCATGAGCAGAGGAATCTTGCCATAAGCAGACTTTGCTGCAATTTCTTACTGTTTTATCAAATATAAACACAATGCTTGTGTATTTTGAAATATGCTCCAGTAGCAGCCAATGTCTTTGGGGTATATCTGATATTTTGGGTTATTTATGCAGCTCTTTGTTCTGACATCTTTACCTTTTGTTGGCATGGCAACAGGAGATACACATGTGAAAAAAACACAAAACAACAATGGGCAAACTTTTAACATGTCTGTATATAAATGCATATTTCTTTCACTATACAGGAAAAACCAGCAGTATCAGAGCTTACTACATTATCTAAGACGACCTGCTGCCAATGTTGCAAGCTTTGAAAGGGACTCGGTTGTTGCCTCGGTTCCTTTAACTTTTTCTTTTGATTTTTTTTTATACATAAAATGACACCCTAATCGAAGGTGGAATAGCTGTGTAACAGCATGAGACAACCTTCCCCATCCTTTCCTGTAGATAGCTCTTTTCTTTTTGGAAATATTTGTTCATTTATATAAACTATTTGCATTTGCAGAAATTTGTACTTTAGTTACTTTTGTCTGCACATCAGGCCAGCTTATGTCTGTAGTTGTTGTTAAACACCACTCCTGTGGATTTCTCTAAAATTTGATAAATCAACCAATACTCAACCTCCATTTTTATATAGAAAATCAATTTTTGCTTACTAAGTGCAGACATATTATTTTAAATTATTATTTTATCAAACTTTTGCACTAAATTTTTGCATCTTCCTTTACAACCCAGTTTTCCCAAAAGGTCTCCTCCTGACCTCAGCTAGCAGTCAATCAATTACACAAAAGCAGAAGAAACTGCACTTTTATGGAAGGGCATTTTCAAATTGCATGCTTAGTCGCTAAAGCACAAAGAAGTAAGACACTGTTGAGTGATAAATGCACACCGTCTAGAAAAATTGAGATTATGTATACTTCCTCAACTGTATTTCTACACCCTGCCTAGCTACTGCGCAGAACAAGTTAAGAGTAACCACACCTTGTATTTTAATGCATACATTATTGCAGCCCTGTCTATATAAAGTAACATACTGCTACTGATGGCATCTAAGAATATCTGCTTGTTTGGTGTTTAATCCACTGTACCAGTTTTTTTAAACCACTGATGGATGGATGGGAAGAGTTGTAAAAAAAAACTGATAACAGGAAGTGAAGCGCCTCAAGGAAGTGTATCTCAAACCATATGAAAGAGGAGCAGAGGATGATTAAGAGTGAGCATGAGTGCCGACTGGTGTGGATAGAGGTAGAGGAGAGGCCAAAGATCTCTGGGGGCATTAGATAAGTCAGGAAGAGAGGGGTTAGCAAAAGGGGGGAAAAGAGAGATTGTGCTTGTCCCCATTGCCTTCCTATCACTGACTAGACAACATCAAACGGTGGTGGATTTCTCTGCCGGTAGCTGCGAGAAATGGCCATTTAATGGAAACCATCTGTGGTTGAGTCTGTATGTGTGTGTGTCACAGTGTGTCCTATTAATAAAGCAAAACCTTAAACTTCGAAACTGTCAGGTGTTCAAATTAAGTCGATTGCAGCATTCACACATGTGTAGTTCAGGTTTGTCAACATCATCACACACTGGAAATGAAACATCAGAGATGTGGGAATGAAAGAAGAGATTCAGTGGTGCCATGGATGAATTGGATTTTTATTATGCATCTCAATTTTCATCCAGAAATCAACTTTTCTTCACCACTACTCCTTTTCCCTTTTTTCTTTCTTGATTTCAAGCTTGCGCTTCTCAGACTGAGCACATATTTTAGGGTTTCTTGAGTGTGTGTATTTGCGCTTTCTCCATCTTTGCTGTCTATTTACTGCTCTATTTTTAGTCCATCTTGTTAAGGCAGGCGGATCTCCCTTAAAGCAAGAAGAAGTTTGATACCCAGCTGTATCCCATTTTCAGTGCTTTGATGGCTCATTGATTCACAAATACTGTAATCTGTATAGGTGCTTCACAAGAAACTGAAGTATTGCTAAATTAAATCAACCCAAATAACTCCTTACTGGTGATGTACTAGGATTATCCCAGTATGGAAATAACCTTATTACTATCTTGACTGCTGGCTATCCTGCAGTTTAATTCAGTTCAACTCACTTATGAATAAACTTTCTAAGGAAAGTGTAAGAAACTGGTCTCTCAGGGAAAGGTCAAAGACTTCTTTCCTCGCAGGGTTTTTTCTTTGACCACAAATCAATCTGTTTAAAGTAAAGCACACTGGGGAAAGTCTTTCTTTTTTCTCATCAGGACTGAGAACTAAGCAGAGAGATTGGCAGGATCTTTAGTCCAGTCTGAGAAATGCAGCACTAAATCAAAAAGTGGGCAGACCTGTTCTGTTTTGGTCATGCCAAATTAGCACCTCAAAGTAAAAACAGTTGCTGGGGAGTCGTCCTACTGACCCACGGCCGAACAAATCAATGTACTTTTCCAAAATCGGTCTTATGGTCAACTCACTGGTGGCGTCAACAAATTGGAAACATATCAGTAATGAGTAATTATGTAGTTTAGTTGGATATATTCTTAGATTTATGCAGATGGCTTTAGTTTCTGTAAAGAGTAATAAATAATTTCACACAGACCTGAAGTCTGAACAGGTTTTGTTTTCATTTTGTGGTCTTTAATGTTACCAAACAAAGGACTTAAATGCTGTCTTTTCTAATGGAAAATTATTGGAAAGATGTATTCAATTTCTGATCACTCAAGCAAGATCTGACCACTTACTACACTGTGTGCTACAGTAATGGTTCAAATAATCTAGAAAGCGTAGAAAAGAGTAGAAAATGTCTGTGTCTGTCCTACCTTTTTAAAAACTGGTCAGGACCCACCAAAGATTTTAAGATTTTATATGTAACAAAGTGAAGATGACTTGCTTGTAAACACACAGACCTAAACTAATCAGTATCATTAGGCATTGATTTGCACAAACAACGTGTATCACACTTTAACATATGCACTGTCAAACACAATTTTGACTCTGGGACATATAATGGATCAAACCTTTGCCTGAGCCTGTTTGCAGCAACCTGATAACACATGCAAACAGGGCCTGATTAAACACATTGAGATTGGCATGATTTTATGGTTGCCTGTGCGCACACCCAAACTGTGCTGTGTGTGAAATGAAGACATGGCCAGTACACCCTGCTTTTAGACGGATATCTTTAACAAGACTTTACATGTTAGAAACACACAGCCATGCTCAGCTGTTGTGCGACTGGTAAATGCTGTGGAGGTTTGGATCGAAGGGCAGATCCCTCCTCTATTTGTCTCAATCTAAGAATAATCAGACTAGGATAGACATACAAACACACGTGCAAAGACACACATGCACACCAGCTACAAAACATTGCTTTCTAATTTTGCTTCTGGAGCGGCTTGCATGTCATTGTGCTTTTATTTATTTCCCTCTGCATTAGTAATAGTGTTTCCAAATGATTTTCCAGTTACTGCTTGCTGGCAGATCGTTTTACCAGCTATGAGCAGCAGTAAATGGAGTATGAACAAAGCATACTTGGCCTTATTTGTCTGTTTTGCTTTATGTTGAAAACCTTGGCAAACCTACTCGGACATGCAGATACAGGGTTGAATTGACTTCAGGGACAAGTCGCTTTGTGAATGAACCAATCTTGCAAGCCAGAGTACGTTTCTTCAATGCACAATGAGCACAAAATGGCAATAAAATGGACAATATGAGGGAAGTGTTAATTCTGTTTGAACAAATGCATGAATGAGTCTGTACAGAAAGGCTCTTGGTTAATACCTTTGGAAATGAAAATACACAGCTGAAAGGTACACATGGAGAAGATTGCAAATTTGATTGTTTGCTTTCCAGGAAAAAGCTGATGTTTCTTTGCATTTTTTTATAGAAAGATTGAACACTCTGTAAATTGTGCTTTGACTTTAGCCTAGATAGTTTGTAATCTATAGAATACCTAATCAGGAAATCAGACTCAAGTCACACCAGATAATATAGTCAGATACACATAAATGATTGTAAACTGTTGTTTTCCCCAATATTAGTTTGTGTTTACAGGTCTCAAAAGACTAAAATATAACTGAAACTACATAGAATAAGCTTAACTGGTATAAGCTCCAACTATGAGAAACACATTAGTGGGAATCCAACCTTGTTGTTTACATGCCTCACCTTAGCCATGTTACTGTGTAACCTCATTACGATTAGATTGTTGACTGTACTAGCAAACAAAACTAATAGACGTTATTCACAGGAAGACACGGTCAACATGTAGCATTAATAAATACCTGCATTTAGTTCAGGTGTGTAAGTGCCATAGCCCTGGTGTTGATCATGCAGAGTCACTGGCAAGGCTTCCTGGCATATGTAAATGAACATGGCAATGTTCCCCCTGCTGATGAAGCTTTCAAAGATCTGTTCACTTTGCAAGATATTGCGGATAGTAAGTTATTTCTGACCCACGGTCAGTGTTTGCAATAAGCTGCATGCACAGTTTTGTAAGAAGCAGACTGGAAGATCATTAAATACTCATGTGAAAAGAAATTACAAGCAAATCACAATAAATCATAAGGCTACACAAATATGCCCATAAATAATGCATGATATTCTGTGAGAAAACTAGACAGTTTTAGTACACTGTGAAGAGGAAGCAGCTCTTAGTCATTTGGTTTGTAGGTTTTGTTGTCTCTAAAAATAAACTACGGATGTTTTAGCATTAAAGTCAGCTTACTGAGCCATAGATGGGGAACGGAGAATTAAATATAGTCTTGTTAGTTGAGTCAACGTTTTCATTTTGGTTGTTTTTTTTAAATGAGATTCCACCTATCTTTGCTCAATATTTATTAGTACAGAAACACAGATGAATCACCTTCTCACTAGAGAGGGTAGTCATCATTACAGGGAGGTCATTAGATGTGGATGCATTACTTTGACGGAAAAGTATTGAGACTTGAACCATTATGTCAGTAAATGGAAACTGGCTGAATTAAATTTGGTACCAGCTTTATACAGAATGTGATAAAAAAAAACAAAAAAACACTCGGGCTGCTTTACTTGGGTTTCACTTAAAGCCACTGTAAGGTAATTATAATGTAACACATGTTTGTTGATGCCCAGAGAGAGGATATAAGAAAAATACACTCATTGAAAAGTGCTATCTAATGCTTGGTGTAGAACAGAGTAGTTTTTAATGGAAAATATAAAAAGAGATGTCTGTGTGTTGGATTTTGTGCTTTAATATCACATTCCAGCACCACGTGATGAATATTATGTAGCCATAAAATATGTGTGTTGTGGTAGTTCATTGTCTTAGAGTTGCCATTGATTGGTTCAGGCTGTAATAATGTTGTACTATGAAAACTGAAGGCCACAACTTTATTAGAAAAACAGGTTTTTGTGTTTTAGCCTATAATTTCACTAGAAATGTCATAAGAATATTTTAAGTCTTTTATTAGTTGTATGGACTTGAGAATAAAACCACTGTGTGAATATGCTGCCACTATGAAAGACTAATTCAAGTGTAAGCAACCTGTTAAGTGGGAACATAGAAATTTAACAGTTATGGCAAAGATTAGGTTTAATTTTTATTCGATTTAAATAGTAGTAAGCATAACTCTATAAAAAAAAAAAAAAAAAAAGACTTTACACTTTAAATGACTGAAATCACACCAAACATTAAAATAGCTTGTTTTATTTTTACAATATTGAGTGTTTAAAGGTTGCTGCACTTTGTTTCTCGTAATCAGCAATGTTGTATGCAGGGCTCCACACACACTAGTCTAACAGCAGGACTATGAATTTTCACATTTCATATTAAATCCTACTTTTAAATAAATGACTAATCTTCAGACCTTCCCAGTCTGCTGTTATCTTATAAATGAACCAGCGATTCCTAACCACAAGTTAACGTCTATTGCATATCACTGAATCCTGCTTCTGAGCTGGTAGAGATTATTTAAAATCAGTCATACCCTGAAAAAAAATGGATATCCGACAGATCAACAAGGCTCGTTGACATGAGTAAAAGTCGACCAGCAAAAATGGCTTTCATCAAAACCCCACTGCCTGAAGCTTATCTTCCGACTGTGATCTGGAATAGCGGACAGAAAGGATTTAACATCTATGGTCACGTTTAATTCATCAGTGTCAGTAGTTTGGAAGCTGAAAATGTTCCTTCTGTTTTTAGTTCCCCTGCAAGGCCCAAGAGCTCTGGGTTTGAAGTTCAACGCAGCTGGTGGCTGAGCAGAAATACTATTTAAACTAACTCTTTGAACTTTATCCCCTGTATGAATGCAATAAAACCGCTTAAAGCATGTTTTGTGTGTTGTAGGTACTCTACCAGCCTTAAGGTTAAACTATAATCACTGCTGAAAATACATCTCTCAATGTTCATATAAAATATGGCTTTTTTTTAACCATCTTGATCAAGTTTCTTATGTTTAAGTTGTACGACACACAAACCTATATAAACATGATACAAAATAAATGTATATTTTATACATAGAATATCTAGTTATGAGATTTAATGAGCAGGTCAAAGAGGAGCTACAGAGTCCTAATGTTTTTCTTTCCGTACATCCGTTAAACTGTTTTGGATCCCCTGCTGTTCAGTTCCTGCTGGAGGAACACCCAGACTCAGGGGTTTGTGTTGTAGGGAAAGCTGTTTTTTTTTTTCCAAGGAGATGTTGTCTCATAATCCTACCTAATGCAGTGTGTAGTTAAGATATTAAACAACATCCAACATTTTCCCTTTAAGCACTACAAGAACATTATTCATCTGTATTCATGATATAACAAAACCACTAACTGTGACTTTTTTTCTGTTTTCAATGAGATTATAGTTCACAACTTCATGTATAATTAACTCAAAGGATCAAATGCCTGCTTATGGAGATGGAGAGAGAGCACTCTGTGGGTTTGGACTACATCCTGAGTCGTTGAATTTGTCTCATGCTGTCTGCTCAAGAAATCCCAAAAATACCTCTAAGTATCTATTTAAATATGCTTACATTTCAGGGTCTTTGAAAGTATCAAAAGTGTCCTTCTCTAAACTAGTTTGGGACTCTGTTTAATAGCAGATGTGTTGCACTGCAGAAATCTCCCAGTATATTGATACAAAATTGTCCTCTTGCAAGCAGAGACCTAAAAGAAAGTCATTTTAGTGAAGGGGAATTGGTTTAATGTAATGAAAAGATTTATTTGTGAACCTGTCTGTGTGTCTATTTACCATCTCTGTATACATAAAACTCCCCTTTTTACCCCAGAATTATGTTATCCTTTATCTGCTTGTTTAAACCCAGAAGATGAGTAAATCACATCATGCCTTGCAAATGAATACGTTGATTGCAAACTGTGCATCATTACAGGGCACAGATACATTTCTCTATTCAGTCAGCTGATTTGAAAATGTTTGATTTGCAAATACTTAATGTATAAATCAAGGTTTCTTCCTAAACCCAGCAGGATTAACAGCAACGTTCGGACAAGTATGCAGCATATCTGTTCTTTGTATCTTTTGTGGTGATAGCAGCAATTTCAGCACCATGGCCAGCTCACCATGAGCACTGAGACTGTGCTAAAACCAGCTTGAAAATACATAAAGATACCAACCCTAAAACATCTTAGATGTTTCATGAGTAAAATACTCTAGTCAAAAATCTTTATTACATAATTTGGTGTGTAGAAAAATAAACAAAACAAAAAACTTAAGCATAATAAATGGAAATAAAAACCCATAACTGACTTGTATTATGATTAGGGCACTAGCAACACGCAAACAAGACCAAATATCAGCCAGTAGGGATGAAAAGACAGAAAAATGCTATGCAGCTACCACATATAAGACAATTCTTATATATTCTTTGCTAATTATCAGTAATTTTGCCAAGAAGCTTGCTGCAGTAATGTTTTTCCTTTATCTGTCTGCCCACAACTTTACACAAAAACTGCACATATTTAACTTAGAATTTATGAAGTGATCTCAATTAACACCTATATCCAGAATTTTTTTAAGATTTCTTCATCATTGTGAGATATAATCTTCTTTATGCATATAATGCCACTATAAATAGTCGTAGTGCTTGGCTAAAAATTAGAGATGAAGTTCCCAACAGATTTTACAAAATGTCAAAGTTAGATTTGGATTCCAGCAAAATTCTGGATCCTAAGAACCAGAACAGGAAAAAGTATGGGAATTTTAATCTCTGCAACAGCATAGATTAAGATATAAACTACAACACTGTGACTTCATTATCAGTCACTCTAGAAATTATTATAGGGTTTTGAATCACAATGTAAATAAGTTGCTTGTCGGATGTCTGCAATGGCAATGATTCTCCATGACTCTATAATTTCCATTGGTTTGCTGCATTTCTACAGCAGCAGGTAAAATTGCTTCCTTTGATTGTGGTCCCCCTTATTTACCATATTTTCCAGACTATAAGTCACACTTTATTTTAGTTTGGCTGTGTCTATGTCTCTGTCAGATAGGACTTACATTTTCTCAAAATATATGTAGACACCTGTGAGAGGGACCCTCTGGGCTTGTGCTTAAACTTTACAACATAAAGTAGTAGAGTCTACTTGTGAGATCAGTAAAAATGCACAGCTTTATTATGCAATCACATAAGATAGCCTATTTAGCCTTTACACTTAGATAATTATTGATCAATTAATATTGATTTAAGAAATTTTAAATGCAGCCATGAGTTTGTCCCAATGCACTGTCTCAGACTGTGTCTCAGTGTTAGGAGGCATGTGCAGAGTTTTATGAGAGGTAGGCATTTTTGCTTTTCTATGAAGACACCACCAAACACCCCCCCACCACCACCCCATTTAGCCTTTGGAACTCATTAGATGTGTATTATAGGGTTGCAAAGGCCGTTGGAATTGGATTGTTAATGGGGCAAATACTCATCTTTTACTTCTAGCAAGAAGATAAGAAAAATATGAGAGGCTAAAGAGTTATGGTGTGACCTTTCTAGCAAAGAGGAAATGTGATCATAGTTATTTGATCAGCACAGACTGTGTTCATCAATGCTTGCCTTATCCCTAGGTACAAACACCAAAAACAGTCACACATATGCCGCCTGATGAAACGTAAGTCTGCTGTTTAACAGGGTAAATGGCAAGAGCCTCCCACTGGAAAAACGGTGAAATAATTCATTTGTTTCAGGTGCAAGTGGTTGATTTTAATCAGGAATGTTGTAGTGAGAGACCTCTCATTCCCCTAACAGCAATGTTAGAAGACTTGCCTGTGGTTTTGGAAATGTATTACTGTTTCAGAAGCATTGTTAGAGAGCTATCTGGCTTTTTTTTTT
>JBAMIG010000005.1:4881633-4892414 GCA_037177335.1 Kiunga ballochi
TATATATATGTGATTTCTAATGTTGTGCAGCTGTCATTTGAACTGTATGAAGGGAAAGGTGTTGTTACATTGCCAGGTTACATTTCAGCAGGTCTGCCCAATTAAGTATTTCCTGTCATGTGAACATAAAAAAACTAAAGAAAATGCAGACAGAATTGTTTATGTATTTATATTAATACACCTATAAGTCTGTAAAATATAAGAAAAACCTGCAGGAGGTACTCCTAACGAGCGCTCCTCAAAATAAGTTAACCTTGTTAAGCTAAGGTTACCATCAGAGGCCATACCAAATCTGCTGCCGTCCCAGCATAAATGTCCATGATGGCAAATTGAACAGAACTTTATTTGATTGTAAAATCCTCTTTAACCTGGTCATATTAACTTAAGTCTGATGATAAAATAGGTGATGCCCGTGTTACTGTATTCTGGATGCTTGTAGAATGATGAAACCAGCTTTCAAAAAAGCCATGAAAGATTGTAGCCTTTCAAGCTAAACTGGTGACGAAGCACAGATTTGTTGGGTGGTTTCAAGAGGGCCTTCAAATTTGGAGCGCCACTATGACACATGTAGCTGACAAATCCACATTTTAAAGTGTGCACACACTGAATTGGGATCTAGCTTATGAATAATTTCTATTGTATTCCTGTAATTGAACTAATATAGCCAAGCTCTACAGTAGCAGGGTGAGGGGCTTTACTTTCCAAAGCTAAAAATGTAAACACTTGTGGATCCACAGGGTACTTTGGATAAAAAGCACTCTCTGAATGACAAATGGGCTGTCGAACAGTCCGATAGCTGTAGGCGGAAAGGCCTTCCTGAAAGGCTCAGTTTAGCGCACTGGGAGGAAAAGGGTTTTAGTCCGGAGGTGCTCTGCTGAGCTGTGAGCACAGCTCATTGTTTGTGGAGGCAAAAGTTCTCCCTTTCCTACCCTGCTCTGTACCGACAGCTCTGTTGTTTTGCAGCAAAGGCCAATGATCATGCTGTGTTCTTTGATGAGCTACATAGTCTGTAAAGTGTTCCTTTTTTCTCCTAATACCAGCTCAGGGTTTCACCTTGGATTTTGGCATTGCAATGGTGTTGGGCGAACCCCAACTTTACAGTGTAAGGGGTAATCACTATTTGTGATATAGAGCAGAGATGATAAAATTAACTTGACTCTTTTGGGAGGTTGGGGGTTGCTGCTTGGGAAACAATCCCTACTGTATTGGCAGGGGAGACACCGTACCTTCAGTGTTATATTCGTAGGGTTGCTTTTCCTGTTGCTTAGGTTTTTTTTTAAAGTTATTATTAGTGCAAGCTGCCATGAATTCAGGCATCTGCCCCATTTGACAGCACCAAAATAGTCAGCTGTATCAATCTGACATGTTCATCAGCACCCTGCTCTGCCTCAGCAAGTACCCCTGCATGCCCTGTAAACATGAATTTACAACAAAATGATGTGAATAACATGAATTATAATCAGGCATAACTAATCAGATCTGACATCTAAAGAGTGCAATAAGACAGAATAATCTCTAGTGTTTGTGCGCCTGCATAGGAGTGTTTCTTTGGTCTTACTCACCGCTTGTTATGCTTATGCTAATATTTAGTTGAAAGTTGTTGTTACCTATCAAAGTTCTTACAGGAAAGCAAACACATGGTAATGCACTAAACACACAAACTGGCATGGATGTGTAATGTACTTAACAGGCACTCTGTAGATGGCCTTTATGTACACACACCCCCTCTTTTCTACTGTATGCAGCTGATGAAGCTGTTGTATGCAGCACATTGCACCCACAGAGGCATACCTAAAGCCTAGTAATGAGATTTGTAATGTGCTTATATCCTTTTTTTTCATTCGACAGAGGGATTGAGAGAAGAGAAGGATTAGGCCTGTATTATCACACTCAGTGTAGAGAGGCGTTGAGAGAGGGACAGGGCCATGGACGGAGTAGGGGGTAATGACAGCAGACTTGGCCAGAACATTATCCTTGCAGAGAAAAAGGTCAGGTGTGTGCAGTGGCAGTATGATGAATGAATTTGATGACGGTGGATATAAAAGGAAGAGGGAGTGAAAACAAATATTGTAATGCCATTGAGATGTCTTATCTTAAGATTAGAAGAAAGGGTAAATGACAAGGAAAGCTGTTGTTCCCACAGCACTGAGAGGAAACTACGAAGGAGAATGCGAGGGCGTCCTGACAGAACCTTTTTTTGGACTTAAAGGCCATTATTTTCTAATTAGGATATGTAGTCTAAAATGTTCCCTCCGAAGGCTGATTGCTGGTGGTTCATCGATGGTGTGGAAGTACACCTTGTTTCAATTATCTGGATTTATTTAATGGAGGACATCTAGAGGTTAATCACTAGATGTCTCTAAGCCAGCTCTAGGAAAAATGACTAATAAAAATGACAGACTACTTCCCTCTTCCCAATTATACACTGGTATTTCCATTCATAAGATGAGAGTAGAGTGGTGTGTTAAATAATAGAATACAATATATAATACAGATGGAATTAATGTCAGCGGTGCTCTAACCAGGGATGTTTCTGTGTGGAGTTTGCATGTTCTCCCCGTGTTAGCGTGGGTTCTCTCCGGGTTCTCCGGCTTCCTCCCACAGGCCAAAGACATGCATCTTGGGGATAGGCTGATTGGTGATTCTAAATTGCCCATAGGAGTGAGTGTTAGTGGTTGTTTGTTTCTGCGTGTTACCCCTGCGATAGACTAGCGACCTGTCCAGGGTGTACCCTGCCTCTCGCCCGTTGACAGCTGGGATAGGCTCCAGCCCCCCCGCGACCCCGTTGGGGACAAAGCGGTAGAAAATAGATGGATGGATGGATGGAATTAAGGTCTTAATATCCCGTTTTTGTGTTCCCCTTTGTGTTTGATGTTTGGATCAGTTTAAATGTTAATCTTCAAACAAAACTAGAGGTTTGGTGGGTTTATCATTTTTATTGTTTAGGTACAAACTTTACAGCTGGGTTTCTTATAAGGAGTCATAAAGAGTCTTAAATGCTGCTTTCTGAAACCTGAAGATAGTCTGCTGTACAAATACATGAAGCAACTCCAAAGAGACTTTCTTTATAGATTGTTCTGTCAAACCTCCCATATGTGGAAGAAAATGAAAGCTGTTTTTGAGCAGTGCTGCCAGTCAAAGGTTTTTAACCAGGTAGTATTTTAGCAGTTTGGGTGAATTATTTAAGGTAGTTTGGTGCTGGAGAAATGGACAAGGCATAAAATAAATGATGTTTGGTTGTTGTTAACTTGTAGATTCTTATCTGTGGCTGTTCTGGCACACCTGACTTTAATCAAACACTCGTTGGTAGACACACCACAGAGATCTGGTAGTCCAAATATTCCACAGTGCAAAGTTGCAACAGATTTCTCAGGATTGCTGTTTGGTGAATGTCTGCTCAGAATAGAGATAAAGTTGTTTTTTATTCTGAAATGGACTTTTGATTCAATTACAGAACCTGCAATGTGGTGACATTTTTTTTCACCCACGTGACTGCGTGGTATCTTCAAAGCAAAGTGTTTTTAGTGATCCATAATGAAAATCTATTTATTAAAACACAATGTCATATTAGGCATGTATTTTTTTTTCTTTTTTAACGTGCTTTGCCCAGCATCTGAGCAGGCAGAATCATTGTCTGGATGCTGTATTGTGCTGAGCAAATTTACTTTTACCAAGAGAATCTTCATGTATATACAGTACAGACCAAAAGTTTGGACACACCTTCTCATTTAAAGAGTTTTCTTTATTTTCATATTTTGCCGGACTCAACCGGAAAAGAAAAGAGGACAGAAAGACAGTGGAGAGGATAAAAGAGAAAAACGGAGAAAAGAGAAAGACGCCATAAAAGAAACTGCCATCCAACCAAACGTTATTTCATCCACACACCTGCACAGAAAACAAAATCAGTATCTCGCAGGGCTTCACAAGATGATTAAAGAGTTACCAGTGCTACATTCATCAGAGATATAAAAGCAAACATATTCATCCTGAATAAACCTAAATAAACCTAAAGAACAGCTCAGTGACAGTGTGATCATGTAGAACATACAAAGTGAAAAGTACCCCCTGAAAGGTGAGATTAAAAGCATATTTTCAATCAACATTATGTATTGAAATGTTACAAATCTGTTTGATGATGATGATGATGATTTCTTTATTTCGGTAAAATAAAATAAACAAATTATATACAAAAAAGAAATGTAAATACAATCACATTTCTACAACATATCAGGTTGTAGGTTTGATCACCTAGTTAACCACTCGCACCGGGTGTTTTTCAGCGCCCTCCTTGATGGAAGCCTGTAACGTAGTTTCCTATATTTTATTAACTAAATATTTAGGTGTCACTGATTGGGGTAGGTTGTTTTGCCATCTCGTTCATACTGTTGAAGGATGGGTAATTTGGGCAAAATACTGTTCAAATGGCTTTAAGTGGTTTGATTATAATTAAAATATTCAAACAAATGTCAGCAGCTTAAAGAAATGAAAAAATAATCCACATTACCTTGGCAACTACTAGGTTGTGTTGGCCCTAGTTTACATTTATTTTATTAAATGCGCTCCATACTGAGCTTTTTGGAGGGTTGTCTTTGGTTTTGTTTTGTTTTTTTCAGTTTTGTACTCTATTTACATAAACTATGACACACACTGCCAGCTCACTGCTCCTTCTGGTGTTTTACTGTTGCTTGACAAATATCTTGGTCATTCAACACGATCTTGTGATGGTTACAAGACAGAAATGATTGCATAAACCACTGGATCATTTTTACATCTTTAAGAATGTCGAGACAATTCACTAAAACTTTTCAGTCTCCAACTTGATCTACACTGCATTAATGTTGATAAATATTAGGATGTCAGATGGTGTGAGTCTGAGTCAAAACAGCTCTGTTAGCAGTAAGCGTCACATAGGGCTTGCAGTTAAAGCAGATTAGTGTCCACTCCACACCTTTCTAACCTCGGTTTGAAGGCAAGGTGCAGCAAAGAACAACACGGTTACTACTACACTGTAGAAATGCTGCTGTTTTCAACTAGTTTAGTTTAGTTCACCTAGCATTACAGCCTGCCATGTTCAGTCCTAACATCTTCCTAATCCACTTTCTCATCTACCTAAGGAGCAATAAGATCACTAAAGGCCACATATTGTTAAAATAAGAATAAATATTAAAAAAAACAAGTTTGAAACCCACACAAATATTTTGCTTGTTTTAAAAATTTCCTTGGGAAATTAGAGTATTTTATTAATAATTATGTTTGATGTTAATGATAAATTGAATAATTTATTTGAAAGTCCTGTCTTAAACACCTAAAAATCCTGTCCCTAGTATTTAGTCATCATCCTGAGAACTGGAAGCTTACAGAGAAGCTGGATGAGGGAGGCTTTCAATGTAAATGAGAGTATGTTCAATGTAAGTGGGTCAGTTGTTCAGCACTGCAACCACGTGGGACTGGTATCTTTTAACTAAGTTGTTTTTTTCCTGACACCACACAAGAAACGCACAAATGCTTTCAAGAGCTTGTTTTTGTCTTGGAAACTGTCACATTCAGAAACCATTGTATGGATAGACACTGTGGTCCCAATTGTGCAAAGACAATTTTATCAAATAGTAGAAATGGTAAAAACACAAAGTATAAAAATATTACATTTGAGTAAGAAATGATGGGACTTGGAGAATAAATCATGGTGTGACTCTCCAGGGGAAACAGTCTACACGGGAGACTAAGTATCTCTCAAGACATGAGAAAAATGAAAACTAATGCTACCAAGACTTTACAAGAGATGCTACAACTGTTTCTGTCATTTATTTAGCTTGTGCTGGCCTTGTAAATCCTTTGAGCAGATATAATTTGTTCTCTGGGGTTAGGAAAAACAAAAAGGGTCGAGCAAATTTTCAATTGCACAGAGGAGGGGAGATGAAAGGCTGGAGGACATCTAAACAGATAGTGTCTCATTAACACGTCTAATTGATTGATGATTATACACAACGAAGTAACAATGAATCCAAACTGAATGCTAGTTGTTTATGCCTCAGGGTGTGGTTGTTTAAATGCAAATCTGAGAAGAAAGTTTGTTGTAGTTGCAAATGCAGTGTTTGACTTATTTGATTTAAGGATCACTCACTCTAATAAAGCATAAATGCCAGTATTTGTCCTGGGAATTCTAGATGTTTTTGTTGCTCTCTGCAAATGCTTTTAGCAGCTATGTCTTAGCTCTGTGTATGGCTCATTTCTGTAGAAACCATCATCTAGTGCCCTCGTGCTTCACGTCTGGCAATCTTCACCCAAGTTCCTCAGGGAGAGTAGCCTGCAAGTTTTCAGCAGCACTCCTAATGGATGTTACTAGTTTACTCATCTTTTAGCTTTACATCACTTTAAATCATCCAACAGGGTCTTGAATATAAACATCCTAAATGCCCAACCTCATCTGAATTGATCCCTTTTAGAACATGAGCTTTCCTTCTCAGGCATATTTAGTGTGGTGGTGTACATATTCTGTAATCATTTGTCGTGTTCTTTGTTTATCCAAGAAAAATTGAGTTAAAACTGATCCTCTCGCTTGTACACTAAATTAAAGTGGTGCATATTTTTTAGTATGTGTTTTTGCTTATCTGTGCCATCATGGCCGTAGCCTCTGCTCCCTGTTTTGTATTAGTTTCAATTAGGATTTTGTATCTTTCCTACAGCTCGATGTTTGCAGAGATTCACTGCATGTTATTTATAAAGTTCTAAAGATACTTTGTAACAAGCCCACCTAATTTGATAAAGCCTAATTTTTTAGTTTCATTGGGATTGTCATTAAAATGTAACAAAGCACAGTTAAGATCGGATGAAAAAAACTGATTTTAAGAAGGTTTTTGAAGAGAAGATGTCAGCTTAGAATGGAGGCTTGCCAGAGTTTGTCTATACAGCATTGAGAAACAGGCGCCTGTGAGTGCTGGCTAGCTCAGTCTGGTCACCAGAGGTGACATTGGAGCTCCAGAGTAAAGACAGTGTTAGATGACTTAAAAAAAGGGAAGAGACAATGTATGAGACCTCCATCTCAAAAATAGTGAAGTGTGTGCAGAAAAGCCGAGTAGGGGGACTTTTGTAGGTTTGATGGAAATGAGAGGGTGTGTTTCTGTTTAAGTGGGTCACTTGTCAAGCACAGCAACCATGTGGGACTTGTCGCTTTAACACTTTATTTCTCTTTGGCACAATAGAGCATACACACAAAACCATTTCCAGGAAACTGGCACTTGCAGAGCCCATTGTTTTCAAAGGCACTGTGGTCCCAGCACACCCCCTCTCATTTCCTCCATACTGCCTTCACAATAATGTCAAAGATCACACAAGCAGCAAAAAACAATTTAGCAGAACATGGCCTGATGGCAGGTTTAAGACTGCATGAATGTGATTAGTTGGACTTTATTTAATTGTTCTTTTTGTGTTTCACCGTTGTGCGTCTTACATTGATCTTGATAAGTACAAATGACTGTTTGCTGTAGTAACGACATTTCAGAGTTCATCTAGCTTAGGTTCCAGAGAGTGCAGTACCTGTGTCATTGTGATCATGTCTAAATATCCATATCTGTGTGACCCGTTCATTTTTCACATGTTGGCCTTAAAAACAATTACAGCAAAGATAATTTGTTACAGAGGAGGTTGGGCAAATATTCAGCCACAGAGATGGAGGACACAGAGTTGGAGGACATCTAAACAAGCAGATAGTACCTCATTAACTAGTCTAATTGATTGATGACTGTACACAACACAACAAAAATAGATCCAGATTCACACTCCAATGTTAATGCCTCAGGTTATGCTTTTGTGTAATTGCATGGCAGAGAAGAGAAAGATTGGAGGATGATTGTGCTGCTGTCTAAAGAGAGAAGACTGTGCAAAGATTAAAAGTATGGATAAAGATCTTAATTTTTAAAATGGCTAAAAACACTGAATATGTGGAAATGCAATGTTCATTATAAAACTAAGATCTTTTTGAGATGCTCCATTTTGGGTGTTATTAGTTAATCCTAAAATCTGTGTCTCGATTTCAGTCCATTTTTTATTTCTTATGTATGTTTAAGTGTGTGTGTGTGTGTGTGTGCGTGTGTGTGTGTCCGTGTGTCCGTCTGTGTGTGTCCCAGACAAGATAACTAAAAGCCTACAAACGTGTTGAGTTCACATAAATCCTGTAACTTGTTTCTTTCTAATGCCAGTTTTACCATTGCAAGTTTGGATCTGGCCGTTCACTAAAAGGTAGCTGCCTCCTTTATATAGAAAATATGACCATGAGTCACTGTTAGTGGGTGGTGTGTCTAATAGCTGGCTGCTGAGGTTATATGTCTGCAGTCTTTTATAGCTGATCTTCTTCACTTAGAATGATGAAGAGAACTTCGTATAGCAAATACTATTTGTGCCAAAGTATTGTATGAATTATCGTTGCAAATAAAGAAAATCTGTATCTTCTTCTAGTTGACACATTTAGCTAAAAGTTGTTGTAGGTTGGTATGCTGTTAAATATACACTAAACAAAAGGGTACTAGCTATGGGTTTTTTTTATTGTTTACAGTTTTATCCCAGTATTTTATTGTAACTCTTCACAAACTGTTGTTTCAGCTGGTGTGTAACTGGCTATTCAACTCAGTCCCACATGAGCTGCAGTCCTGCAGGTTTGCAATGCAGCAAAGATAGTCAACACACCAGACTATCAAGATCTGCTCAGTGACTCTTTAATTTAAGTCAGATGTGCTGGAGCAGGGATACATGGAAAGCCTGTGGGAATAGACTGAATAGTCCCGGTCTATACCCACAATTTCCCACTTCATTACCACTCTGTTGTCCCTCTCCAATAACATCTTGCTTTTTTTTTTTCTTCCTAACCACTTTTAGGTGACCCACCCATTGGTTTCCGTGATGTGTTACTCCGTGATGGTCCTGAAGGATTTGCCAAGGCTGTCCGTGCTCATCAAGGTTTGTTACTAATGGATACAACTTTCAGGGATGCTCATCAGTCCCTCCTGGCTACCAGAGTTCGGACCCATGATCTGAAAAAGATCTCTCCATTCGTCAGTCATAACTTCAGCAACCTTTTCAGTCTGGAGAACTGGGGAGGTAAGTCTCCTTGTGTTTTTTTTTTCTTTTTATTGTAGATTGCACCTGCATTAGTTTCCACATTAAGCTAAAATAACTGTTTTTGTGTGAAACTGCTTTTCAGGAGTATTAAACAAATTTACTCAAGCAAATTAAAGTATTTTACAAGCTGTAATATGAAAAGCCTGTTTTTAAAAGGCCATTAGAAATAATGCATAATGTCGAACTGTATTGGAAAGGCAAATGCTGGCTTCACCTTGAATGCCACACCAATGCTGTTTCAATATAGTTAAAAAAGAGGAGAGGAAAAAGCTGAAACGAGAACAAAAACAGCCTCTTAATCCTCACGTAAGGGCTGCATTGCACATGGGTTCATTAAAGGAAAAAAAGGAACCAGACCAAATAATCCGTCTGACACAGTACTGTTTCCCCTGCATGGTCTTCAATGGATGAAGACCAAGTTTGAATGAGCTAATTTAGATCAATCCAACACTTGGATGGTTTCTTTAGATTAAATCAGGTATGTTGCTGCGTTACCCTGTTCAGCAACATGCATACACCAGAAAGTGTGAAAGATTTGTGAGATTTGAGTAATGTGCAAACATAAGATTCAAACAATACAGACCTTGTTGCAGCTTTTTTTTCAGCGATTGACTCGTTAGATAGCAATAGAAGAAGGTTAGACAAAAATAACTTTATAAAGTTGTTTCCAGAGAAACTTTGGTGCTCAAAACACTTCCTGAGATCTAATTCCTCTTGGTAGCAGACAAGAGTTGCATCAGTTAGTTGGAAAGTTGTGTATTTTATTACTATGAGTGGGCATTTTGAGCAGATCTTACATAATTAAACCGTCTCCTCAATCTAATTTGGAATAAAGCTGCGGCAAGCGGAGTTTATTTTCATTGAAAGGATTTAGATGGTGTCTGGTGTCCTCCATGAATAATGTGTGTTACAAAATGACTGACCCAGAAATGGGTGATCTGAAATAATGTAAGCCACGTATAAGTAGTTGCATTAAAGCACGTCTTTGAAGAGGGTCTGTGACAAGTTGTGGTAAAGTTCCCCTGGTAGGAGCAGGATGAATAGGAGTCAGGGGAGCCCTCTGGCTGTGTGTCTCATTATACTTTATAAATTAATTCTGAAAGGGAGAATTGCTTTGATTAAGGCACATAAATGTTTTTTTTAAGATTAGTTTTCTTTGTGGAAAGTCTTTTTATATTTCCAGATAAGTCTGTTGTAAAAAGTGTGTTGCTACAATAGAACTGTGTCAGCACTTATTTCCTGAAGCAGTCTGATTCACAGCAACCTGGTTGGATTAGATTTTGATTAAAACCCAGTGGATATTGATTTGTTTAGAGAGATTTGTGTTGCAACAAAATCATTATTAAATTTTAAGATATTCTGATCATTTCCTACAAGACTGAGCCTATTAACATAATCATCTCTGTTAGTAGTCACTGTAATAATGTAATATGACTTATGTACATTCATCAAAATAATATATTTGAAGGTTTGCCTACTTTGTACATTTGTATGTGTTGATGTCTCTTCATGTTGTTTTCCAAACAATGGGTATGTTGGAGTGTAGCAGAGCCTTCAGGGAGGTTGTTGGATATGAATGTCAGAGTTTAGAGTAATGGTAAATGGACTCATACTTATATAGCGCTTTTCCAGTCTTATTGACCACTCAAAGCGCTTTACACTATACAGTC
>JBAMIG010000005.1:4907993-4920405 GCA_037177335.1 Kiunga ballochi
TGTAGCTGTGTCCCATGAACACAAAATAGTTTTATTACATGCGTGTGACAAGGATTATTTATCACGAGGAGAGCTCTTCTGGGCCGCCTCATCCACACGTTTGTATTTTACACACTCGGGTAAATGAAAACAAACATTGAAATATCTGTCATACAAAAGGATATTTTTGTGTTTTTTTGAAGAACAACATAATCGTTACATGGATAAATAAACCCAGCATATCACGTTGCTAGGCAACACAGGACTTGAGTACTATGGGTAATTCTGTACACTAGGTGGCTGTCTCATTTCAAACTGTAGGCGCACCTTGGAGTGTGCAGACCACAAAGAACACTTTAAATACTATGAAATAAAATATAATGTAACTGGGCACCTTCCGTTTATTTGTAGTCATAGATTTCATATAAATACTGCACATTCTGGCTGATACTACAGACGGATATGGAGCGCTTGGTGATAGATTGACTTAAACTTACCGTGGTACCATCCACAGATACTTACTGCGTGAGTGTGTTTAGGCTTAATCCATGCTTTATCCTGTGTGTATATGCTAGGTACTCGATAGTTTTCACTGGACACATGTCTTCCATTATGGCAAAGTCAGCAACTGGAAACACGTGACTGCACGTCCTCCATACTTATCATTTGAGGTTAATCTTGGTGATCTTTACCACTAGATGTCAGTAATGCTTATGCAGTTATCTTTAAGTTGTAGGAAGCATATTGATTCATCTAATGATTAAACTGTTCAGATGTTTTCTTTGTAGGTGAGATCCCATTATATTAGACCTAAATGTGAACTACAAAGCTGACAAATGGCTAATCCTCTGATCCTTCCACAGGATGTGATTTTTCTTCTTTCTGGAGTCAATTAGTACATTAATTTACAATCAGTGTTCTCAGACGCACTGCAGTCTCATCAGTGCTGATGTCCTTGGGCAGTTTGTGACATGCTGTTGCTTTGCTTTTAGAGTCTCATATTTAAACTCTAGTTGTTTTATCCACACATAACTAGGGTACGCAGAATACTGCGTTACACATGCATTTAGTTCCCTTGCAAAATTAGAGGGTCACCAGAGGGTGAAAGATTTGAGGAGGGTACAAGGATTAAGTTTTTGTAGGAATTGGGTATGTCATAGGATCTGTTCCAGATGTGTATTCAGAGAATATTCAGTCAGATCTGTGAATGATGTATATGTGGATAGTATCCTTTAGTAGGATTTGCTATGGATGTGTATACTGACAGGATCCTAAGCTGGATCTGTTACAGACCAGATCTTCCCAAATATCACCAGAAACATTATGGATATATGGCAGAAATGTACACTTGTATACTTTTGGATTTCTCATGGTGCATAAATGACCCTTTTTTGTTCACAACAGACTTGCTGTGTAACACTGCTGCTTAAACATTTTTTTTTATTAAAATGTTATTAAAGTCAAACAATGGCTTAATGGATCAACGTAAAATGGGAACAGCTCTGTAGCTGCTACCACCTCTTGTATCATCATTGCATTTTCTGTCACTCACATTAAACAAGACACAAGTGCAAAAAGCAGCATCTTTCCATGCTGCACTTATGCATCAACTTTGGAAATTTAATCAAGCTCTTAAGCGGTCATATAAGGTACTGCATCTTGAGAAGCACAAGTAACACATGTTCGGGGGAGAGGGGATATTAAATAGGCCAAACAGACAGCATGATGTCCAGTTCATATCTTCACTGGGGCTTTTTTGTTTTTTGCACAATATGGGGCGTGGAAACATTAGTTGCTGGATTTGTCAGTCTCTGTGGGTGCCCTTGAAGGAGAATGGGCTAGGCTATTTGCTAGGCTCTTTGTCTCTACAAGAATATTTAATTACTTGTTGAAAAATGTGTCATGAAGATATTTTTCTAGCTGCACATAAAGCTGCACAGCAACAGAGCTGTTAAATCATGCCGTGCTCCGACTGTAATGTGTGACATGCTCTGATAAGGAAACCTTTAGCTTCACTGTTGTTCTCCCCATCGACACATTTAACCCACAGCTGAAGGCAACAGGTTTATGTGCAGGAGCTAAAAAATATTCAGAGTAATGTAGAAAGCCTGATATAGAGCAGCATAAAAGCACCATTTAGACACAGTCCAGTTCAGTGACGGAATATCAAATTTTGAGCATCCACCACCCAGAAAGACGAGTCATTACTCAAGTTTGAGATGTTCTTCTGTCAGTCAGTTTATTCATGGAATTTCAATTTGCCTCACTTGAGGTTCATATTGTGATGCAGCACATGTTTGCACACTTATACTCCATCCTGGTATGAACCCCCCTGCTTGTCTATACATAATGCATGTACAAGCAACTCCCCTCATTCTAACACTACCACTCACCTTGTGCCCATCTTTTCATCCCCTCCATTTCCTCTTTCATCTGACTGTTTCACCACTTTTGTAATCAAGCATTATCCCTTGGATATTTCCATACCTCCCTGACCTTAGTCTGATTATTGCTTTCCTCCATTCCCACACTCCATCTCTGCTTCATACCAGTAATCAACTCTGTGCAGCGTCTCTTCCTTCCTCACTGTTCCCATCACTCCCGCTTCTTCCATATTGTGTCTGCACCCTCCTTCTTTGGCCTCCTCCTCACGCAGTGACAATGCAATTAACAAATTAACAACACTTTATGTGCATAGTTTACCCCCTGAGACACTGTGAAACAGCCTTTTCTCATCCAACCCATCTACATTGTCCCTACAAAATGGCCAGAGAAGCACTTCCACTACTAATTGATCCTTCTTTTAGGATGTTTATCAGTGTGCAAACGCTACGGAGCATTTTAAATGCCATATATATTCCCACACTTTGTTGCAGTTGAATGAGGACTTGCTTTACAGTGGTTGTTGTGTGTGTTTGACCACATTTACTTAGCTTATGCATCATGCATTGATTAAATATATGCTGTAACATTGCAGTCAACCAATAGTGGCATTCAAGCACACAGATACACATGTGGCTTGTATATAAGCAATATGACATTGACACTTCATACCTTAACAATTGAACACTTGCAGAGAAGCAAATGAAGACGCAGTAAGCTTATTGTTAATCTATCCATCACCTCTTGACCCCAATTCTATTTTTTTCTTTTGCTTTTCATGTTTTCTCCCCAGTATTCATCGATCCTCTCTTTTTAACTTATCTTTTGAAGCTCAACTTGTTTCCTTTTACAATTGAAGTTGAGTTGAGGGGTTACCAACTCCAGTCCTTAAAGCTACAGTCCTGCTAGTGTTTGGCGTTTCCCTCCTGCAACACATCTGACTCAGATCAATGTGCATATGCAGATTTGGATGTTGGCCTCTACACAAGTCTAATTAAGTCTGTAGCTGTGCCCAAATGTGCATCCCATGCCCTAACCCTTTATTCACTTCTTTTCCACTATATAGTGCCTTCTGTCTTTCTCACTGATATCACATAACTACTGTCTGTAACTATGGCAACCATAGCAAATCTTTTTTAAGGTTTGTATTATATCTGCCATTGTAAGCTTTGGCCTGGAATACCTTATTATACAATACAATGCAATACGTCAATATTGACCCATCTAGTGACCATCTTTTCAAGATGCAAATGCATTGCATCATTTGAGTGCACCACTTTTTTTTCTCAAAGTACATTCGGACACCCCTACAAAATCCACTATATAGGGCACTGTGTAGGGTATATGGGCACATTCAGACATAACCTGTATGGCAGGTATGTTGGAGCAAGAGAACTCCAAACACTTGAAGCACTGTGGCTCAAGGACTGGAGTTGGCCACCCCTGCTGTAAACAATTACACCACTCTTGTTTTTTTTTATGATGCTTTGCCAGAATGTCCCAAAACATCATTATTAAAGTTTTCTTATTATAAACTAAAAGGTGAGAAAATATGGATTATTAATTCTACCCTTTTAACATTTTACCCATCGGTGCTCTTGGTACCAGTTCATCTGCTCTGGTACATTAAAAAAAGCATATTTTGTGTCCACTGTAAGAGGAGAATCTCTGTTAAAGCTTGTTAAAACCCTTTCTAAGACTATCAAACACAACAAATGTGTAAAAAAAAAAAAAAGAATACTTAATTTTTCCCAAAGGAAAATTCTGTTTTATTACAGCTCCACCAAGATTACAACATGCAGCACATATACAGACATATACAGAAGAGCACAAGTCTTATCTTTGTTGTCTTGTCTCCAAGATTTATATCTGGGATATATCTGTTTACTGAAAAAACTTTGTGCTTTAAGAACAATAAAATCCCAATTTTCTGCCTACTAACATGGACTTGTTTGGACAAAGACATATTGAGATTGGTATGTGTGTCATTCTTTTGCATATCACTGTGAGAATAAAATCCTCCATATCAGCAGTCAGTCAGTTAAGGGTATTAAACTTACAGAATGGATTTACTGAATTCCTATGTTCCTTTACACTATGCAGAGTCACTTTTTTATTTTCAGGTTCTTTTTTTTGTTTTGGTTCTTTTTAGTTTAAAATAAATTTAAATAAAGTTTTTGTCAACTTTATGGAACTTCAAATTCATCTGTGTTCATATATTCAGAATATTACTGAATATTAGAGCTGATTAATAAATTAAAAGTAAACTTAATGGAATAATTACATTTCCTTTCTGCTATCAGAAAAAAGGATTTTAAATTTTTTGACATCAGAAAAAAAAACTGATGTTAAATATTTCATGTTAACAGCAGCTGCTGCTATTAGTTTGGTGTTGTATGACTTTTCTGCAGACTACCGAGGTCCATGGCAGTAAGTATGATAAAGAGTATGTGTTGTTTAGCTGATTATCATTGATGGAGATTGTAATCATTTAATCCACTAAAAAACTTAAAACAAGAGTAAATACCAACAGGAGGATATTAAAGAGGATTTTGGCAAACTTTCTGGAAACAAAGAGGCAAACTAGTCAACACGGCACTAATGTCCTTTCATGTGCTAAATTTATGTAGTACAATATCTGCAGATTCTTCTGGAGAATATTCATCAAGATAATGTTAATAGCATGTGGAGCTGGAGTGGTTACTAATTTAACCTAACAAATGCACATTCGACCAACCAGCTCAGATGGTACAAAAGGTGAAATGAGTTTCTTTAAGCAAAGTTATTTTCTGATCACCCCTTTTATCCTGTAACATGAAGCTATAATTTCACAATGGAACCCTAAATGAAAATGGTCTCTATTACTGGCTGGCTCAGCAGACAACTGAATTAAGCAGCTACATGCCTATTAATTTTACATTTGCTTATTTCTTATTTTTAATCAAGATCACATTTTAGCTGCAAAGATTTTGCACGAAGTTCTTTTAAGGTTTTTTTTTCTGCTCGCTTTTTGTGGGGAATGTCAAGATTTATATTTATAAGGATTACAAAATATTGAGGGACTTTATACAGAGCCTTTTAAATGAAAATAAAAGATGTTTAAGGTCACAAAAGTAGGTATATGTATGAATGAAGAATGCAAAATGTCATTTTTTTCACACAAAAAGAACTAGGAAGAGATTTTCCTGCTAGCTGGTTGCAGGATTAAGACTCTGCCAAAGCACATGAACACGAACGCATGCTTGTGATGACCACCGATTTCACTAGTGTACCATCTTGTGTTGCAGGCATTGCTCTTGATAAGGTGTTTGACTACAGTGAATATTGGGAAGTAACCAGAGGCTTGTATGCTCCGTTTGACTGCACTGCTACCATGAAGTCAGGCAATGCTGATGTCTACGAGAACGAGATACCTGGAGGACAATACACCAACCTTCATTTCCAGGTACAAGGAGCTGTGGTTGGTCGTACTTGATGTGTACATTTAACAGTGACTAACAATAGAGCTGAAAATATTGAATCATAATTCACCTTTTTAACAACTTGGGCAATGGAACAGGAGCTGCTCTGTGTATCTGACATTTGCTGCACTTTAAACTGTGTGTTAACTTTATGTTTTTATTTCAGCATGAGCTAAAAAATCTTCTATTTACTGCTCACTCCTGCTGTCATTTGTTTCATTGTGGCTCATTGCAGGCTCACAGTATGGGACTGGGAAATAAGTTTAAGGAGGTGAAGAAAGCTTACACCGAAGCCAACAAATTGCTTGGAGACCTCATTAAGGTGAGTCAAAAAGATACAACGGAACAAATCTGTCTTGTTTAATTTTTTTAGTTTCAACTTTGGTTTACTTTTAGCAGCAGAACAAGCACAACCTTTTGCATACACACAGCAAACCACTATTAGCAGACTGATGCCTTTCACACCCATTGGTCCTCCAAAGTCTGAGAATGATCTCCTGAACACTCAAATATTAATTTAGTAAAAATCCTTCCTTCGTCAGTTCTAGCCCAAATCCCAGCCCAGCCTCACTGCTATGAAATTAAGACTGCGATCCTCACTGTACAAGCCAGTGTTGTCACTAATAAAGTATAATAATGCAGCACTTGCTGGAATGGAAGAAAAAATACTAATTACCTTACTTTATTTGCTGTGTTTATAAAAACAAAGGTTACTACTTATGTTACTAAGGCGCAATACAGATTGGGTGTTTAGAAAAGGTTCAGGCAGTTCTGACTCCATCAGGACCGAGTATTTACCTGACATTTCATCTTTTGGCAGAGCTGACACTGACTGCATCTACTAAGCTGCTGCTCTGTCTTAGCATAGCAGAGTCTAATAATCCCACATTAAGTCAGGTGCATCCACTGCTCCCTCCAGTTGAAATTCACTTTCAGCTGTCTTTGACCTTCCTTGTCCTCCTAAGGGTAGTTTTCTTGTTGCAACATCCTTTCCACAAATTTCTTCTTTTTCTTAGCAAGACTTTACTACCATAATAACCGTATTTCCCCCTGTCCTAATGCTGGGCTTATTTCTCCTGTCACTACATTTTCCAACCAGTTAAAGTTAGGCAGGCTTATGAGTTTCTATCTTTGTATGAACTACTGTTCATACAATGTTTATTTAATCTTTTGTGTAGCTTCTGTCAATCATTTTTGGCATGCCCTTCCTTCCCAACCACATCTTGTTTGGAGTCATGGAGAGGAAATCAATTACAAATTCTGCACTCAACAGTTTAATTCACAGCCAGAGCTTACCTCCTGCCTGCCTTTTTTTCCATTATCTTTTATTAGTTACTTTGATACTTTTCTGTCATTATTTGCTATCGTGTCTTGGTAATAGCTTCATTCCTCTTCTCCTGTGCTCACATTTTAATTATTTTGCTATGTTGTGACTTTTCTTCCTCAGCTCTTTGATCCTCTTTATATTGCTGCTTTACACAATTACATTCCTCAGCCATCTTTCTTATTTGGCTGTCTGGCATCATGGAAATGGCCCTACAGACTTTGTTACTCAACCACATCCTTGTTTTTTGTTTTCCTTCTCTCATTTCATTCTCTAAATTTTCCTCTCCTACTAATTTTCTTTCCCTGTCTCTTTTTTTCCATAATCAGTTCTTTCCCAAACCTCCCCTAACTCTTCCCCCTGTTCTCTATCAATTCAATTAAGACTCTGCAGGCCTCAATGCACAAGCCAATGTTGGCTCAAAGTGCCTACAGGCCCTACTATGTGCTCTGTGGTATCCTGTTAGCTTGACTGTGGATGTGTATTTCACACTGTCAGCTTGTCGATAACGGGGTGGGAAGCTGCTTGTCAGATACAGACATAAAAAGACATGCCATATAAACTGGCTCCCAGTGTACATCCTTTACTTTTTGGGTTTTGTTGTTTTGCTTTTTTTTCAAGTTGACACCATCTCACTAGATTTTATTAAAGGATCTTTGGCATATAAGATGTATTAAAGAAATATTTTAATTTTATTTTCAGATAATTGAATTTCCTAGTATTTGATCTCTTTTAGGTGCTCTTTAAAAGTCATGTGCATAACTGGCCCAGTTTATTAGAAAACATCACCAAACTGTTCATATACCCACATTCAAAACTCAGATTGTAATTCTGCTTATTTCTGCTCCATAAACCTTTTGTGATGGCGATGCATTCAGCAACACATTTCAAATCAGAACTGCCAGCATCCAATTGCGAACATGCTAAAAAGATATTCTAGATATTAACCATTAAACAAAGTGCTTGTTGAGCTTTTATTTTGAAGTACAACATGGTTTGGCCTTTTATATTTGACCTTTTTTTGTCTTCATCTGCCACAGTAATTACTGAAATCTGCTAAAGGGAGTTAAGCCAAGACTCAGGTTAACCCTTGTGGTGGTGTTCCTTTAATGTGTAAATTATTTTGTATGTTGCTTGTCAAACCTTTGTATTTTAAATGTATTTTATAAAGTTTACTTGTCATTGAACCATTTTATCTTGACAACCGATAGTGATAAAATGGTGATTCTTTTTTTTTTATATAACGTCTTATTTTTCATGCAACATTTCACATCAAGCTTCTCTGATGGAAACAAAAATATAATAAAGATTTTCTTAAAAGTAGTTTTGACATTTAAATCATGTAAACATTTGAATTAAAGAAGCTGCCAAATTGTGCATTTTAAGTTCTGGTCTAATGAAGAAAATCCAAATACGTCTATACGATGTGCTGGAGCCAAGCTGAGACCTCTACAGTTTCAGGTTTTCCAGGAGAAGCTCCACATTTGAGGCATTAAATTAGGCCCTTTCTGTCTGAACCCTAAAAAACCTGCATAAAATGCTCAAATCTGCTTGTAGCATAATTTTAAATTCCAGATGTGTGCAGCGAGAATTGTAATTCAGTAAACTTTATTTATATAGCACTTTTCACAGATAATAACCCAAAGTACTTTACAGAGTGTGTTAATATTAAATAAATAAACAATTAAATAAGGTTAAAGCACCAATAAAATACAATAAAAACTAGAAACATAACAAGGTCAGCCAAAATTTTGCCTGAATAAAAGTGTCTTTAGCTGCTTTTTAAAAGAATCAACAGTCTTCCTCTATGAGGGACAGAGGCAGGGTATTACAGTATAGGGTCTACTGACTTGAAGGACAAATCTCGAGTTTTTAAACTGGTCTTGGGGACCTTCAGGTAGTGGCCAATTGCACTGCATTCAGAGCACCCAGAGGAAATTATTACAATCTGGCATAATCTATTGACTTAATCTACAATAATGAAATGAGGAATGAAAATATCCTAGCCTCCCAAGATCTCAGCTTTGAGGCTACTTTAATAATTATGTTAAAAAAAATCTTTGAGGTCAGACCAAATCTGTCTTCACCTCATGGTCGTGAAGTTTGCATGCACAGTAGTTGATGAATATAGTTTGTGACAGCAGATGTTTCACACACGATGTGGTTGCTACAAAGGAGAAAAAGCTCAGTAAGCGGGGCAGCAAGTAGATGATGGAAATGAGAGTTGAAAATGTGAAAGAAGATCCGTTTTTACCCCTGAGTGCATTTGATCTAAGAGTGAGAAGTTTGGGCATGAAGTTAAACATTGGTTGAGGCTGTTTAATGTATGTAATCACAGCAGTTCTTATCAGCAGCCACAGACCTGCAGTATTATTTCATTATATCTTGTATGATTTTACACCTGGAATGTAGCAAATCTTACATCTTCAAAGACTAGGTTTTGTGGTGTTTTCATTTACATAGGTGCTTGTTTTAGCAGCTTCAGATAATTATCAGCTTATTGACTTTGAATGATATAGAACTCATTTTTCCTAATCCAATATTGTTCATAACGTAGAAAAATGTGTATACAGTAAACAACTTTCCAAAAAAAAACTGGCTTCAGTAACCTTAATATGGAGAAGAGCTGAGATAAGGTTTCTTCTAATATATACATTTCATCCTTGATTTGATGCCCACCTTTTACTTTTATCTTGTGCCATGTAGTGTGTGCCGTCCTGCTGAAGACCACAGTGTGGTAGATATCTGAATAGTATGACGCGAAGGTGCAAAAACCATCTTTGCCACAGGATATTAGTAAAAGGCATCTGTTTTAGTTTTAAAACTCGTCTGCATCACTGTTGCTTGAAGGCACATTTGTCACAGCAACAGAAATTGAGTAAAACCCAAACGAACAAATGCCTAAAGGTGCTTTTTTAACAATATATTCTTAAACGGAGCTAAGAATGCTAGATCCAGTAATTTACAGATAATTTAATTATTTGCATTGACTTGGGGATACAGTTTTCCATGTTCCCAAAGCCGCCTCTTCTATATTTAGTTGCTTGCAACTTGCACTTGTTTAGTTGTTTTCCTCCACTTTCCTCTTCATCACTGCTTAATCTGTCGCAACAGGAGCTTGTCAATATAAGCTGTATACTTCTGTTTGCTATGTCTTCCTCACTTTCTCTGTCACTTTCCTTTTGCGATTACAGGCACGTATTCACTCGCCTCCACTCTCTTACATGCACACAGTCTCTGATGCTTGGAGGTGGAGCACGTCTTGTTTTGCCTGTGGGGCTGCAGATGTCGTTGGCTCTTGTCTGCTTGCCTCTTTCCCTCCTTCCCTTGCTTAATCTGTCCATCCCTTTATTTCTCCCTCTTACTTGCCCTGTCACTCTTCTCGTCACCCTTTCTACCATCTCTCCATCTCCAGACTCATTTAGTCTCATCTACTACTTCATTACTCCCTCCTACCTCCTCTCATTTTCATTAGACTTCCTTCATATATATCTCTGATCTTTTTATCATCTCCCCCTCCACCTTTCCTTCTGAGTCTTGTTATCTCTCTTTTCTCCTCCTCTCCTGACAGGTACCATTCTTCACTGCTCCTGGCTTGCATTATTGTGTGTATTGCATTTGGCTTCCTTCTCACACACATTCACATAGCTGCACACTGCTTGTTCTTGATGATATAATCCTTTGCCCATTAGGGAAGTCCACATTTGGACAGACTTGCATTTCAAAGCAAATTTGATCAAAGTATACATACACTGGCCACAATGGCATGCAAGTACACACTCACACACTAAAGTCACTATCAAACTTTGACACACACTCATTTTCTAACATTTTCTACTGTACAAGACTTCTGCTGCCAGGATTGTGAAGGCATGCACATCTGCTAAATGGGTGCTGTACATGTGTGCAAGCAAGAGCGATCTAAACATTGTAGAGGATGTGTTTTAGAGAGCAGAATGAGGTGACTGAGAATGAGCTTTAATATGTTTAGTTCTAAATATGTAAATTTAAGAGGTTAACATCTTTATTCTGTTTAAGCGATGTCAAATTATTTTAAGTACAAAATATCTTCATGGATTGTTGAACACAACAATTGTACAACTACAGAACAGATTATTATAAAATGAGTTGAGTTCATTGGTGACTTTGTAGCATTTTGTACAGCAGCTGTGATTCATATATCTGTAAAAACTGCTTGGGTAGAAACATTTGTAATACCATTAAAAAGAATTTCCTACCACCATGAGGAAGTAAAAAATGATAGTTTTGAGTGACGTGTGTGTGTGAGCTGTAAGTGAAGCAATTTAGTTTTATATACCAATAAATAGTGATAACTTTGCTTTGAGATCACCTCATGCTTCGTCTAGCAGCATCTTTAGATCATAATTACACAGTATGTCCAATAAGTTTAACTGATGGCCTTTTATCTGCAACACCACTTAGATTCTGCTCCTCTGTGAATTGTATATGCTCGTTCACATAGCTGCTAACATCAATAAGATCTAAAGGAATATCATTTTCCTGTTTTATTCTCCCAATACTGCATATTTACATAACATGAAATCTCACAAGGCTTATTTGGGTGAGTCTGTTTGCACCATCATAAATTACACATTTAAGAAAAATGCCTACATTCATTTGCCACTTTGGTTGAATAATTTTTTGCTTACACATATCGGATATTAAATTGTTTGTGCTACTCTATTTTCAGCTCATGAGCAGCTGGTATATGTCACGCAACAGACATGCAATTAGATTTTAACTACCTTGTAATATAAAAGGCTTATGGGACATTTAAGAAATAAATAAAAGACACCAACAGTTCGAATTCCCACAGAAATGGTAGTTTCTGATCAGATCAAAGGATGTGACTCCACTCTCCTTATTTAAAAATATAGAACATTTCAATTATCACATATAGCCCAGACCCAACTGATCATTTCTTTTTCTGTGAGTGATTCACCCAGAGAGAGCTGGAGGCGGGTGACTCATCAAATATTAACACTCTTGATGTCACTGTGGATAAAGGAAAATAATTATTTGGCAGATGGGATGGAAGAAGGGGAGATGGGAACAGGACTAAGTGGATCATTGAGGGAAGTTAAAAGGTCAACATCTCTGTTTTAAGTGCCAAAATGGAGCATAAAGACTGATGTGATTTATGGAGCTGAATAACTAATTAGAAACTAATTTTAACTCTTAAAGGTGTGTGTGTGTGTGTGTGTGTGTGTGTGTGTGTGTGTGTGTGTGTGTGTGTGTGTGACGT
>JBAMIG010000005.1:4920505-4942562 GCA_037177335.1 Kiunga ballochi
CCCCCCCCCCCCCCCCCCCCCCCCCCCCCCCCCCCCCCCCCCCCCCCCCCCCCCCCCCCCCCCCCCCCCCACAAAACCGAAAAGGCAGATTACGACGGTGCTGCCTCTCATGTTCTAGATAGATGTTAAGCCAATCACGTGTGAGCTTTTGTTCAGCAGCTACACCAACTTTAATGGTGCCTTGAGGGATTTCCTCAGCCTATTCAAATATCTTAAGCTTTTCTGTAAACAGGCTCTCTGTAGGAAAAGTCAATCATTATCTCTTCTATTCAAACCTAAGTCAAAGTGAGCTTTAGGTGTTGTGACAAGGCAGGTGTAAAAGAAAAGCACACACTTGTCTCAATCAGCAGGAGGTATTTCTTTTCTTGTTTCAATATCTAACAAGCACCCAAACCCCAAAGGATTGTAGTAATCCCCGAGGGAAGTCTGTGCTTCATGACATAATTTGGTAGCGCATGTCTAAAAAAGAGGTGTCAAGTGTTTTTGTGAGGGAATTCTTTAGGGAATGTCAACTTTACCCATATTTGCTCATTCTTTCTTCTTCTTCCCTCAGAGTGCACTAATTGCCATGAAAATAGGCATCTTGTAGAGAGTATGCCTGTTCTTTGTTCTGCTCCATCCTCTAGCTGTCAGTGCTTCAATTTACAGCTCATCAGCAGTGGGCTATGTTTTGAACGCGACCCTGGATCTCTGCTGGCAAGAGTTCAAATGTTGCAGTCATTATATTTTATCAACTACTTGTGTACAATGAAAGCTGCAATACTGAGCTAAACTGGGTTATCTGTGTGTGTAGCTGAAAGTTTCTTGGTCATATTAAATGACCTCTTCCTCCTTTAAACAGTCTAATTACCAGGAGAAAGTAAATGGAAAGCCTTAAGTCTGTGTTTGCAGTTGTGACACTAGAAGAGTAAAGCTCCTGTTTGCTGTAAAAAGTCTCCACTTATCACATTATGGTAATTGGGAGAGAGCCATTACCATAATATTACGCCTTTATAAATAATCAAATAAAGAACGTGTGATTTTAATGAATGTGTCCTGCACTGTCTCCTTCCCTCTGTTTTCTGGTTTACTCGGTTGTCTCAGATCACACGTGTAGTTCAATTCACGGGATCAATCTTAATGATCAAAAGAGTTCCACAAGGGTACACTTTGTTCATTCTTTTCTCTTGGTTACTTGTTGCAAAATGTTAATTTAAACGTAGAATCTGTCACTACTTGTAAGGCTCAGTCCTACTGTGAAACCAGCCTGCAGTGCTGTAAAGAGACTGACTGCTGCCTTATCGTCAAAACCCGTAGAAAATTTCACACTTTTGTTGAATGTCTTCTCCAGGAAATGCTGGTGTTTTTTAACATATAAAGGCCATTGGCAAATAGAAATAAGATATCCTCCTTTTGGCCTAAGCAAACTGATATATTGTCTGTGTCCTGAGGATCTAGCTCACTTATTCTGAGTACAGACTTTACTCATCACTAGAGCAAACTATCTGCTTTATTCTTTAGCCAAGAGGGAATTTATTATTATATTTAAAAAATATAGTTCTAACTTTTACTTTCTTTCTCAGGTTACTCCATCTTCAAAGATCGTGGGCGATTTGGCTCAGTTCATGGTGCAAAATAACCTGACCAGGGCAGAGGTTGAAGAGAGGGCAGATGAGCTGTCCTTCCCACTGTCTGTAGTGGAGTTCCTGCAGGGATACATTGGAATACCACATGGCGGCTTCCCTGAACCCTTCCGGTCAAAGGTACTGTGATTTCCTTTTCTGTATTTATATAATTATAATGGCAATTTGGATTTTTAAAAGGAAATTTGTCTCATCTCTTTATTTGTTGGAAACCTATAAACACGTTAAAAGGAAAAGTGCAGAATGCTTCCACACAAAGTGGCATATTAAAACACACAGTCTTACACATGCTTGGCTTTGTCTGACAGTTGAGTCCCCGAGAGGATGCTGCAAAGAAAAACTGTTATCACTATTCATCATATTTTTCTTTACATCTATCAGCCTCTCTCATCTCCCTTTTTCACAACTCCAAACACATATATATATAAACTCTTAGGATCCTGCTGCTTGAAGCCATCTTGGCAGAGATGCATGGACACATGAACCTTGTCATATTCTTCTAAAAACTGACTGGTTCAGCATGTTTGACATTTACAAAAAAGAAAGTGGACTGTTTTATTTTTCATGAGGAGTAATGAGATCATCCTCCCCACACTTGCAGACACACCAGTATACACTGACTGGCATAAGAAATGTGAAATATCAGGTGGTACTGCATGCCCCTTTTAAAGGTCAGATATTTTGTCATTCCCAGTGGCTGCCAACAGGTTTTATATACACCGTTACGGCACATTTCTTGCAGCTTTTCTGCAGAAACTGAAATATTTCATGTGCTTTCCTTGTTTGTTGTCCTACTCTGTCACATATTTATTCAGTTTCAGGATTGGTCTTGTTTCATTTTCTAAGTTGCATTGTGTTAACTCTGTCCATTTACTTGTATGTGTAGCCATCTGCTTGCTTTTAACCTTTGTTCTTTGTTTGCCTCTGGGAAACGGACTCCTGTCCCCTGCTAACCTGATTTTTTCTCTCTGATTACCGATTGCTGAAGAAAACATCATCTGATATTTGTCATTTAGCTTCACAGGCAGCTCTATCCTTGGTGGTGTTTTCTTTACCCCAGTTTTGCTATAGACATTCAGTTATCAGCTATTTTTTCTCAGTCTGTCGCATTTATCAAAGCATGTGGCACAGTAGTCGTCTAAATGATTTAAGAATGAACAGCTAATGTATATTTTCACAAACTTTGTTTCATGATTGACAAATCACACATTTTCCACTGCTGGCTCCACATGTTTAAGTCAAATTTTCTAAGACACACCATCAAATTTGTGGTTCTTAAAAAGGTAGTTAAACATTATACATCTCCAACGCAACAAGTTAGCCTCTTCCTTGATCTTGACTATAGTTATACAAAGCTTTATTGTGCCTTCTACATTTAATTTTCTTTAGTAGAAATACCATTTTGTCATGTTGAGATATGTGCCCCCATGTCAAATACATTTGATCATGCACATTTTATCATGGGGTATATTTGTAAAAATGAGTATCTTTATAAGCAAAGCCACATCCCGAAGGTCTATATACACAGTGTAGACAATCAACCATGAGGAGTGTCATGGTCTCTGTTATTTTGTGTATAAAGGCAGCTACACACTGATTTCATCTTTCTTCAAAGTTCAGTGCACTACAGCCCCTAATTAACTTGGCTACAGCATTGTTTCTGTAAAGTCTGAATAAAGATGCCTTCTGAATGAAATCAGGCAGTGAAGAGTAGCACCTATCCACATTGAGTGTTTTATGACAAATAAAAAGCCAAACTCTTCTGGTTTTTGCTGGTTCGCGTTGAACCTAAAGGTCATATGTCATCTATTTCATGCTGCAGCATCCTCGGCTCATCGTGTCTGTTAAATATAAATGCAGAACTCCTGCTGTCACATCAACCAAGTCTACTCACTTCTGCTCTGTTTTTTGTTTTTCCTTAACATGTCTAAAATGATAATTCTTTATTACAAGCTATTGATAAGGTGCATCGTTTCTCCAGCTGTTATACAACATAACTATTTTAATTTGTGAGTCTGTCAGGAGTTTTCCCCAATTTATCTCTGATTATGAGACTGTTGGCCTATTTCCATTAGTACAGGCTTTAACAGGTTTCAGAGCGTTTCCATGAGACCTGTTTCAGACAGAGTAGATACTTATGCTGTACATACTTTATTGAGGTTCCAAGCGGGGAGAGCCTGACTCAAATCGTGACTACGGGTTGATGACGTGATCTGCAAATTTGTAATGTCTTTAGTCATCGAGTGGTGCCTGTGGTCCAAGATAAAGAGCAGAGGTTTTGTTGCTTTCCTGCTTATCCTCAATCCCAAACCTGACAGACTGGGTCTAAGTGCAAGAACTAGAAGTCTGAAACCATTTGCAGCTCTGATCACGGCGGCAGCCTTGTTACAGCTTTGATCATGGTGGCAACCCCGGAAGGACACCAGCTTCGATCACGGCGGTCATACAAATGACATAACAGTCCATTATATCTGCCTTGCTCCAGTAACCCACATAATCCTGTAATGGAAAACCAGTAGAGTTGAGTCAAGTTGGCCCGGATAGAGTAGAGCAGAGTAGGTACTAATAGAAAAGAGCTAAATGACAGCAGCAGTCTCAGTCATGTCCACAGTATTTAGCCAATAGAAATGATGGAAATGGCTTTCATCTGAGTTTTGCATGTTCATTTTCTTTAAGAGAAATTAAGGAAATCAACAAACCTTGGAGAAAATAGTTTCACCTGGTAATGTAGACACTCCATCACTATCTGTCTGTGTCTCACACTTCAACAATCAAGCATTTAAGGTGTAAGACGTACTCGGAGTAGACTGTGTTAATGAACAGGGACTCCAGTGAGCCTGCCATCTTTTGAAGTGTCTCTCACTCACACAAATTAGTCAGCTATCTTTGAGCTGTTAGCTCTGTGACTAATGGCATTGCACAGAGTCCTTTGTCTGCATATTTTTACAAGACACACATATATACAAATGCACTGAAAGCTATGATGCAGTACACACTAGATGTCAAATGATATCCTAAACTTCAAATGCAACACACGTACATATACAGCATACAGCATGCACCCACTCAGGAGGCATTTTACGTTGTGCGTCTTTAATTTTATGCACACAGCACAGCTTATACACAATGAACAAATGTATGTGAGCTTAGGGCAACAAGGAACAATGATTCTTTTATACAAAGTCTGACACACATACATGTATAAAGCTCTGTAGCTTTGCTACAAGCTTATTCTGTTTGCATATTTACAGACATTTAAAGAAGCACTGAATAAACTGGTTATTTGTATGGAGATTTCTTCTTCACCCTTTTCTGAGTCTTTTTTGTTGAGGAGTAAACTAGATGCAAAATAGATGCAGAAGGAGGGAAAGAGTAGTTCATTTCATTAGCCTATAGGTATACTGCTGTATCTTGACATGATATACCAACTAGGCCAGATTGTTATCCTCTTAGTGACCTTTTTTGAAAGACTAATAGATTTTTGGACATAAAATATTATTGATTGTCTAGCAGTAGTCTCCACTTTTTATGTTTTCTGGATTTTTCTGGCTTGTTTATTGCTGCTTTTAGTTTCACATTTCATAGTTCAGATTAAAATTACTTCACGATAAGAGCAACTCTGGATTCTTAATATGCTATCAAGCAGAAAAAATGTCATTTGTCTCTGATTATTGGGGTATTCAGAATTGTGATTAAAAAGGTTTGTTCTAGTATTTTAATAAAAATAAAACAATTTCTTTATTTGACAGTAAACAGTTTTGGTAAAATCTTTTCTTTTCTTTTTCTTTTTTTTGCAAGATGCTCAAAGTGGCTCTTCCCATCTCACTGTCTCCAGTTACTAAGCTTTGCTGTTCTGCCTGCAGCCTGTTTCTCTCCTGTCCTCCCAGTTGCACCTCAGCGTTTTGCACAGTTCAAAGTGCATTAGCCAGGAGATGCAGAGTGACAAGTATTATAGTGTCACACCTTTCACATAGAAAGCAGTTTTATCAAAGAATGCAACTTAGCAGAGACCAGTGGTAGCAAAAAACTCCACTTATCGCATGCATGAAAGAAGTAATGAGGAATCAAACCAGCAGCTAACTTTGCCCATGTTTTTATAATCTCCTTGAAAGCTGTCTTCTCAACCTAGCCTTTGTTTTAGTTCAATCTTTCTTTTTTGCCATCTGCATTGGAAATGTTACTCTTCTTCAATGTAACCTTAAACTTCAAGTACTTTTCTGTGTCTGTATATTTTAAAGCCCTTTTCACCCAAAAAAACTGTCAAAATAGTAAAATAGTTTCCCTTCCTCTGATGTTTAGGCATCTTTTGTAAATTACATCCTCTGGCTTGCATCTTCTCACTTAATTGTATTAATTGCCTCCTTTTCTCTGTTTAAACCCAACAAGGTGCTGAAGTCCCTTCCTCGTATTGAGGGTCGTCCCGGTGCCACTCTGCCACCAATGGACTTCAAGGCCCTGGAGGAGGGTCTCCGAACTGCTCATGGCGATGATATCACTCCTGAGGATGTGATGTCAGCAGCTATGTACCCCAAAGTGTTCCAAGAGTTTAAGGAATTTACATGTAAGCCAAGTTGATGCCATGTACTGTTGATGCATGTGTGGTAAACAGAAAATATGTCTGCAGGGTTAGACAGGCCATGTTGCATAAAAGACATTTTCTGGTAGGCCATTGTTTATTTGGACCAACACAGTTTTATTAGTCTGACTGGTCCATAACACAGAGATCAGCACCCCAACAATGACTTACCAGGCTCTTAGGCAAAACTTTAAACACTCCTCCTCTGAGTAATTATTTTAATGAATACACAACCTTTTTACCGACAATTGGTCCATAAAACCAGTTGGTGTGCAGGCCATTAGTTCTGTTTTTAATGGAAACATAGCTGAACCAGTCAGTTTAAACCCCTTTGTGATACATCTAGCTGTCATATATGAGAAGGGAAATGGAGAGGAGGAGCAGAGAAGTGGTGCAGCTTAAGAAAAAAGAGAGAAAAAGATGCCAAATCTATCGGTGACTGATTTTGACTCCAAAAGACCCAAGCGTGTCTAGCTGGGTTTTTACTTTTTAAAAAAGAATAATAAATACTTTCTGGATAAAATGTTTTTGAAGCAGCGTTTGTGTAGGTGTTGATGGACAATGTAAAGAAATAACTTTTTTTTTTATCATCTACCTTACAAATTTATCCTGAGAATATGGATGTATCTGTTTGCCTTTTTACTATGGAATAATCTAATTCTGGACCTGACTGAATCATTGTTTAGTTGAAAAATGGAGGGAGGGTGATCAAAGGTAAAGAAAAAAAACATCTAGATTCTATCTTTAGTTGAACCTGGTTAAGATAACCTCTTACTAAAAGAAAACCTGCAGACCAACACTTTCTTTATTTTGTTCAGGAACATGTTTGTCCTATTTTTTTTCTGTATCAAATAGATAGTATGAATTTACCGGGCTGGGATTTATGATTGTTAACAAGTTAGAATATTGGATGTTTTTAACATGTCTATTCTGAATCCTGCCAACTCTCTGCATGGCTTAACTTGTTTCATGGGTGATAGTCACATTTTAGGTAGTGTAAAGATTCAGTGTGCATAAATGAATTGGCCAAAATGCCAGAGCCAAATTGTAATTCTTAGAATACTTTTATTTGTCTCAGTTAGGCATTGTGGCCATATAATCTCAATTAAAAAACACTTATTTCAGAACAGCCATCAAGTAGAAATTGTTGCATTTTGCATCAAATAGAAACAGCAAATAAAAAAATTCTGTAACTGATTTGTAAACCTTTAGGATGGCAGTGTTTGCTGCAACAAAGGTCTGATGTTTGAGATATTATACAAAAAGTTTTATCTGGAAGTTGTTTGCAGCATCAGTGTAACTTCAGCTGTCGGGTTAAAGCTTAATTGCTGCTATAAAATGGGCAGCACAGTTACCATTATAACCAGTAAAAACAACCTGTGTAAATAGGTTTAATTGGCCTGCAGTTGTTCCTTCTCTACTGAGGTTTAGGTTAAATAAAACCACAAACTTTGTCAAAAGGTCTTTTTTTTTATCCGGATTTTCTTGGTTTAAGAAAACATTTTTTTTAGACAGGATGATCTTCAGTTTGCTTCAGTTTGTTTATATGTAAAAGATTAAGTAACTCAAGAACGGTTCTTAACATACTCATTGTTTCACTTCCCCCCCAGCTAACTTTGGCCCAGTGGATTGTCTCAGCACCAGGCTGTTCTTGGATGGACCCAAGATTGCAGAGGAGTTTGAGGTGAACAATTAGAAACCTTTATCTAAAACAGTCGAGACATGGTCAAAAGTAGTAAAATCTACATACTTGCTGCACATAAACAACTTTGCAAATACATCCAACAACAAGCACTTGGTGCATATATGCATATGTTCCATCTTTAGCTGCATCCAAACACGATTAGATTTTAAATTTTTTTTATTGATCTAACTAACAAGTAAACAGATATTCACTGCACTGCAAAAGATATTTCACAGCAAGTCCCTGTGCTGGGGGGAGAGGCAGTTTAAACGGGATGTAGTTTTTCATTATGGAGTTTGCATGTGCTCTCTGTGTATGTGTGGTACTCCCACCAACCTAAGACCAGTTAGGTTAAATGGTCACTCTAACTTGTTCCTAGGAGTGATCCTTGGCTGTTTGTCTTTCTTAGATGTACCAGGTGTAACCTGCCTCTTGCCTAATAATAGCTGGGGGTCCTTAACCCTGAATTAATAAAGTGAAATGGAAAATAAGCGAATGAATAATCTACCCTACTATCATAATATTTCCTTTAACACAACTGTAATAAACACATTAGTGTATTATTTACAAGAAATATTCTTTCAACCCCAATAGATTCAAAATCTTTGACCTATCTGTTGGTGATTTGATAAAGATAATTAAGTCTGGGTTTTTTTTTTTTTTCTTTTTAGAGTCCAATGAAGGAACAAAAATGTTTAATTCCTTGACATGCAGAAAAATTAGTCTGGTACTGGATGAGAAACATAATTAGGCGTCTGGCACAGCTATACAACAGCTTAATAAAAAAACTAGAATGCATGTAAAAATATACATGTTATAAAAAAGTTTAGTAAAATTTACATGAATAGAAACGGCTTCCAAAACTAAGCTTTAACGACGCCTACTTTGCAGTCATTAAAATGTTTTTGACATGTGTTACTGAAAGTTTCCTTCAGAATAGGAAGCACACTGTTTGTATCCAGCAAGTGCAGCACAACAGGGGGACATTCACAAGAATGACAGCAGAAGGCAGTCTGACGAGCACAACTTTGTCATTCACATCTTGCTACATTCAAATCTGAACTCAAACTTCACTTGTTTGGCTCTTCTTTTAACACTGAACTAAATATTTTTGTCTTGTTTGTGTTTTATCTTTATGTGCTTGCTGTATTCTTTCACTCGTAATTGATCTTTATTGTGCAAAAAATCTTTGAACTCCTGAAAAGTGCTTTATAAATAAAATGTATTATTATGCTTCAAATGCAGACTAAAGAGTAAATTTAAAATAAATTGTTCAGATAACTAATAGGAACCTTTGTGTCAGATCAACGAGAAGTTTACCTTTACAGATGATGGCTTTGTACATCCTGGTTTGATGTGGTGAAGCTGCAGCAGAGACCAAAAGGAAATGCAGAACATGCATTTTAATGCATGTTGAAAAAGATACATTTATATCTAAGCAAAACTTGGATTTGATTTTAAGAGATTAAATTATTTCCCAAATTGCATTTAAAGAAAAAAGAATCTAAACTGATAAACTTGCACAGCATGTTAATGATAATCTTAAAGCAGCAGTTTTAATTTTACCATTGCCTCTCTAGCAATACCAAACACCCCTCCCTCCATACTAAACCTGCCATTTAAAACAAACTTTGTTGCATGGTTCAGTTTCTCTTTACTAAAAGCAAAGGGCATGTAAATACAGCATGGAACTATAAAGACAAAGAGCTTTATTTCTAAAGATAATTTGAAAATCAACCTTTTCTGAACAGATATCTGTAAATAATGCATGAATGTTTCATGCTGCTGCAGGGTCAGTAGAGTCATCACACCCAGCTCTTGTGCCAGCAGTGTTTTTGTTTTGCTGGTTAGATTAGGTCTGTTAAAAGCCCTCTTGTGCACTGATTTAAATGTGCATGTGGAAGTAGAATAGATATGTGAAGCCTCGTATGTGCACTCTGTATCAGACTCTGCTTTTTATCAGCATGGGACATAGTTCCTCTGTAACCTGTACACATACCTTTATCATACATTGGGTCCTCCTAAACACATGTATGTTTTATTTTTTCTTATTATAATTCTTCCCTCACTATGAAGATTTCAGATTTTGTGGACATATTTTCAAAGCAGCCATTGGTGACCATGTTAAATTACCATTTCATATCACTGCGGCAAACCAGTTCCAGGCAGCCCTTAATTGATTTCTGCTCTATACGGGGCATCAGGAGCAGTCTTGTATTATCATAAAAAGAAAAATTTGCTTTAATTTTGACTTATTCAGGGGCGGGACAGACCCCCCACCATCACCTCTCCAATTAGTTAGAAGTTATTAGGATTGAAGCAGCTGTTCAGACGAAGATGTGCGATTCTTTTTAAATCCCTGCAATAGATTAAATATTCAACAAAAATGGCTTGCCATCAATGAAAGAAGAAAAGTACGGAGCATTTCTTGGCAGTGCCTTTAGCAATATTCAGTTTGTAAGCTTTAAAAGCCAGTCATGAAATGTAGATCCATTCGTTCTAGTTTCCAGAAACATTTAATTCATTTTCATTCTCTGCCATCTGATTTTACCATAATTTCTGAGAAACTAGCTTTTCAGAATTTAATGAAATAGTGTCAAAACAACTTGAACCAGTTTATATTTAACACTGTTTCCATGCAACTGTCTGCAACAGGCAGTCAAATAATTCCCTTCGCAGCCTCAGGTTGACCTGGAAGCAGTCACTGTGCAGGTGCTACTTCTGTTTAGGGTTCATTACATTTGCTGTGGTTTGTTTCAGCCTTTTCCTGTTACTGTCTGTCCTGTCTGGTCAAGCAGATGCAAGTAGAAATTGCAAAAAGCTTTGCTAGATATATTTTAATAAAGCATAAAATTAGTGAATTAAGGGGGAGCTCCATATCTAAAAGGCCCTTCTTGGCAGAGTAAATGCATTCAGCCCAATTTGGAAGCCACACCATCATTCTGGTGTCATTTTGGACAGGACAGGTTAAAGAAAACAAAAAGAACCAGACATACTGGTTTACTTGTGTAAAAGGAGCATAAATATCCTTACTGTTTTTTTTTCTCATTTAAGTAAAACTAATGCTTGTGTTATATCTTGAAAAACTAGCCACTTCATTTTTAGTTTGTTTTTTTTATACCTGGGACTAGAAATGGGCATTTTCCTGCTTTGTCTTTGTCTCCGTAATCACTGCACCTACTGAACCATGTGTGAAAACCGTTTTACTGCCGATCCCCCTTAGCCATGCACATAAATGTGTTAGAACCAGTTGTTATAGAAAAAACACTTTAAATCCTACTGAAAGGCCAGATTAAAATGGATTTCATCAACACAAATACAAAAGTCGCTTATTTGTCCCCAGGTTATTTTTTTCTGTTGGATTGGGAGAAGAAAAATAAAGCAATATTAAACTTGTTTTTAGTCACAGTTTACTAGTCACAAAAACTCATTCATAGATAACCCTTTAACCAGGAAATCTTCACTCAGTTGTTTTAATTAAGAACACAATAAAAATTTACTTTTGTCATGATGATGGGCACTAATGTTCATGAACACATCTCCAATCAAAGTGTCTTGTTAAAGACGGCATGGGAATGTTTATCAAGCTGAGAAAGAAAAAAAAGAGAAACAATTGATTTTGAATTTTCTTTTCAATTCATTTCATCGTTGCTGCTTAAAAAAGGCTAACTTCCTTTAACTCTAGATAATTTATTGTTGGTCATTTTGTTAATGTGAGCTTTATAAATGGAGTAGCAAATTTTAAAACCTGTATTTTCTCAAAATGCATTAAATTGCCTTAACTTAGATTTTCTAGAAATTCTTGTAATGATGTATTAAACTGCACCTACAGACATGAAGGATATTTGATGCATGATGCGCCAGTGTCCTCGTGTCCCGCATTTCTATATATTTGATAACTGAGATCTCTAACTTGTCAAATATTGATGATTTGGGACTCAGAGGCACAGAAAGTTACAACATAAAAATCCATGACTGAATGGGGAAAAAAATCGAGCTGCTCTCATGAGACGTTTCGTGTGGGTGGTTGTGTGTGGACAGATGTCTCAGTAATTATTAGGTGTTCCTAATAGGCACCTTTTGTAGTGCTGGCTGAATAGTGGAGCTACAGAAGGCTGTGTCGATGCCCAGACAATAGCTGATGGTATGTTTTGCTACAATGGGAGCTACAGTGATTTTAATGCAGATTTAAGCACCAAATCTTTTTGAGTCCAGTGCAACACCTAAACCCTGAAGTTGCTGATGTTGTGGGAATTGGATATAAGTTCTCACAGTAATCATTTTGCATTGTTTAGTAGTTTATTTCAACATATTTTCACATTTGGGGTAAGAATTAACAAGTGAATCTGAAAGGTGGGGAAGTAAGCACTACTTTTTTTTTATCTCAATGTGTTATGTCAAATGTTCTGCAGATTAATCTATGTGTCACTGTTGCTTCTCTCTGCTTATTTTGACAGTCTTGGAACCCATTTATGTAAATAAGCCAATGACAACAGTGAAATGCTAAGTAGTACACACATACACAAATATACTCCTACATACAGGCGACAGTTCAGTCTGTTGCTGTCATTCACCCACACATGCATAAGGCATAAACCAGAGAAGTAAAAACAATGACCTGTGTGTATCTGGAGACACGCTGTTTTTATATTTATCCTATTTTTCAGAAATTTGCAGACAGATTTTTTTTGAAAACATGAACAAATTGTTACACAGCATGTCATCTGTAACTTCAATGTGGTTTTTTTTTTACAACTGACAAGTCATTGATAAAATCTTATAAAAGACTGGATGCAAAGCTTGATATAAAATGTGTCAGTAATATCATTGCTCTGAATGGATGAGCAGATGATTGGGATAGATTGGTGCTCAGTGCTCAAGGGGGCTCTCTCGATAAATGCATGCTAAATGTGAGGGCTATTAAGATGAAAGTGCAACAGATGTATTGCTGAGATATGGAACTTGTATAATACGCAAGGGATGCTATCACAAGTGTGGCATCAGAAAGCAAAACAGGAGGCAGCTGGGTGGTTAGTTAGATTTTGGAAAGTTGAATCCTATTGATTTTAAAACTATTGAGGCAGTTTATCACAGTGTTAAAATCTTGAATAACCAATTAATTGTATCAATCTTTATTTTGCAATAGTCCACATTAGGCCCTGTCGCAACCCAGCTCAGGAGCCATGACAAAAATGGCAACGGGGTAGGGTTTCAACATAAGCTAATGATATTAAAAAAAAAAAAAATTGCACAACAAAATGAGTTTAAACAAGATGCAGATATTGTATGAGCAGTAGACTGATGACGTTTAATTAGGTGTCCAAACCAGAGATGGCGGTCACTGCTGCTGCAGTCTTATTGGTTGGACCTCTGTCTGCTTTTACATACCTGCATAATTTGATGTGCATGCATGTTTGGAGGCAAACTGGGGCATGTTCATCCAACCACCTCAGGTAGACCTGATATGGGTGATCCGGCACAGCATAATGCTAATAAACTAAACCACTACTGGGAAAAGAGAATCTGGCCAACCCTGTCTGTTTCCACTGCTGTCTTCATTCTGTTTTACTTCAGCTGCAACAACAGCAATTCCCTCTTCTGCTCTAACTTCAGATTACTGACTCGAAACACTAGAGGAGACAAACCAGGTACTGCAACAAGAGAATTCACCTCCAGCACCACCAAATCAGTCATTTTAAGTATATTTTTAACTTTATCTTATCTTTCAATTATCAGTAACCTCCAGTATGTAATGGAAGTCATGACAAAAACAGACGGGAGGCACAGTTTCAATACATATATCAGGAACTGACAACTGAATAAAATGCCCAACAAAACAGACTAGGTGTGAAAGACTTTAGTATCTGTGTTTCAGCAGATGGAAGGATGTCAATGAGTGTCGTTAAGTGACAAAAATATACAACTCAAACTGCTTCAAAGCAATCAATGCATGATCCATACTGATAGGGGAAAGAAGGAATGAGACTCACAAACAAACTTTGGGGAGAGCCGGCTAGGTCCCAAACGCCCTGATTAACAATGATAGATCTACATGACCAGCAGTCTGTCTTTACCAAACTTATAGCATACATGAAACAAACATTGAATCATAACTACCCTCGATGACAGGCTGAATAAACTTTTATGCTTTGTGCAAGTAATCATCTTATCTTGATTAGTAAACCCTACCTGAACACGTTGGTAAGTAGGACCAAGGAGCAACACAACTTATGGTTTGGAGACAGTTTGAGAGAGATCTAACTACAGATATATAAATAATAATCGGTAACAGTTTTAGGACATATACTCAAACATACACATCTGGTCATCACAGTTGGCACTGGGATCCAACGTAAATATAAGTGATTAACAGTAACAATGAGGAAGAATTGGAGCATTCTGGTGCTACGTACCACTAAGGCTGAATAAGATCTTTGATGCAAATCAACATTTTTCTTTGTTTGTACATATTCATCATTTAACTTGAGTAAGTTAAACAAAATTACCCATCACATTTTCTGTGTAGAAGTAACAAGTAACATTATTACTGCTGCAAGGAGTAAGAACTGGAAATAAGATTGCTATTAATTCATAAAAAGAGAGCTTTATCAGTCTAATTAGACACAGACGTTTCTGGATGTTGCTTTGTGTACTCAGACATCTAAGATAAAATCATCTTCAGAGGAGCAGTGAGGAGACATGGTGCAGAAACCACTGATGGAAAAAATAAGTTTTGTTTGGTGCCTGACAAAACAGCACAAACAAGAAAGAAGCTTAGTTTAAAAGAAGCTGCAGTGAAAAACTGGTGGCAATGAAGATTAACTGCCAGAGAGAAAGCAGAAACATGCAAAGAAAGTGTTTGTTACCGGATGAGGAGTGCAGGAAACGGATGAAGAGCAAGATCACTGAGAGAAAGGGAGACAGAATAAAATGAGGATCAATGTGTATGTGCAGCAGGGTGTATTTTCGTCTCTGCACTGAGACTCGGTTTGGAATATCAATGGAGACCCAGTAGCTTGAGATAGCAGTGTGGCAAACAGGGAGGTTGAGAGTGGAAGGGTCGCAGAATATATGTGGATAAAAACAGCATAGAGGGAGCTGGACAGCAGATAAAAGAGAAGCTGAAATGGGCAGATGAAGGAAACAGATAATGGCAAGAGTCAGTGGGTCCAAAAAAGAGAAATCAAAATAACAAAACAAAATTTAAAAAACAGAAACACACTGGAGAACTGACCTGGAGATTGAAAGCCAGAGAGAGAAAGTTGGACAAATGGAAAAACTGTAATAAGGAAAAACTTTTACTGGTGGGGGAAAAAAAAGAGTGTTGCAGGACAGAATCTGACCTGGATGCAAATGACAAGAAAAATGTCCTTTGGCTTACACAGGGATGGAGTGATGTTCTTATGAGAAAATACAAATTGTGGCAAATACCAGTTTGTAGTGCGCTAAAGATGAGCTTTAAATCCGTTCTCCTTGCATTTATATTCATCTCTGATTGTCATTGTTTATGCTGGTTATCTTCTATTTGGTGTCAGTTTGGTTAACACGTCTAAACTTTAGCATGTGTTGGAGAAAACTTTATTTAGACGAGAACTCTTATTATTCTATAGATGTTTTTAATAATAGGTTCACTTTCAGTGTGGCTTTAAGATGATCTTATCCAATTTTTAGTCGACTTCAAGATTATTATTATTATTCTACTTCTATGGTATTTTTCCGTATTTTATTATTAAGTTATTTGATATTTTAAAAATCATTCACTTTAGTATTTTTATTTTGCTTTTATTGTCACTAAAGTATTTATTTTTATTTATTATATTTACCTTTATCTTATCTTATTGTTTTTAGCTGGTCTTTATTCTTAGTTTTGTTTACTTTTTAAACTTAATATTCCTCACAGATCCTTTTCACTGGGGGCTATGTCTACTCAGTCTGTGGGGTCTCTGTCAGGGTATGGCTCCTCTATGGGGGACTATTGCAACGCAACCATTTGGCTGTGGTGGGGATTGAGCCCCTCCGTAGGGCATGGCCAAACACTCTGACAGTGAGGACCACTGAGGTTGCAGGTGGGCTGGCCGCTGGTATAACGGGAGCCTCGGGATATTTTTTCCACTGTGTGGAAAGCCAGAGGTTTATTTATCTGCACATTTTTATACTTGTTGCTAGTTATGGAGACTGAGGCTGTGCTTATGGGTTTATGTTGTGCAGCATGGGTTTAGAGGTGCGTGTGATCGAGTGCTTTATTTTTTTTAAATTTATTGTTAATATGTAAAGGACTTTGCGTATAAAATGTTTAATACAAATAAAATTTGATATGATGTAACTGACATCTGAATCTTATGAACAATATAAATTGGTAATATAAATGTAAGGTTAATTTTCACCAACCTCTTCCTCACACCAGAAACCAAACTTTCATGGCTTTGTCACCAAAGTATTTCTGGTGATGGTTTTTAATCAGTATCTAAGCACAAAGCAGTTCTTTCTTTGCAGTACTGTGTCAAAGCAAAGAATTGCTTACATCAGAGGTTGGACTCGGGCTTAAGGAGACCAATCTGATCAAGTCATATGCTGTGACCAACACTCTAGAGTCGGTGGAGCATCTCTGTTCAAAAGAGGATGAAAAGATCAAGCAGCAAAAGAAAAGCAATTGGTTGTAGTTTGTTTCTATCTGAATACAAATAAATCTACTATATAATCACTCGATAATCGAATCTGATTGTTAAAATTAAGTCATAAGACGTATGCTGAACTAAAAAAATAAGATGAGATTAACATGAACAGGAAATGTTCTCATTTTCCTGCTGTTCAATATTTAATATAATCATGTTTGAGAGAACCTTTAATTGCCAAAGTGTGTTTCTTTTCTTTACCCCTTTTCTTATCTAATTGTTGCTTTCTCTTTTAGACTTGAAAATCATTGAAACCCTTCTTTAACTTTGAGTGGAAGAGCTAAAACAAAAAGCTAAACTTTTATCTCCAAAGTCAAAGGACCACAGCACTGCTTTATGTTTACTTCTGACATCAGCTGATGGTTCTGAATCCAGTCATCCAACACCGAGGATGTTTGAAGCAAATATAATGTCTAAGCGCCTTATGCTGCAAGTGACAACATTGTGTAGTTGTGCAAAACAAACTCATATGGAACACTAAATATGACATCTCTATTTTATGTTAGAGGAGACACATCCCAAGTTTGATATAAAATTTGTACATTTAGTGTAAAAGTTGACATTTTAAAAAGTAAAAATGGATACAGATATTTTCTGATATCAGCTAATAAGATCCGTATAATGTGTTTACTGGTACAAAGATCAGGTCAAACTTTATACTTCTATCTTCATTGTCCTAATGTTGGAACCATAAGCACGGAGTCTGACACTATGCACAGTTACTAACTTAGATTTTTTTAAGCACTGTTTTTTTCTTGCATTTGCATAGTGTTGATTTCAGTTAAAATATAACATTAAGTCTGATTTAAATTATCCATATATAACTAATTAAAGTATTTTGCTGCTTTGTTGGAAAAATGCAAGTATTGTTTTTGCATGTGAACTTTAGGGCAAACTTTATATTTTCATTTTGAGGCGAAACTTTTGAATAACTTGTATCTGCATTTTGCTTTAGTATCACAAAGAAACTTCTAACAGATTTGTATCTCAGTGAGCAAAACAGAAATCTACAGTGTGCACAGAGTGGAGCAGGATCCATAATATAATTCAGTATGGAGCCTGTTTTTATTTGATTCACCTGATTGCCAAGGGAAGCTCTGAAGGTACCCACACATATACTGCAGTGTTCCTTATACACTTTTTCCATTGTTTTTTTTTGCAGAGAATTTGTTTTGTTTCCAGCAACAAGAATATTTTGAAAATTAATTCCTTTATCAATAACTGATCAAAATAAGAAATGGCCAAGCAAATGAATTTAGCAAACACTGATGTCTATTAAAATGTCTATGGCTCACAGTTCTTACAAATGCTTCATAAATAGGTTGCTTTGAAACTTTCTGAAAACCGAGCAGCATTTTATGATTCCTGTTGGTTTTGATGATGTGATATTAAAGTTAACTTACAAAGTACTTAGTGAAATGTTCCAACCCAGTTATTACAAGCTAATGTCGGGAATTGTTTTCTCTGCTGGTGAAAAAAACTGGAAAAGAGGAAAAAGCATAGCTTTCACTTTACTTTTTAATTTCCAAAAGTTCTGCAGTCCATTTTTTTTGCCTCAGTTTAACTTGTAAATAAAACACTTTGGTATTAATTCCACTTCTCCCACATAAACTAGTGATTTTCCTCTTCCTCCTTCAAATATTCCTTTTTCTTGTTCTTTTTCTGATCCTACTCCACACTTTGTCCCCTCAGGTAGAGCTGGAGAGAGGGAAGATCCTCCACATCAAGGCCCTGGCACTGGGAGACCTGAACAAGGCCGGCCAGAGAGAGGTCTTTTTTGAGCTGAATGGTCAGCTGAGATCTGTGCTGGTGAAAGACACAGTCGCCATGAAGGTATGCAAGAACTATGGAGGGAGGAGAAAGAGGCTCAGTGGGGATAGTTGATGAGGTTTAAGGGCTGTGAAATACTTGCTGTGTGCGCTTTCATACACGCTAATGCTCTGCTACGTCCGTGTATATTTGCTGCAACCAAAGCGTGTATTATTGGAAGCCAATGGTAGGGGGCAGTGCATAGCACACGGACTCTGTACTAGTAAAAAGGTCAATCCACTGATAAAATGCCAATAACTACCAATAAGTACCAAAGCGTACAGCTTCTCATCCCAATAAAAAAAAAATCAGGACCATATATCACTGTGAAAAGTTTCACATTATTACAATAAACTATTAGGCTCATATAATATGATACATTTTGTTGTGAAAAGGTGGAATACAAAGCATATTCATTTATGAATGAGGAAAATGTGCTGCAGTTGATTAGAGGAATGTCTAAATGGGATTAAGCAGTATCATAGAAGAGACTGGGATGGTGATACTTTAAGGGATTTCAGTAAGTCAGGGAGACATTTACCAATTTTCCTGATCAATTGAAACATTGCTTCTACTAAACAGACACCTGTCTGTGAGCACATCAAGGTACACTGCAAATACAATCATATTTTCCTCAAAACAAGCTATCCTCCGTGATGGGAGACTTGTGTGGAGCGCTCTGCAGAGCCAGCTGCTACACCAACGTGCAGGGATCGTTTGCAAACTGCAACACCTGTCTTGTTTAAAAGAAGACATGATAGAAATACCTAAAATGCTACTGCATGTTGAGTTTAACTATAAAACAAACAAAAAGGCACATTTCTCTCATTACAGTTTAGAATACAATGTTAACTTGCCTTCAATTATTTACGCTAAAGTTAGGAAAGCAATGGGCACCATGATACAGACATGGATGCATCACCAAGTAATATACCGGCCCCAAGGAGCTAGGAGGATGTTGCCATGGTCACCAGATTGACTATAGTTGAATGACTGACTTGTGTTTTGCTTCCTTATCCAGGAAATGAAGTTCCATCCCAAGGCTCAGAAGTCCATCAAGGGTCAGGTGGGAGCACCAATGCCTGGAAAAGTCTTAGAGGTTAAAGTGAAAGTTGGCTCCAAGGTCAGTTTATGGTCAACCTCTGCTTTTTCATCTTATTTGAATCTTTAAGCTTCTTACAGAAACATCAGTGAATTAGAAGCATCAGATGATCTTTTACAGTTTATTATCCAGCAGCTCAGAGATCAACTTGCTGACATCCCTCAGTTTTCCAATGTTTGAAGATTTTCCTGCAGCTGCTTTCAAACTTTAAATTTCTTTTACTTGACCTATTCTTCCATTATAGATTTATCTTTAAGCGCTCCTTGACTTGATGCAGAATTCATATTTTGCAAGTGCTTGGGGCAGTGAGGTAATTTAAACCATGACATTTCCAGCATAAGAGTCCTTGGTTTATGTTAAAGATTTCCACTCATACTGCAACCAGAACAGCTCCAAGTTGATTTCCCTCACCTTTATTTACACAGGAAATTGACCTTTGTGCTGAATGCACCGTGAGGGCTTGTGTAACTAAAGTAGTTTTTCTGAAGGCTATAAATACTTGTTTCCTTTAAATCTATTGATGGTACAAAAAAAAAACAACAGACACCTGAATTAAAGTTAAATCACCTTGAATGCTGGAAAATTCCTTAGAGGGAAATGACTCAAAGGGTGTTTATTGGCAGACAAATTGATTTTCCCAAATGCTGAGCGGGGGAGTTTTAGTTTCTCCTTTATTAAAAGGAGATAATTTTGTTCCATAATGTAATTCAGCTACATCTTTCAGAGCAACACTTAATTGTGTTACCCTTGTCACAATGAGTGGGATTCATATGAATGAAAATCAGGAGAGGATTTCAGTTATGAATTTAATTATTGTAGTTTTTATTTATAAAGCCAAGCTTAAAGTGTTTTTATATGATTTCTAGACAAACTAAAGAGGTATACATTATTATACATACACATACATTAAAACCTTTACCTCTAGGCTTAGTAATTAATATGAACTCCTTACATTGACAGGTGGAAAAAGGTCAACCGCTGTGTGTCCTGTCTGCCATGAAGATGGAGACTGTAGTCAACTCCCCCATGTCTGGCACCGTTAAGGCTGTTCATGTATCACCTGACACCTCTCTGGAGGGCGACGACCTGATACTGGAAATTGAGGAGTAGAGTAAGAGGTGGATGGAAGGGGCAGCAGGAAGTACTGACAGTCTGATCCCGAAAATGGGGAGAGGTGGAGGAGTAACGGCGGATAGAATTGAATTGGAGCAAAAGCAGATCATTTCTCTGTAACCCCCAGTTTGTGCAAAGTTGGGTCACATGCACAAAATGTAAATCCTTTGCATATCCTGAAACCTGATGGATATAACTGTCTGAATTAGTTTAACTGCAATATTTCAGTAGCTTTTTATTTCCTAGTTGTAGTGAATAGATCCATAATATCTGTCAGATTATAAACATGACACCAATAATTTAAGATGCTTTATATGTTAAGATAGTGATGCATTCCACTGAAGTGATATTAGTTTTAAATGTGTTGCACTACAGTGAGCTAATCATGTCTTACTAACAGTTTTAACATCTAAGTGCTGTTCACTCATATAAAGTAAGAAAATTTAAACTTTGGCTAATAAATGTTATCTTCACACTGTGCAGGATAAAAAGCAGACATGAGGCTATATAACCATTTTGTTTTCTTATTAGTACGCTCTACTTTGCAAGACTTGATCAATCTTCGCGGTTGCAGTGCATTCTGGGAATGTGTAATTGCTGCTAGCATCTAAACTTGCTTTTTTCAAGGTGAAAACAGTACAGATGGGGATGAGGTAAACATTTAGTCCAACTTTTTGTAAATGATCAGAAAAGCACACTAAAAGGATGAATGTCAAGAACAGACAGACGTGACGAGTTCTGTTACTGTATCAGTAAAAAAGCACAAGGTTTGTTTTTATCCTGTTCTTCAATCCATGTTTGGCTTTTAAATTACTCAAATGGAGCCAATTTCCAAATCTGTAAAGCCAGATCAGCCGTACTTGTGTCAGACCAACATGCAGTCTTTGAATCAGTTGGCCTGCTCTTTTGTTTTCCTCAAACCTAAACAGATTATGGTGATTGGTTAGTCTGTGTGGAGAGGTTTTATTCTAGGTGTGAAATGGGATTATGGGATGGTGCTTTAATGTGGTCACATGGTGTTATTTTACCAAGGCTACTGATTCATTTATTAAGTAATTTTCTGTCAAATTATGCAAAATTAGCTGCACTAATTAGAGGCTCTGGAGACTTCCAGTAGCAAAACTCCTCTTTATATTTCCAATCTGTGTTTGCATAAATGAGTGGAAAGTGTGTGCATGTGAGCAAATATTAAAACATGGAGAGTATTTGCCCCATGTTCCCTGATCAGAACACATGCTGATATATGTACAGGTGCAAAATAGTCCTGGTGGCCTCAGTGCAGCCTGGTTCAAAGAAAAAAACTGAACACAGTCATGTGGCTCTGTCTCCATAGCAACACCATCCAAAGCAATTGACATCATTGTTAAGGAAGCTGGTCTATTATCAGATGTTATAGCTTAAAATCAGATTTAGATTTGTGGTTGTGTTGCTGTAAACCTCCAAACATCACTTAGATTGTGAGACATGAGATCCCCAGCA
>JBAMIG010000005.1:4942662-4964729 GCA_037177335.1 Kiunga ballochi
CAGCAACACAGTTTTGAAGAATTGGTTTTTGTACTGGACTATTTCCAGGATTTTGGCTCCATTAGTTTAAAGAGCGAAAAGCTTTTTCAATGATTCAGCATTACAGAGCAGTTAACGCTGTGCTTAATTAAAGCACCATTTCATATCTGAGCATTTTTATGGGAAGAGATGAAGTGGTTGAATGTTTTCAATTAACAGTAATATAGTCATCCCCATCTTTTCCTTGTTGACTTTCTCTGCATCATCTATTCAAAATACCTTTTCATAATGACTCCCCCCTCTACTACATATTTGCACATGCGAACTAGTGGCATCAATTCATGCAATAATGTAAACATGTATCTCAGTGTTCCTGTGTCTTAGCCAGCAGCGACTAACAGCCATGTTTATGATGTACTTGTCTGTGGAAAATACTAAATAAACTGGAGAAAAATACTGGATATGTTTTCTTTAACTGAAGCCATCAGAAATTGTCCCATAAACCATTGTGATCAATTTCTCACATTTGTGCAGGTAAAACATTTAACATGAACAAACATATCTGAGTAAAACTTTTATCACACTTGCTGAAGTTTAATATTAAAAATATACAATGAAGAGATTGTAATTAGAGATGCATGTTAAACTGTGTGTGTGGCACACTTCACACAAAAATATAAATCACTCACCTGATGATGTAGAGGACTCCTCGTGCCAATAAAACCAGTTTGACCCAGGATTCTTAAAGGTTTCAAGATGATTGCAGCATAATGGAACTGATGTTGACCAGGCTGACCAGTGTATAAGGGACGTTTGGAGACTGGATCTTCATCTGTAAGAATGTAAAGGTTAGGTTTTCTCCTCAAAGCATCACCCCAACAGAAATCATTTCAATATTGTGGCCGATTTGTTCAGCAAAAGGATAACATGAACATTTAAAGGCCAGGTTTGAATATTAACTAATGCAGTTAAATGTCAGGAATTATTAAAATGGCAGACTATAACTTCAAATTTCAGATCTAATTTCTCTTGTGTGTTTGTTCAAATGCAGATGTGTTACAAGCTTTTGTAAGCTGTGCAATTAATCCTCCTAAATTGTCCTGTGTGAAAAGGTTGCAGCCTAATTGTCCCTACATTGAAGGTTACATTTATATTTCACCTCTAAGGCATAAAGTGAGGAAAATGTGGAATAGTGATCAGCTGTACGGTCGTCTGGCTTTTACTGTTGACCAGTCTGAGGTTTGATTAGTTATCCTTCAGTAAGAGTGCAGGTGGAGAGAAAGGGGTGCAGAGTTCATGCAATGTTCATTATTTTAACAGCTTGGGGGAAGAAACTGTTTTCAGTATCATTGTGCATGACAGAATTGTCCCGTTTCTCCTGCCAGAAGGAAGTAATTGGAAGTAGTGGTAGCCAGGATTAGTTTGGTCCCAAGTGGCGCTTGCAGCCCTGCACCAACAACACACCTGATAAATGTCCTAAATTGCAAGAAGCAGGGTCCCAGTGATGCACTGTGCTGTGTTGATGAGCTTTTGCAGAGCCCTCTGGGACTTCTTGGTGTAGCATGTGAAAATACAGGGAAATCCACAAAGCACATCTAGATGTTCACCAGGAGGAGCTGAGGAGACTGGACAAAGGTGGACTTCTCATTACAATGGAGTCTTTCTCTTTTGTTTTTTGGAGGGGAAGGTTAGGTTACCGGTTCCTGTGCAGCTAGATGTGGTCTACTCTAACACCTCACTGTCTTTCAACAGGCTCTGAAGAGCAATTTAAGCAAGTTGTCACTGCACAAATCAATCTAGATGGTCGTTCAACTGGCATTATTGATCAGCTGTCTCTGGGGTTGTTTGTGATTGATCAGATGCAGACACTGGTCAGCACTGGATAACAATGCACCTCTGTAACCTGAGCTAAGTGAAGATATCCAGAGATAAAATAACTTGAAATACTCAGATAAAATCTAAAGGACCGTTGTTTTAGAATTGATGTTTTGACCCACTTATCGGACACCTTGATTAATAGCTTTGATTAGTCATTTCTAAAAAAAAAAAAAAAAAAATTCAACTGGAGGGTAACCATTTGTTTGCTTTGATTCGGTTTCAGATATCACAAATATAAATATGGTGGCATAAGTTCTTTAATGTTAGAAACTCAAAACACTGACCATATTGCACCAATTATAGATTAGTACTATGAGGCAGCAGGAGCGCTCCATCCACACGAGTAAAATCTCGTATGTGTAAATGCAAAAGAAACTATTTTCTCCAAAGTTTCCTTTTGATGATTCGTTTTTATACTTTTAATCAAACCGTTTTTGTTAAAGTCAAGTGACCTTCCTCCACACTGAGTGACTGTCTGCAGCTTTTATGGCGAGGAAGATCTCTGAAGATTGGCATGCATTAAACAGAGAAACATTTACAAAGAGTCCTACATTTCTTCTTAATGAAGCCTCCAGTGGCTTTCATGTAGTCCATGCAATAATTTGTTCCAGCTGAACATTTATGTATTACTTATAAGACCTACTAATCAACAATAAGATTAAACTGTTCTCAGTGGACATGTAGAGTTTAGCATGTTGTGAACGTTTCTTATAAAAGCTACTATGTTTCCGGTTATATCCACTCCACAGACAGTGATTAGATCATAAGTACACACACTGGGTGCTTGGACTCTTTTCCCTCTGAGCTGAATCAAATATAGCTGTTTGACTCAGGTGTGTTGGAGAAGGGATGCATCAAAGTTGCAGGGAGGTCGAACTCAAAGACCGAACCATCCGATTGATAGACAGGAACTAGGTATGTGGTAGTTCTTAACCAAGATACATCTATTATTCTGTAAAAAAAAAAAAGGCTCAGATCACACCTTAAATATAATAAAAACCAAAATATTGAACAATAAACTGTCAAGATCCTTTTTATCTGTGGAGGCAATATTAATAATTAAATATTGGATGAAAGCGTGTGCAAGGCGCAACTCCACATAAAATCCTGTTGCATTGGTACTGCTCAGTTGATCCAAAACAGTTTGTGCTGCTGTCAAAAAGTCTGTTTTGTTCAACAATGAGACAAACTTTTGCATGTTTCTAAGTACTTTACTTGCATCCTGAGCTTCTCTCTCGGCTCCAATAAACTGTTTAATAAAATTAGTATTTTTCATGCCTCCCTACAGAAAGTAAAACAACTCCTGGTTTCTCTTTTAAAACACTACTTTAACCACAATCAACAATAGAAGCTGCCGAGACAGTAGCAGTGGTAAGACTATGCACAGCACCTCACTCGCCTTGTTTCTCTTCAGCACAGCCAGCGGTTACTGGACTGTAGCTAATGAAAGTGAGATTATTTCCAAAAACAAATCTTTGCTTTTTCTTTATTGAAGTTTTTATCCTTTGAAGTATTAAAGAAAAGAGCAGAAACAACCAACTCGCATAGAATGCAGCTTATTGATTTCAGCTCCAAACAAAATTCCTCTCAAGGCAAAAGAAGGTTTAAAAGCTCAATACCAATCCAACTCAATATGATTGTATTGATATAATGCTAATTCAAAAGTTGTTTAGGTTAGGAACGCAAGTAATCACAACTTCAGTTTGATTCAGTCTCTCATCCTGAGCGTGTAAGGGATAGTGGGTCAGAGTGGACACAAAAAAAAAAAACTTCTCATTAGCTTGGTATTTTATTTGGGCTGGACAGATGACATTAACGGATATGTGAAGTGCATCTGTAGGGGAAGGCTGAAGCACAGCAGAGAGGGAGGAACTTGCAAGTTTGATCAAACTCTAAAATCCACCCTCTGGTCTGGCCTTTCAAGCAAGTTTCTATGTTTATAATAGAACTTTGATTAATAGATTTGAATTTCTCACTTTGCATTTATTTATGAATATCACCATATTCTGATAGTCCAAGGTAAAACAATAAAACAAACTGATCTTACTGCTTTACTATCTATAGTTGGGAACACCAAGATGTTGGTTATATCCTTACTTTTAAAAAAAAAAATCATTTTAGCAAAGAAAACATTGAAATGGAAATTTTTAAGACTTGGCTGAGTGTAAGTAAATGAAGCCAGCTTCTGCAAAGAAAGCTCAGGAGACCTGGTGTACGCACTAACAGAAGCAATAACTGATAAAAGCCTGATTGGGGAGAATAAGAGCACACACATTAATGAAATGCAAGGTAAGCCTAATTCAGAGAGTTCTGATCGCCGTGGGACTTGATTCACACAATTCATGAATGCATGAAAACTGTCATTTTTCAGTGTAGGTAGGTCGCCACTTTATTCTCCAGTTTATAGCTGTTCTATTGCCCTTCAATGCAGCACTGCTACCCTTTACAGCACTTCATTTCACTATCTTCAATACAATAAAAATTAAGAAGGATGTTTTCTAAAGCACAGCTACAGGTAAATGTTTAGCCTTACATTAAAATAATATTACATAATCCTCCAAGGTGATGAGGTTACTGCATGTCAACGAGTCAGTTTGGAACTTATATATAAATGTATACAAAAATACAAGCAAGCAAAATTAGTAGGATGAGCAGCAGGGTATGTGGGCTGCAAAAACTTGCTGTCAGACAGTCTGTCTCTCTCTGTCTAGCTCACAAAAAAGGAAATATAAAAACCTCATTAAATTGAAATAACTCCTACTGCTTATTCATGGGTTGGATCATTAAGGGCTAAAGTACTAAGAGGTAGCCATGTTGTTTCACCCACTCCATTCTGCTGCTTCCCTGAATGATGCCTATATTTACCAATGTTGCACCATTTATTTGGAGGATAAACAGACTCACATTTAGCATATGATTTCTTCCCAAGTGATTTTACAATAAAGAATTAAAACAAATTTCATTACATTTTGTGTCAAAGTCTGATAAAATTGTTACTCTATGGCTCAAGGTAGGTCAAGCATTTGTTTTGATGACATCACAACATCAAACAAGAGCAAACATTTTTGTGCTTCTGGGTTTTAAGGTTCCACTAAAATGTCTTGTTTGGACTTAAATTAGCTCCTGTGAAAGTAAAAAAAAAAACTGCCAAAAGTTCAAGCCCTCTTTGTGGCTTTTATTTTGTTTATCTCTTTGTTCATTTTATTTGCACAACAAGCATCTTCTGTAAAAGCTCTGAACCCTCGACAGCCCAGCTAGCCAGGAAGCCAACTTCCAAACCCTTATGACTTTCTTAGATGGGCCACCAGGGTCGCAACTTTCTCCTCTAATCCCTTTTCTGCTGTTGAATAATCCTTGAACTGCTTGCTTTGCTGTAATCCCTATGCTTAAATAAAGAGAATAGACAAGGAGGATGGGGTGCATAGAGACTCAGAAAGGATGGATGGCTACTTCAGCCAGTAAGCCTCCTGTCAATCAGTACAACCCCCATCTGATCCATCCAGCCACTCACACTGCCCCCTTTCATGCTTCTTTTCCAACAAGTGCTCCCCTAAATCTAACTAAACACACACTACTCATACTAATCCAGCAATATGATGCCTAATTACCATAATAGGTGAATGTTAAAGCATGATTAAAATAATTAAATTATGTGAAGGAAACATCTGATAAAACAGCATCTGATCTGGGAGGAGGATTAGCTCATTGCATGTATTTCTAGGTTTCTCCTGGTAAACGCATAACCAAATAATAGCTATTCAGAACAATTAACAAGAAGTCAGTAAATAAAATAGCCGACAATCAGAAAATGTTCACAGTTCTCTTCTTTACAGTAATTCATCTAAAAAGCTACACAAAGCCATTATTACTTACAACAAAATAAATAATTATGTAACTTGTTGTGGATACAAACTGCTTCCTTCAGATCTACTGGCTGGTATGGAGCATTTAGACCTATAAACAAGTTCAGTTTAGACTTTAATACTGAAATTATTTTTATACTAATGTGTTGTGAATAAAACTACTTGATATGAAAATGTAGCTTATTCTTCACAACTGGTGAATGTGTGTGTTGTTGAGTGGAGACATGTTCTCTTTAGCTCAGTGACATGCTGGAGCCGATTTAATACACTCACATTACATGTTGCAGATAAATGATGGGATTAATTATCCAAGTTTCAAAGGTTCTGTGTGCTCATCTTTCTCTGTTAAACACTTAGTATTCATTTAAATATAAGAGCTTGAGATAAAAGCTGCAGAATAAAAGATTCATTGGAAAATTAACTTCTGAGATAATACGGGAATCAACTCCCAGTTCATTTTCTAATTTAGGATTTATTTAAAATGCTATAAGTAGTATGTCTTCAGTACCTTTAAACTTTCGTTCTATGATTCAAGATTTTTTCCTTTTTCATAGCTTATCATTAGCATGTATTTATGCATTTAATGTATCTATCATACTAGAAATGTATTTATTAGTGAGAATCTGTTCCCTGTATCTCCAAAACAAAACCCAGTGCATTAACAGGCTCCTCTGCATTCATTTAAGATATGAAGATATTAAAAGGCATCAAAAGGTTTTACTTTCATACAAAGGATCTACACTGTTTGCCTGGCAGGTGGGGTTCACTTTCATATTGTTCCCTCTCCATCCCTCACTTTTGTATGATTGCTTTCAGGAACAATTTTCCAGCTGTCTGAGAACCAGCACCCAAAGGCTTGCAGTGCAGTAAAACATTCCAGCCTATAGTCCACACAGCTGTTGATGGCACATATTATGCAATGCACCATTCAGATCTACTCAGTTTCTTGATGTGATGATTGTATAAGCCTCTGGGGTGCAAGCCACCACACTCTTGGCGTGCAGATTGCACTCCAGTGATGAACATGGTTAAATGACGAGAAGATGGGAAAAGAAAGTGTCTGTACTCTGCCTCCAGATTCCTATGCATCATTAAACATTAGCAGCACAGCAGTGTGTGGCTAAGCCATGGGCAACCACCACCGATGGATTAACAATGCACGCATCAATTAACCAGAGAAATCAATGCTGCCTGCTGACCATGTTGACAAATCCAATGTCTAATGAATGCAACAAAGAAAAATGTCCAGCAGCATGAAGCATTTCCTTTTGCTCCTTCAAAATCCTTTTCCATCAACCACTTTTAAATCTGCTGCTAGTGACACCCTGTGCTGATGCAAGTGATTGCGGGTGTCAACGTGCAGGGAAGACTCAGAAAAAGGGATAGAGTGTGTATACTGTCTTTGTGTGTGTGAGGAGACATCTCATTAAGGGCTAAAACTGTTCTGCAGAACATCTTTAGACTCAGGTGTCTCAGAGGTCACATGTCAACGCACACATGCGGCCGATGCCTTTTGTTCCTTCGCACGTAAAAGCTTTCAAATGTGTGTTCCTGACTGTGTGCATGACTCAAAGTGTGGCCCGTCTGTGCCATTATCGGTTTTAAACCGTTCCAGCTTGAATCAAAGCACTGCAGCAGAAATGAGAGGGAAGCTGAGGAGCTGAAACAGAGATGCAGAGTCAGATGGGGAGGATTCTTTGTGACAGAAGAGCAAGCAGAGGAGGCTGGAGAGAGGCTTGAGCTCAGTCTGCAACATGGAGCAGCGAAGGTGTTAAGAAATAAAAAGCAAAGCAAGCACATCAAAGCAGGAGGACCTAATCACTCATTTTTATTCACATGCGTCAAACACAAAATCAATCATTAGACGTCTTTGTGCAGCAACATCATCCTTTTTCTTAGTGTCTAAAAATGACACCGTTACTATGGTGACAGGCGTGTTCAGGGCATAACAGTTTGCTGCTTCCTAAAAAAAAAAAAAAAAAAAAAGTAATAAACAATCCTGTCCAAGCGGGCTCTTCAGTCTCATCTTGTCTTTGCACATCTTGCATTCTTAAACTAAGACCAAGTTTATAGCTGAAGGTCTCGCATAGGAGTTCTAAAGTAGTCCTAATTGGGCCTGAGACGCTGCTCTATACATATAACAACTAATGCTCAGGAAGTCTGAGTCACACAGCTGGTGATCAGCACTCAGCATGAGACGAGGCACAGCCTGAGAGCTCCACCTGAAAAATATCAGTGTGTACAGGGAGGACTTGAACTTAAAGCTCTACCCAAAAACACCTTTTTACCCAACTGTTGCGTTTTAGAAAGGCAAACAAAGTGCTTCATACGCAAATATTCCACCACTTTTCATCTCGTATGTAAAAAGAAATCCCATCTGCTACGTCAGTGTTTTTATTATTTAACTCCGTTTGTGCTGCATGCCACAATGCTACCAAACCAAAGTATTCAGACATGTTAGTAATATGTAGAAGCATGTGAAAGACGATAATTTGATGACAGGATGAGTTAAAAAATGCTCTCATTAAAATTAATACTATAACTCTGCTTTCTATACTCATTTCTCTTCATTTATAAAAGACAGCATGCAGGATGGAATTTGTTCTACATTACATCAACAGAGGAGGTAAGGGGACAGTGGAGCGCGCGCACACACACGCACACACACACACACCTCTAGAACACTTAGAAGTAGATTGTTGTTGCTGCTAGCACATATTAGGTCAGGATTTTGTATGACAGCATGAGGTGATGTTTGATCATCTCCCAGCGTATTCACCATCCTCTGCTCCTACTGTGTTTTTGTCGCACTGTGAAAGTCACTTTGGACCAGGGACGTGTGTAGGATTTAAAGATGGGGTGGGACCCAAATCAGACCCACTAGTAGAAAGCAGTTTCTCCTTCTGTCTCTGAATCCGTCTGTCTTTCTCAAAACATCTGTTTTAATGTCTTTTAATGTCTCCAACCAGGAGGAGATGATGAGTTAAAAGAAATGGTAAAGAACAGTTACTGCTATATCAGACATAAAGCTATGTGTATCATGAGGAAAGTTATAATGATCTAATGTCCCTGCTATGTTTGTCAAATAAATCTTAAATATCTAACTCCCCTTTCTATCGGATCACAGGTCTGTTTACCTATCAATTTTCAACATTTAGAGTCAATAAATCAAATAAAAAGTACCATTTTATTTTATTATAATTATTATTTTATTTTATTATTTTATTTTTATTTTATTTCAAATTTATTTTTATACAGCTTAATGCAGAGAGAGAAGAGTTTCCCTGTAACGTATTATGTCTGAGACATTTTGCATCACTTTACGGTAAAAACTTGACTCAAAACATTGTTGTTCACCATATGATATGATCTCCTGCATCCTGGTGAATTGCAGAAAGCAGGTAAGGCTTTAAGGGTTAATCCTGAATAAAAAACACCCTGGCCGAGATTAATCGCAATGATGAAACTAAACACCACCACTGAGCAGTCTTCCAGGTCACCATTTACTTTGCAGATTGATTCAACAGAAAATAATTTTTAACTCTGTAGTTTTACTTTCATGTAAAAAAAAAAAAAAAACAACCAAAATGAGAATTTAGAGCTCAGTAAAATCTGGCAGGAAGAGGTTTAAACTTTAGATTTACTCCTCATGCCTCTCTGAACTGTCTTGATCATTGCCACAGAAAGGAATAAAATCCTCGGTTCTCTGAACCAGGACTATCTTGTGGGCAAAAATTCAGTGTCTGGTCCGGTGGTGTTACCCAAATCAGACCCAGTAGTAGAAAGCAGTTTCTCCTTCTGTCTCTGAATCCGTCTGTCTTTCTCAAAACATCTGCTTTAACATCTTTGTCTCTTCATGTCCTCTCCTACATAATTTCCGCTGTTTAAATACTTAAATAAAAAAAAACTCTAAAATTTTGAGGGTCAGTCTTCTTTTTGAATACTTTAAACTTACGTCTTCAGTAAATGTCTTTTTTGTCTGTTTACAGGTGACTGACATGATGGACTGTTTGTAGCTTGTCTGTGCTGCTTGGAAGCACTATTGATCCATGATGAAATTGTGCTAATCTATGTTTTAATGGTGGACGAGCAATTACATAAAAGACAGCAGTTGGTGCAGGGACATACAACCAAAGGGTAAAGCAGAATCACAAATATTCAGTCGCATAACATGCAGGACAATAAGCTTCATCCACCTGCAAACAGACATCAATCATCATAGAAAACAATGGTGCATGTCCACAGACATGATTATTAAAGCATTGTGTTTAAAATGTGTGGTCAAAAATAATCTGAATTAAGCAAAGACAATCCCACATGCTCTCCTTCCATAATCCAATCAGGTCTTAGTACATCAGGTCTGCATCAGCAACACCTCAACAAGAAAAGACACGGAGATAAACCCAACTAAAATAATACCCTGAAAATAAATTCAAATAACACATCAATCAACCACATCTGATCCAAATCGTCACATATCGGAGTTCCCTGCATCACCTTTCACTGCAGAAACTGTATTAACAGGATATTTCTGCTGGGATCATGCTCCTAATTTTTCCTAAATCATTATAATTGGCATGTATCAGTTCAGAGAGAGGTTTTCCTAATCAATACAGACTCCTTTAAGTGCTGTTTAGCAAACAGCAGGCTGTCATGTGCCCATTACTCAGAGCAGCTTCTGTCTAGCTGCTCAAATGTAGAAGCTTGATTGATGGAGTGCTCTCTCCCATCTCGCAGAGAGCTTTTGAAGCAATGATGGAGTGACCATCGAGTCCCTTTTCACATCAATTGTTCACACAGAATGCACCATATAAAAAAGAAGATACTTATTTCAGACAGAATATGTTAAATGTGCAGATTGTGAGTTTGCCTACGCAGAAACAAGAGAAAGCAGGTGGTAGCAGGATTAATCTAATGGCAGTAAAGGAGGCAGAACAGTCTGTTGCACAATAATTCCTATTATAATGCAAATAAATACAGTCCTGTTATGTGGAAACGACAGCTGCTCTAAACCTGATCCTTCAATGATTGGGGAGATAGATTTTAAATGAGTAGAAAAAACATCTTGAACTTTTCACAAATATAATCAGTAATTCAAGTAAAAACAAAAAATATGAAGTTTCCAAGTAGCAAAAAGTCACATGGTATTAGTTCATATATGACTTATTCCTGCCTTCTCATAGAATTCATAACATGCTTTCAGCTGAAACTTCCTCATAGCCTTTACAGGCAGAGCACAGGGATTTCTCTTCTATATTCCTATAAATATACTTGTATTCGACAGTCAAGAGCCCCGGCACACCAGCACGTAAAGCAGCCACAAGACAGGCTGTGCAAGCTGTTTTTTTGCAACTTTTTCAAAGGCTCGAGCAACTCCTAGCTCATCACTGTATACCATCCAGCTGTGGGTGTACAAGTTAAACAAAGCTGCTCCCTCCCAGAGAGCTGCCGGGAATCGTCCTTAGAAATCAGCAAGTTAAGGAGAAGCAGGTGATGCTGAAGTGCATCCAGAAAAAAACCCCACTAAATTACAGCACTTCATCACAAAGAAACAGAAAGCGCCCTCGCAGACAGATGATGTGCATCTCTTCAGAGAAGTAACTTTCACAGAGTGGAGACAAAAAGTCACTTATATTTTCAGAAAAGTCATTTTAGTCTATAATGTTTAATTACTATTGCTCTGCTCCCTGCTGAAAAGGGTTGGAGATGAAAACAGTCACCTTATTTTAGCTGGAAAATGTTTGCCTGAGAACTTTAAGTAGGACGGCATTATGTCAGAGGAGGAGCAGGGTATTTTAATTGGGGTCACAGTAACTCCAGATCAGAGCAACAAACTAGCATTTTTTAAAATCCTGTGAATCTATGAGATTCTTTTTTCACAGCCACCCTTTAGTTACCTTTCATATTATACTATGATTAGCAAAATGAGTCTGTAATTTGTCTTTTGATTAATTGGGTTTATAACCCTGCTCTTCACAGGTCCATGATATGTGGAATCTTAACATATTAGGTTTCATTTAATCATCTGCCAAATTAATGTGAAGCCTCATTTTTCATCATTGACAAATGCAAAAGGAAGCGTAATTTTTACCACTGTATTCAGAGTTTGTTTTATCTTTGTAATCCCAGAAGAGCACAAAATGTAAAACAGGAGGTCAGTTAAAGTTGGTTCAAAAACTTGTTTAATCCTAAACGGACCCAGACAGAAATATAAATTAGAAATTAATTAAATACATTTTCTTTCACCTAATTGTGGAACACATTGAGTTTTTTCTCAACTCTGATGGTGATTAGTATGGATGTCCAGCGCTGCACCCAGAGCTTTGGCAATGTCATCTGCAACTCAAGCAACTTCTCATCAAATCTCATCAACACCTTAACTGAGTTGGAAAACATTTGTAGTGTTGCTTCTCTCACTGATCACAGCCACAATAGGACTAATGACTTGACGTTGTGCTCCATTTAGCCGTCAAAATCTGCCAAAAGATCTGACATCCTGTCCGCCGAAGCGTTCCTCATCTTGGCACAAGTTGTAGCTCTCTGAAGGCATATGAGGCCAGCATTCTTCCACAGCATTTAGCTGGCAGTAAGATATCTGGCTGTCTCTGTTGCATAAATGACCCCTCAGCCAGGTGAAAACACACCAGTGGATGTTCAATAATCTTCGCTGTTGCCTGAATAAAAAAACCATGAGCTCATGATGGTAGATGTAAAACTCATATTGTGATACTTCAAGGTTAAAACAAGGAATATAAGCAATATTTATCTTTGAATGAGAAAACTGCAGGAGAGCAGGGAAATTTACCAAAATGAGGTTATGTTGTACTACATAGCAGAGATTATGTTGGCAAAGGATACTGCGATAAACCAGACAGGACTACATCTTTGTGACGCAACTTTATTCTCCTGATTCCAGCAGTAGCTTATATTTCAGAAGACAGCAAGGCCAAATGCATAAACACACACCTCACTTTGTGTGTGTGTGTACAACAACAAATCAGAGTAACACAATTACTCCTTGATAAAAATAATTTCCTTACTATGCATGTTGTTTTGATATTTCCAGGTCACATCACATCCTCATCAGCAAACATAGCATTGTATCATATGTTGTAACCATCAAGCTACAACCTTATAAAAATGCATACGCTTCAATTCTGAATACAAAAATAAATAAATTAAAAAAAACTGTAAAACGCCGTAAACGTCAGACTAGGTTTGATCGTAGAGTTGTATGCTCACTCCTGTTGTTTCTAATGGGGCAAATCAAATGGCTTATTTACATACCAGCTTTATTAAAAAAGGTGAAGGTTTATGCAGCTTGTTCCACAAGAGATGAGCCTCAAAACTAAAAGATACTGTTAAACTGCTCAATATTTGCAATGTATCTAATATGTCAGTGTTAAAAAAGGTTTCTGAAACGTTTACTCTTAAATAAAAAGGTAAATTGTAAGGAGGAGATTTAAAGAATTCCTGCAGTTACATCTATGGGGGGGGATCCTGTAATAAAGAGACTGAATGATGCATGTTTGTGTTTTTCATTTTTCCCCTTATCCGTTGCTTCTGTCAAACAGAAAAATCCAGGAAAAAACTGCAATCTGCACCCACATCTCAAACTCATGGAAATGGTCCAAATGATCAATATGGTAGGAATGTTTGAGTTCTTTGGTTTTCCTCCAGCTGTCCCACAAGTAAACTCAATGAATGTCTTGTTTGCTGTCCACTAGCCTTTTATAACACCACTATGCAACATGAAAACACGTAACTGTCTTCTCGATGGGTTTATGAGACAGTCAAGTCAAACATTTAGGCTAATTCAACTCCTGACTGAAAAAAACAAGTTGTTGGGAGTGTCCCAGTCTGACCTCATTTAATGTCTCCACGTCAGTGAAAGTGCAAAATGCTTGCAATCAACTCATCGGCTGCTCAAGACAAAAAAGGGCTGGAAGCTAATGAGCCAAAATAGTCTTTAAATGTCTGGACAAGCAAAACAAATGACAAAATTATCATTAGTTTTGAAATTAGGGAAATCTGTGCCCTTTTTCTTGGACTGATCGAAAATTGTACAACCAGGATCAAATGCTCTGCAACCACAGGTTTAAAAGACTCAAAAAGACTAAAATATTACAACTCTACCAAACTGTTGCAGCAGATAAAACACTGCGAGAGGTCTGCAGGTCTTTGCTCAGCCCAGAGCTCATTGCATCAAAAGTATTTCAGACATTATTTTACTGTTAGACAATTACAATTAGCCTCTGAGACAACTACAAGACAGACGCTCTTCAAAGAGACACTCGCTATAATTACTCTTCATTGTACTCGTATCTGTGATGAAGCTGCTTTTCTCACTTAATGAACAAAAGCTGATGTACTGATTTTCCAACGGTGCGCTCTCCTGATAAAGCTGATATGTTCGATTGTTAAGCGCTGCAAACGGTGACATCAATGTATCTGTGATTTCATGCAGAGTAAATTCACACCTTGCTTACAAGAAGAAAAAAAATTAAGAGTTTTTATTTCTGGTTAAAAGTTGTGCTGCTGATGTCATGCAGAGCATTTCCCAATTAAATTTTTTTAAATTAAAAGTAAGGTAACATTTCACTGTTGTACTTTTCTTTGACTGCCAACACAAGTTACAACCATGGATCATGTGTTATTTGTCATGCACAAAAGGACAAATGTCATTTTTAGACATTTTATATATTTTCTCCTGTGATGATCAAGAAAATTCTGGTACCTCATAAATTTGTAAAAGGTCACATATAAATTATGTATTTTGTTAGATATGAGATAAAAACACTCATGTTGCTAATTCATTTGTCAATGTGCCAGCAGCAACAGCACACACACATCGACTGTTACAGCATTAACTGTGGCAGATCCCACAGCTTTGTTAGTATAACCTCATGACCCAGTAAACAAAAGCTGCACAGTGCTGGTTAGTGTGCGTACACATGCGCAAGTCAGCGCACAGCATGACTGAAAAACACAAGGGAGGATGTGTGCAGCGTGTCTAACTCGCACATTTTAATCTGACTCAGATAAAAGATTAAGTCTTAAAAAGAGCCGAGTGAGACACTGAAGCTTTATAATGTAAACTTTCACACTGATACATTGATAATGACTAAAATGACTCATTAAAAGAAGATGCAACTGTGTCTTTGTCCCTCTCAGGTAAAGTAAACAGCTTGTTCTGCAAGATCTCCTTGTTGCTTCTCACACATACCGTATCAACCAGCTGGCAAGCTTGCATCCAGCTTTGCATTAGTTTAAATCAAACTTCTTCAGATCTATCAATAAGGATACATCTATACTAACAAAGCTGATAAGTGGAGTTCCACAGGAGTCTATTTTTGGTCCCTTCAGCTCAAATCATAAAAACAAGCAAGATTTCTTAGAATAAAGCGTGCTGACACCACTTATCTCTATTACTGCATCACTCTGGTCCCACGCAGCTGAAGTCAAACCAATGTTCCCCTCAGCAAACAGATAAGCCAGAAATCTAAAAGATCAGCTATTTAATGCCCCACTCCAGTCAGCACTTTAAAAGCCAGAAAGCGTGGTGTCAGAGCTATGTTTTGACAACTCAAGTTGTTACTGAATCATCCTTTTACCATCTGACAAATATAAATGGCCTAATGGTCCAGTATTAATTTGAAAAAGGCTTGTTTGTGGATTTGATTTCAGTCGGCTCAACTACAGTAATAAAAATAAATGTGATATCTACAACTAATGCAGAAAGATGCTGCATGCAAAAAATACTAAAGGTGAAAAAGATCTGAGAAATCCAGTTCATTTGATATTTTTATTATTATATTTTATATTGCTCAACACACAGGTTCTGATCCAAATATGTATGATCTGCCGATACCATCAGAGCTGCTGAGTCTTCGAAAATCATCTGAGTTAAGTTTAAACTGAGAACCCATGCAATGTTTATGCTCCCAATATCTGGGTTTGACCTGGATTCTTAATCTGTAGCATCACTTGGACATCTAAGACAGTGCCTCTGGATTGACAGACTGGGGTGGGGATTCTCCTCTTTAAAAAAAAAAAAAAAAAAAAAGCGGGGGGATCAGAGGGTGTGTTCTAACTACAGGGAGAATCACATTCCTCAGCCTTCCTGAGAAAATTTATTCAGGGGTCCTAGAGAGGAGGGTCTGTCGGATAGTAGAACCTCAGAGGAGCAGTGTGGTTTTCGTTCCGGTCACAGTTGACAGGGAACAGTGGACCAGCTCTATACCCTCTTCAGGGTTCTGGAGAGAGCATGGAAGTTAGCCCAACCAGTCTACATGTGCTTTGTGGACTTGGGGAAGCCGAAATGAGTTTTCTCCGCAGGGTGGTCGGCGTCTCCCTTAGAGATAGGGTGGGAAGCTCTGCCATCCGGGAGGAGCTCAGAGTAGAGCCGCTCCTCCTCCACATGGAAAAAGAGTCAGATGAGGTGGCTCGGGCATCTAGTTAGGATGCCTCCTGGACGCCTCCCTGGTGAGCCGTTACAGGCACGTCCCTGTAGGAGGAGACCCCGGGGAAGACCCAGGAGACGATGGACTGATTACATCTCGCGGCTGGCCTGGGAACACCTCGGGGTCCCCCAAGATGAGAGAATATGGCTGGGGAGAGGGAAGTCTGGGCTTCCCTCCTTAGGCTGCTGCTCCCACGACCAGACCTCAACTAAGCGGTAGAAACTGAATGAATGGATATCTGGGTTTTCTCCAAGCAACTACTCCTTACAGTCAGGTCTTAAGACTCAGCTTTTAATTAAGATAAAAGCATGAAAGAAAAAAAAACACTATCCATCACAGAGACTATTACCAGAACAACATATTTAACTAAATCTATTATGACACAGCAATGACAGGTAGTTAGCTTGTGGCTGAAAAAGAGTAATCGGGCCATTTCATTTGTTCTGGTAATTATCTTAAATGAATTGGCTTGTATGAACATAGTTATTTAGACTAATGTGAATTTGTTTTAATTGGAACACAATGAATTAGCTTGTTTTGGATTATGTCTGTAATGACAAGGCAACTTTAGTTTATTCAATCATTTTCTATTCCACTTAGTCCATTTCAGGGTAGCTGAGAAGCTGGAGCCAATCCCAGTAATTAGCAGACGTGAGGCAGGGTACACACTGGACAGGTCGCCAGTCCATCACAGCACATTTTCTACACAACAGAAATGCAATGTGCTTTAGATATTACAACGAACAGTAAGAGAAATACAAATAATGCAGAAGGGATTCAAACGATGTTTATAAAATATATAAACTTAAGTAAACTGCTTTTAATAGTTTTTAATGTAAATAAGTTATATGATACATAGCTGACATGCAGAATATTTGCTTATTTATTCCGTCATTTGGGGTCCAAAAGTTTTCCCCAATAGTAAATTAGGCAGTGTTGCTAAAATTTCCTCTAAAAACAAAAAAAAAGACCTAATGCAAAGTTTGTGAGTTTGGATGTCAGATGCAGTTATCACAAACTCAATGGGTCTTATGAAATACCCTGAGAATAACATGGCAAGCCAGAGTGTAATATATCAATGAATAATTTTACTTAGTTTGCATCAGAGGGTGAAAAAAACCCACCCAGAATGATTTCATGCCATAAAATAACAGTTATGAAAATGTAAATGGCGTGCACAAGCAGAGTGTAGTGGCTTGCTTTTTATATGCAATGCTGCGAGATCACATTATTCAGCCTGAAAGGAATCAATCTTCAATATCCTCTAGAGGACTTTTCCACCTGAATAAGATGCTGTTTTTTGGAACCCCACTGGAACATCCAATTGATCTGATGACCAAAACAGATACAGACCTCTTTCAAAGACCAGAATTACCAGATGCTGCTCTGAGTGACTGTAAAAAGCTCAGCCATACTGCTGTCACCAAACATCTGTTTGGCATGTAAATTAAATCTGAAATGCAAAGGAGACTGTAAAAATGCTTACATTTTCCATTCAGTTACATCACAGATATGCAGACAACATATTTATGTGCACATGGCAACAGGTTTGTAGCTCGGTACTAATATTAGAATAAAAACAGGAACTATAGAAACTACAAAATGGGCCATTATCTTGTGCACAGCCTACTTAATTTATACAAGCCTTGTAAATGCAATTCATAAAAAGGGTTTTCAACATACACAATGCAGGAAAGGAGCTTAAACTCCAGTCAGAAGAATGATGGATGCCATTAGAAATGAAACGTCCATCAAAGCATTTACCAAACATGTCACATTCACAAACAAATAATTCGTACTGTCAAAGCTAATCCAATACAAACCTCAAAGCACCAAACAGAATGATTAAAACCCGACGCATCTTACTGCTGAATACGTGCTCTATGTCAACAAAAGTGAAGGTTGGCCTCAAAAGCATTTACTGCTTGGCACGCGAGTCAGCTTCTACAATCTAACACCTCGGGGAAATAACTATGCTGAATGTGAACCGAGCAGAAAGTTCTCTCTGAAACAGTATCATGGCCTGACACCATGAGGATGTCATTGCTGTCAGGGTTCTGCTTCTCAGTAATTCACAGAGAAGCCTGCTTCAAAAGGCCCGGACCCCAAATGCCACACCATCTCGACTTTCCTCCATACACAACATCACCTCCATATTCAAAAGACTGCACTGAATCTAGAGAGCGTTTTAAACAGCATCCATACTGGAGCAGTGTTGTGAGTGTATCTCTGGCAGCCTGGCTCCCAACCAAAACCAAACGCACACCATGTTTATGTTTAACGAATTACTGAAGTGTCTCACAAGTAGCAGCATTTTCCCTTTGTCTCCATCACCACTGTCTCAAATAAATACCACATCAGTATCATTCATCATCCATCTGTCACGGCAAGTATTACACGTGTTGGAGCTGAAGTTTGCAGGACTATCAGGTTTCTTTTTATCAATACATTATCCTAAAATTAGTCTTTTTTTGTGCGGACTGTGTAATTTGTTTTCTCAGCCTTCTTCAGTGAAGAGAAAGTCAGAGGCTGTGTCAAAGTGAGGATGAGATCAGAAGCATTACAAGAATGAGGAAGAGGAGTAAGGAGTTACTTAATGAGCAGCAGCGTGAGGCAAGTTGCAAAGCCCATAGGATGTGTGTGTGTGTGTGTGTGTTGAGAAGCAGGAAAAGCAGAAAGCTGGTCCAGTAGTGAGTTCTTCTCTTGTAACCAGCCACTATATCCAAGCTGACTAATACAATCCACATACTGTTGCTTATTAATGCCCATTTTTATAGTTTAAACAAACTTGCATACTAAGATATTCTTCATAAAATGCTTTCGTCATCGCTCCCTATTCCCACCCCTCCCGGTACTAGCAAGGCCACTCCTATGAACACTCACACACACTTCAGCGGCATCCTTCTACTGTCCTCACACACCTTCCTGTTGCCACTGTCCTAACACAGTCATGTTCAAACAAGACAAGATGCCTCAAAAAACATCAGCATCATGCATGTGTTAAAGCTGGTTCTGCATACCAGATTTATAACTATTTAAACTGGTACAGCAGCATCAGAATAGAAATAGGCATAAAAATAAACTTGGCTGCTGTAAGCACCTCTACTCTGAGGAATTGTACAAATACAAATAAAAAAAATTTACCACAAGATTTTATCTGAGCCAGTATTTCATACTGGTATTATATGTTATCCTGCCTGACAAAAATAAGCCCAGTAACCCCCAGAATTTCTCCCCAACCTGCAAACGGCCTTCACTATATATTTACTAGGAAAACAAATAATGCTAGTGGCAATAGAAAAATCAGTATTGTATAATGAAATAAAGTATGAGGCTGGTTATAACTAAATATCTGCAACTCACTTTAGTTACAATCTTTCATCTGAAAAAAATACGTTTTAAGTCGGAAAAAAAAGTCTTGATCAGACTATTTTTTATGTCTTATGTGTGATTTAAACAGAGTCCAGTTCATAAACTGTGTAAACCAGTTTACTTCAGAATATGCAGCATTTTTGTGTTTAAATGAAATAATTTCCTGTTCTATTCTCATCTTTCTTGATTAGAAAGATACATTTATCTAATGGCAAATTCAACCCTCTCATGAAGTTTCTCACACAGTTTTGTGCTGTGATTCAATTGTCTTTTCATGCTAAACTGATTCAGGTAGTTTATCAGAAATGTGTTAAAATGTGAAAAAATAAAAGAAAAAATAAATGAAACTTTTTGGCTTTTTTGTACAGAGTGACTGAAGTAATGCTGCTACACAGAGCCATTCAGGATTACTGCATGTAAACCACAAATTGCAGCAGGTTTTTATCAAATACAAAACACAGCTAGTTGTGTTTATTTGTAAATGGAAAAAGGTAGGATGCAAGCAGAATATGATAACTACAGTAATACTCTACATGTATGTTTATAGATCTAGATTAGTGTGATTTTTGTTCAGCATTGAAAAATGGTGGAAATTTTAAACCAGTTTCCAGATAATGGTTGCATAATCCAACTGTAACAATGACAAGGCCAAAAAAGGACCCAACCAATAATGGTTAAAAGGACATGCATGCTGTTATACTGTGGGGGGAAGCCAGAGTACACAGAGCCCCCACATACACAAAGAAAACATAAAAACACCAGAGAGAGGTCAAACCCTTCCCACTAGTTAAGGCTTGAGCCTTTTTAATATGATTTAAAGTAATGATGCAAGTAAAAACAACAAATAAATACATCCATGTATTTACTTTCACCCCCTTACTTTAACATAACAGTCACCACCATTATCATCATCCTCCTCCTCCTCCTCCTCCTCCACAGGGCAACAACAGAGAGCTCTACCAATCAAATGTCTGAATGTCTTCTACTCCTTATTGGACCATCTAAATACAAAAAACTGTAGAGTTACATATTCATCCATACAAACCCCACATTGGGCTGGGAAACTTTATTTACAACTTTAAGAAAACAAAACAGCGTTTCTCCCCAAGTTTGTGTTGATATGCTCAAATATTGCTACCAGCTTTCTGAAATTAGTCTGCCAGCAGTGTCATATGAGAGGGGTTATCCCTCTGGTTGCTCAGTTCCAGGCAAGATCAGTGGAGCACAGATAAGTGTTGCTGATGTGGAATTACACCCAGCTGGAAAACAAACATAACATGAATCTCTTGTCAGATGCACTGAAGAGGAGGAGAGCACACTGAGTGCAAATTAAACCAGTCCTGAAATCTTAGCTGGAGCTCAACAACAACTGTTAGATGCATCTGATGGAGAAATACATCCTCTTAAAAAGGAAACAGGCCATTAGAGTCACAGGCTATACTGAAAACAACTTATCAGTCTATTTTTTAAAGAAATAATCAATCAACTTGTGTTTTCATCGCTTACAATTTATTTCTGGATGGGCAATGTCTCACCTTGACAATCTCAAATGCCATGCTTTGGCTAGAGTTTCTGCTATGGATTGGGTGACTGATCGAATGGTAGAAACATTTATTTCTGCTTGTCACAGCCTTTAGAGCACATGCTGCTTCGTATCAGGGCTTGTTAAACAGCTTGAGTGTGACGATCTGATGTACTGGCAGACAGATTTTCTGAATAGAGTTCAGTGCATTAAAACATAAACACATGTTTACACGAGGCTTGAGGAAAACTACTAGACACCTCTGACTCTACCGTTATTGATTTATTCACTTATTACAAGATAAACAGATGAAGATAAAAGCAGGTAAAATGTTGAAGATCATATTATCCTGTCTGAATATGTACTTTACTGAAACCATCAAGTCCACATAAAATTAGGCAGAAATCAATTCCCTTCCAGCTGATGATAAATAGTTAATGCAATTACACATCACCAGCAGAGACATTCATGACATGCTTATTACATTTTGCAGAATTTAATGATACGTTTAGGCTTTTTATGTCAGTGAGATACTGATGCTGTCTCATTTTGTGTGTATGGCCAGGGGGAGGGGGTCTTATCTGCTGCTTTGCCTCTGAGCAGGAAGGGTTAACAGAGAGAAAAGATCTGCCTTGGTGAGTGCTTCCACACAGCAGGCTGGCATCATGGAGCTCACCAGTAACCATTAATGCTTTCCTCATGCAGCTAATTCTGTGATGCTGGCTTGATCTGGGGAAGCACATGCAGGGCTGAGCTGCTTCTGCATGTGTGGGATACAGAGGATGAACAGCAGAAGGTTAATCAGGACATTTTCTCTGCTGATGCCTGACAGATTTTAAAGAAGGCTACTGGAAAATGTCTGGATCTAAAGGATGAAAAAGAGGCCTGATCAGCAACAGGGAAGCTACACATTAAACATACTGTGCCACAAGGACAAGTTTAGCACTGAACAGATGGGATTATTTAAGAACATTCAAAATATGTGCTTCT
>JBAMIG010000005.1:4971205-4987363 GCA_037177335.1 Kiunga ballochi
TAATTGAATCATTAACCTATGTTCCACAATGTCTTGGCAAACATTATATACGCTTTTGCAAACCCTTTTTCCCTCCTCACTGCAATTAACTGCAGGAATTAGCATTTTTAAACAACAGATTACGCAAACCATCGTCCTCTTACGAATACAAAGTTTCAGTGGCAAACACTGACTGACATTCATCCCACTTACATACAGCAACACTTTGCTGACTTCTTTTCAATCAAATATTTGAGTAATTAAACATTTTTCTTGTAAAGCCATCCTAATTATCAGTTGCATCTGTGTTTTTCCCTAAAGTCTTTTTATTATTTTGTCCTCTAATCTGCTTGATAGTCTTCTTTAGGGAGACGACCAGTAATGTTTACTGGAAAGTATCTGTTGAATGGATTGAATTGATCTTTAATGCAAAAAAAGTTCATGAAAACCTCTTATTTGCTTTTGCACCATCTTGCAACATTCATACCAAGTTTAGCCGACAGATTGTTGTTCATAAATGATTAATGACAGTTTGTCGCATATAAGTTAATTTCTGTTCTTTTTCATACATTGAAGACTCAGAAGAGTGACTAACCTGTTGGGAAATCAAATATTGGGATCTGTAAATCTTTTTTAAAATGACAGTTTACTTTGTGTCCAAAGACCATTTTACATAAACTCCCATATCCAGCCAGTTTTGTAATCCTTAATGTGCATGAGTATGAGTAAATATCAGCTACATGGTAACAGTGAAGCTCAGTAATAAAGCTGCTCAACCATCAACATGTTGTAACTGAAGCAAAGGAGGGACATCTGCTTCATTAAACAATAAAGAGAATCATTACAGATCCAAACAGCTATGCTTCAGTTTAGAAAACAAAGCTTTCCCAATTTCATTATCTGAATTTAATAGTTTTTTCCCCTAGGTCCCCGACATTGATCGTGTGCTCAGCTATACTGACCAGCAGAGATGTGTAGATTGAATCTGCAGCATCTTCGTACAACCAGAAAAGGGTGACTCCCTGTGGGTTAATGGACCTGCAGCACATCTCTCCCTCACCTGTTATTTATAGACAAAGGAGACAAGATAGGATGAGAGCGGCAGGAGAAAGGGAGGGATGTTTGGTGTGCATGTACAGTATATATATTAATAAATTATTAATAAAACTGATCATTGTTTCTTGTTTATATCATTTCCACTATCCTAGTTTTCCCACAGAAGGTAAATTCTGCAAATATATGCAGCAATATTAAACTCATCTTTACAGACTCATTGTTTTGCATTTATCATACCTTCATTTATCATATCATGAAATTTGTATTTAAGGAAATAAACTGTACTGATTATGTAAATGCTGTGTGCAAGTATGCACACAGACACAGCTGAGGCAATACTGTCAATTATCTGAATATTAGGTTTTTGTGCGTTCATTTAGACAGTAACTACAATTACTTTTATCTGTAAAGTGTTCATAAAAAATCCCATCACAACAGTAGTGGAAATAGTTTTTAAAACTACAATTAAGGAATAATGCATTTGTATCTTATCCACTTGTTTGGACAATTATCTAATAAATACGTATTATATTCAGCAGCTTTACTGATCAGCTTTATTAAACATGTATAAAACTAATCTGCAACTTGATGACAACACAAAGCAGGATGAAAAGGTTTGCAGAACATACAATAATCATCCTTCTGCAACATCCTACAATCTGGTGAATAATTTGACAGGTGAGGGTATCAGGATTGGGTAAAAAGATACATAAACTAAGTAAGATTGAGTTCTTGCATACCCTAGTTTTTTTTTTTTTTTTTACAAAATCCTTTCAATGTATTTCTATGTTTTTCACACAATAATTTAGAGGCAGTGACACATTTAGGAAAAGTGTCTTGTAGGCTCAGTAAGTTCACATAATCTAATTTTAGAGTTCACACGCTTTATGCAAAAAAAAAAACCTTATAAATTATTTTCCTCATTTCTCTACTTTCTGCCCTCCCTTTCATCACTTTTCATTTCCTCCATCCTGTAAAAATCCTGCTGCTTAGAATAGTTGCACCTTTCATTGAGTTTAACTAACAGACCACTTGTGTCCTGAGGGAAATAAAAATCCAAAGAAGACTTTGTGCAAAGTGCATTTTTATCTGCTCAAAAAAGGTATAATTGCTTCTGCTATATTACATTATGCTGCTTTGCCAGAAAAACACATTTCTGCAGGCAGGGATTGGACCTACAAAGTCTAACATGCTTAGAGAGGGAAAAAAAGGTTCTCTCACAAAAATATACCCAGAATATATAAAAACAACCTGCAAGCATTTTTACACCTTTACTGAGTTTAAATTAGAGTGAAGGAACATACAAATAAGCTTGGCCTCCCCTCTCCCATTCCTCCCCTGCTTTCATTCTGCCACTACATTTGTTCAGATGCTCCAGCTACAAAGACAGCAACAGGTCTTGCACAGAAAACTGGTGGAAAAATATTGCCTGTACATATTTAAGAAAATAACCTCATTAGCAGAAGCAAAGTGGACAAAACTCCATTACACAGCTTTTATTTCTCCTCAGCTGCTAAGATACCTCCTCATCCTCAGACACATGTAAATGTATCTGCAAGGTGAAAAACAAAGAATTTGCAACTTGCAGTTGATATGAGAGCAACACCATAGCAATGAGGACAGTGATTGTCATGTTGTTAAAGTTGTTGTTAAAGATTTAGATTATGACATCTTTTACATGAAAGTTGATGTAAAATAAAGTCTAGATTCATGAAAGTGGAAAATTGCAGCAAAGACTCATGAGTAACTTAAAATGAAAAGCACACAGCTCAGTTCCACCTCCTAAGATGACAGATTCTGAATCAAACCACTGTATCAAGATGAGAGTGCTCAGCCCAAGAGGTTGAATACTTGCATCTCCTCATTCTTGCCTTCCATAAAATCTTCACAAGGACACTTCAGCAAGAATAACCTTTTTTTGGTTTTTAAATTGAAATCAAACGGGTAAGAGAGATGGACAAAAATCCATTTGTTATACTGCAGCAGTAAAAACTTAGAAAGTAAATACCACAAAAACATGTCTGACCTCTTCATGACCCATGTATTTGAATATAAAGACACGACTGAAAGAAAATGTAAGAACACAGAAATTGACGAGTCACAAAACCAGATTTGAATCTAAAACATACGAATGATAGAAAATGGTCCGTTTTTGTATTGAACCTTTAACCTTGAGCTATAGAAATGGTTTTGTGACAGGTTTGTCAATCTACCCTTTACCTCTGGAGTTGCTTTTTCTGAAATATCAATCTATAAATAAGTGGCTTTGTTATTTGCTTTTACAAACTCTTAACTTTTCAAAACCATCATCGGTTAAAACTTAAAAATGAGTCATGCTTGCAGGCAGATTAATATATAACCAAAGCCATTATTAAGCAACAACAGGTAAAGCTGCTGGACTGAAGCAAATGTTGGACCAGATGCTGAAAAAAATACATTTCATTAAGAGCAAATAGGCTTTTTTTATGCATCTGGATACATCGGTATGTATTGTTAAATTAAATTCTAGGAGACTTTTTATAGCACTTTCTCAACTCTATTACTTCCTTCACAAAAAAAAAAAAAACAAGCCAAAGGGTATAAGCCCAGAAGAGACAGACAATAAAAAAGAATAAGATCCAATATGAGCTGACAATATATTTATATACAAGAAAAATATATACAAGACTTGTGCAAATCCAGCTGGGAGATTGATCTTAATGCCGAGGCTTAAATCTCTGTATGAAGATCCTTTGTGACAAACTGCAGCTTTTATACTTCTGTCACACACCCCACACAACCGCCCTCCTCGAGTTTGACTCTGCTGTATATCTACTCGTCATAAGAGTCTGCTGTTAGCCTGTGTGACATGCACGCTCAACATGGGGATTCAATGGATTTAAAGATTTAATAACTCCTTTGGATGCTATATATGAATGAAGTTATACTGAAGAGGAGTCTGCAGACTCCGTTCTAGTTATTTCCAACCCACTGAAGCTGGTGCAGGAGGCTTTGACTTTGACAACTTAGGGAAAAGCAACACACTGGGCAGATTAATAAATAAATGAAAATGTGATTTCTAAGATGACATTATAGCTGCTATCCAGAAATAAAGCCTCAAAAGAGGAAGAAACTAACAAATGATTTTAGCCATAAAAATGTCTTCAGCTTGAGTTCAGCTGGAAACTTCTCAGCAGATCCATTGCCACATTTTACCAGGTTAGAATTCACCTTTAAAAAGAAAAAAAAAACAAACACTTGTCCTAAAATCCTTCATGCATTATCAGAAACATTTTCCTCCACATGAACTACTAATCTTTTTCCTTTTTTTTTTTGGTGACAATTCATGATCCAACCTTTAATATGATTTGACAAATGCATAAAAACAAAAAAACAGACCTAATCCGTTATAAGCAAATAAAATTCTTGGAAGGTTATGAAAGAAAATGACAGGAGGAGATACAAACATGATTTATAGCCATTTGCACATTACATTCAAGCCAGGTGAAAAGTCACTGAAGTGCAAACTGTGATGAAGATTTTGTGTGTGAGCATTAAAATACACGCCTCCTTGCTTTTCTGAATAAAAACGCAGTACTTCTGCAAGCGAATCAGGGTAATTCATTATTGATGATCATAATGCTTGAACACTGCTGTGTTAATTTTTTTTTTCAAAATTGTCACTGCCTAGATGTTGGATTTACTACAATATTTCAGTCTTACCGTGTTGAAAAACATTTAAATAGGACTGAGTAATTACTGAACTGATGAAGGTAGAAAAGCTCCTTGACTTTGAAATACTTACACTAAATAATACTTTCATGCTGACCCGTTAGCCGGGTCAAGGTGTTTGAGTTAATGACAAACATGAAGTGCAGAATGAAAATATTCTGCGTTATAAAATTGCCGTTTAAAGATTGTTTACTTTCAACAACATCTACAAAAAGGTCTGTGCCCTTTATAGCCATCTTCTCTGATCCCACATCAATGTGTTCGTCTGCAAAACACAACATTATCTTTGCACCATTTCTCCTCTGCAAGGAAGAAAAATGGTTGTATCAAAAGTAAACTCTCTCACTTCGTGATACATTTACTTTTGTGTTAAAAAGAATAAAGGAGGACCTCTTCATTACTGTTCAAAACACAAATATAATTCAAAGTTGAAGAATTCATTCCCTGGTTTCCAGATATTTCTGTAATACTTCACACACTGGATGTCTAACAGCACTTTGAAGGATGGTAAAACAGAGGCTTTAGTCCTGATTTCCACTTAAACTGTTCATTCTGAAAGAATATCAGAGTTTCATAATTGTTGGCTGAAAGATGTCGCCTTTGTCAAACATAAAAAAGGGAGGAGGCACGCCTGCACGGAGTTTCCCCTGCATAATATCTTCGGATGATAGGGCAAAAGTTATTCATACAGAATAAAGTAGAAAAGAAAACCAAGATCTTCCCTGTTAAAACCCAGGATTAATAAATGCAAAAAGGAAGATAGAAGATTCTGAACTGAGACCAGTGTAGATAAGAGTAAAGTCCCATCTTTGCTTGCAAAGCAGTTACTGAGAAACAGTGAAAGGTCCTGATTTAAGTTTGCACCTGAAACAACCAAAAGAAACCTTCACAGATATTGCTGGAGAGATTGCCCTGCAGGCTTTACAAATGAGAGACAGCAAGTTAACGTGTTCAGAAATCGGTAAGGTGCAAATGCAGGAATAAGCAGCTTCAAGCTTTAACATTTGACTACTAAAAATCTTTGCCAAACTAGAATCAATAATAGTGGTGCATTTTTACCCACATTAAACACAAAATCACAAGCCGTACCCACAAGATCCACTCAGACAAATGGATTATCAAGTAAGATCCCTTACAGCAACATGTTTTAGCAACCATGCCTGCAGGGATGAATCATAAAACTTATGCATGTCTCTCTAATACAACCCTTTATAGATTATACTTGATGCAAGTTTTTTTAAAATCTTTAATTAAAAAAAGGATTAAAAAACTATTTCTCAGCCTGCAAGCTGGAGGTAAACAAAGCTTTAAGCAGGAGAAACTCTTCAGCCATATCAGCTTTCACGTCACCATTTATAAGTTATTCCTGCCACTCTGTCACTTCCAGCTCATCTCAGGCTGGATTCTGTTACCACCATTCTGGTTCAATGAGTCTCGTGGACCAAAGCCAATCGGTCAATGATCTCAGTTCTTTAAAAATTCATTAGGACTCTCTCAGTCTGGCAGCCACACTGCTTGCAAGAAGAAGCCTCCTCCCTCTGGATGTCGAGTGTTATATACGGTCTCAGCCATCTGCTAAATCAGCTCTTTCAGCAGAAGCATCAATACTGTTCTGACAGTTCATTGTTGTCTAAATACCAACATTTATTTGCTCAATTAAGTGCTGCGCAGTCACAAATGTTCATTACATATAAATGATCCGCCCTTGTTTGTATTTTCCAGTGACAAATCCCACCATCTGAAATTCAGCATGATATCACACAGAGCTGTGAACAAAGACAAAGCTCCTCCGCTTTAATCAAAACAAAAACACCAGCTATAAATTACACAAAAGCATCCAACTACATTATCTGCAAAAAGTCATCTGTGCATAGAATAAGATCTGCTCAGATAATAATATTCTTAAATAGATTGTCAAATCTTGTAATAATTCAATACCGTTTGCAAAGCAAACACCACAACCCTCTCTTTTTAGCTGCTACCTAATATTACCATTAATGCAGGAAAAATTCATTTCTTTGCAAGATTTACATGCTTCATGTTACACACAACAAATATAGATATCGAGTGCTTATACAGCATAAAGTCTTGCACCATAAAATCCAGTTGGCAATAATCCACATTCCTTCCCGCCATATGACACAGCTGCACCATAGTTCCAACACTGAGGGAAAAGTGACCAAAAGGGTATCTCAAATTAGTTTTATAATATGAAGAGGACAAAAGAAAAGCGTTCAAAATATATGCATTACCTAAAACGTATAAATACTTCAGCCAGACAGCTTTTAGCTTGGACAAACTATTCAGAACAGAACCACTAGGAAGTGCATTTTTCCCCACCATGAGAAAACAAAGCAGAAAAATCATTTCATCAATGTCACTACAAATTTCAAATATTCATTTAATTTGCCTGCTCTTTGTTATTGCTGCCTAAGAATGTCTCTGTTGTGATGCTTGACAGCTCAATATATCCTGCTCCCGACCAACCCCGACTGATAGCTTTGCTACTATGATTGCAAAATACTAACAAGATGGAAAAAATGCATCTTATAAAAATTGCACAAATACACCAGCTTTCACATCTTCAGTTATTACAAGCAATATGACAAATATGCAAAAGTGATCAGGCTATAACCCAAATTATAGCTGCAATGAAATTATAGGTTTGCTGACAGTAACAACCTGATGAGAACAACAGACTCATCAGGAAGAGTTGAACCATCAGTCTATCCATGCCGGTAGAGATGGAACCTTTTATTGATTGGCTGCATGATTTACCAATCACACATGGAGGACAAACTGATCACAGCATTGTGTGAAAAAGGGTAAAAGCTCCAAAAGAGGACCCTGGTCTAGTTGTCCCACCCAGATTGAACTGTACACGCACACACACACCAAAGTTTGATTATGAGCAAATCATCTGATCTACACCTCTCTCTCCATGGGAATTAAGTCAGAAACGGGGGTGGGTGGGGGGAGGGGGGTGATGTCAGAGAGGGCAGAGAAAGGGTTGGAAAAACTGGAACAAATTCTAGCAGAACAGCATAACAGCAAGCACAGAGACTCCAACAGAGAGGAGAGCACAGAGGAGTTACTCCTCCATGCAGTGTAGCAGATATACGCTGTTACATTACATTAATGATGTGTGCAGCAGCGCGCAGGAGTTGACTGCCAGAATGAGGTCATTGCTTCAACTCAAACAGCAAACTAGGATGGAGGAAGAAGTTCTTCCGAAATCCTAACTAATTAAGACCTCCTCAACCTCTAACAGGTATTCACCTCTGCAGCATAAACGTCGTACGTCCTGCATGAAAAACATCCCTGCTGAAAAAGGTTTTAGCACCATTCTCCTTATAGCACATTCAGACAATGAACCACTGCCAGTGGACCCTTATTGTAGACTCAACTTCCTTTTTCTTGCCTCCATGCTTCCTGTCCATCTCTACCACAGACAGCAGCACATGCTTAAGAATGATCTCACAAAAGAAAAAAATAAACCTATTTCCAGTTACAATATGCCAGTAACCATCATTTATTATGATTGGAGACATTCATTTTGACACAGATTATATCAAAATGAATAAAAACTTTATAATGACCTTTAGCCAACTTTGGTATTTCACTCTACAATTAGTTTTCTCCAAGAACTGTCCAGAATAACGTTTACATAAATAAAGCCAATACCAGCAAATCGAGCTCATCATTCCTGGTAATTAGTTGAACACCAACTTCTCCTCATTAGTTTTTCACTTCATCTCTGATCACATCAAATGATGTGAAACAAATCGGCATACGGATGAGATATTAGTTTGAGCGTTTCTAGTTAAACTAAGGATGAAACATAAACAACAGTGAAGTAACAAATCTGAAGGACAGAAGACATATTGTTCTTAGTTGGTAAAGTCGTGCACAGAAGATGTAGACCTACAGCTGTGTGTGCACACAGATGTGCTTTATACCACTAAACTTCTTTATAACGGTGGATTTACACTTGAGAAGCCACTGTAACATGACCACATGTTATGAACTGCAGGAAGTAATCTTATCCATCTGTTCCCCTCTATACACAGAGCTTGTGTTTCTGCTTTACTCAACCGTGTGGCCCCACTCTGTGCGGTTTGTCTGCACTGCTGAACTTCATTGCATTTTCCTTGTGATTAAAACAAATATTCTGCAATATGGAGCCATTTGGTCACAGAGAAATAAGCAAGTGCACAAAGACTAAATGTTCAGCTTAGTCTTTAAAATAAAAATAAAAAAACCTAACGCCTTAAATTTACTCTTTTCTCCACTCCTCTCATCAGATCATACATTTATTTAAAAATTCAGCAAAGAGACGTTTTTTAAGTTAAAGAATACATAATTATCAGAAGGGATTTTATATCCTTATTACAAAAAAAAAGTCATCCTGGTAAAAAATAAATAAAATAATGGCAACATAATTCAGCATTTTGCCCTCTATACTGGATAGGACAAGATTTAAGTTTGCATATTTTTGTTTATTTATGCATTGAGGAGAAAGCACACAGTCACACAGCAGATGAGCTTTTCACCCCAAAGTCAGAGCACACTGCAGGAGGTTTGATTCCCCTAAATGAAAACAAGCCAAGCTAATTATCTTATTGCACCATGTTTTATGGGGAAAAGAAAAACAAAATGTGTAAATCAGGACTGATAGCTTGGTGGATCAGGTTGGAGCCCAGAATATCTACTGGGAAAGAGAGAAAAAGTAAGAAGCCTTATTCATTCATTAGGCTTCATTAATTAAAAAACAATAACTAATGATTACATAATTAAGAAAAAGATGACAAGAAAATAAACATTTCCATCCATTTCTTTGTTCATTTTCTAGGTTGGAGGGAAAAGTCAGTGCTGCCATTTGACCCACCAGACCATGATCCGCCCTAATTTACACATTAAGTGGAAAGTAAATCACAAAGTCTGCAGAGCAGCAAGACGGAGGATGTTTTAGGCTGCGTCTTACAACTGATTTTACACTTAATCCATGAAACAGAACCAGGATTCTGCCAATTTTTTATGGACACAAACTTGCACATATTCAGAGGAATTTGTGAATAATCATAAAGAACATGCAGAAACAGTTGGAAATGTGACAAATACAGTAAAGCTGTTCCTTGCCTTTATACCGTTATGTAAAACAGAAGATAAAATGCCCCAGGATAATGTTGGAACTTTTAATTATATATTTTAATTCATCTGCATTTACTGCGCAAACTTAATTCAGGAGAAGTTTTATAAGCTCAATAAAAGAGCCACCATTGTCTGATGTCCCCCCCCATTAGTCCACAAAACCTTAAAGCAATGTTACACAACTTTCTGACCTTAACTCCATGCTTCTGACTCATCTTGATGCTACACTGACAATTCATTAGACACATTCCTGTAGCCGTTGCTTTGCAGCCTCCCGAGGCTGAGAAACCACGCTTGGTTTATGGCAGCGGATCATACGCTGACAACTGCATGTCAACACAATGGCTGTTTTGGATGCTCACAACCGAGTCAGGAAAAACAAAAACACACCCAAGCAGACACTGTTGGTAGAACAAGAGAATTGGAGAAAGTGACAAATCAAGAGATAAAACGGAAGTCAGTTTTGGACCGACTTGTGCTCACTGGCAAGAAATCAGAAAAAAAAAAAGTGTGTGTGTGTGAGGTGGGGGCACAGTGTAAAAAGAATCTGCCAAAACTCAGTAGTTGGACAAAGCAAAACAGGCAAAGATGTGACTGTGGGTCAATCCCATAACACAGCAATACATTGAAGGCAGCAGAACTTGTTTAAAGCACTTATTACACAGGTAACTTTAAGGCTGCAGCAGAACGGAAAAAAAAGCAAACTCAGCTGAGGGCACATTTATCCAGACAAATAGACCCACTTTCCCAGTGAGCAGCAAGAATCTATGAATTAGCATAGTGGCCTATATAAGGTTTAGGTATTTTCAGTATTGCATGCCTTTAATAGGATTCAAGTTTCTTTACATGTGACATGTTTAGTCATGGTACACAGACTGCTCCATTCGACCCATCTGATAAGTGAAGGGATGGCACCGATGTGTAAACCAGGAAAGTGAATAAACTGGTAAACTTAAATTAAAAGCATGACTACCATTCAGTGCAGAGATGTGTAGAGTCAGGTTAGAATGGGCATATAAACAGAAAACCCACCGATATAGTTCAGTGCCTTGGAGGTAGAGATGAGGCAGAGGATTTGTTGTGGTGACCCGTGAAGCTCCACACTCTGTACATGTTGTACAAGTTAAATAATTTAAATAAGGAAATCTTAAAGCATGGTTGGTTGGCGGCCTCAGACTCAGCGCTCACAGTGTAGCAAACAGTCAAAATAAAATCTTGACATTGCAAAACCATTTTAGCAGCAAGTGTCTTCAGTTCTTTGTCTCTGTAGATTTTGGTCTTTCAGTCTGTCATGATTGCCACACAATGTCTGTCTGTCTGCGCGCCTCTAATTATGTCAGGAGGACTACCTCTCCCTCCTGTCTTGTTGTTCAGGGTCTGCTTGCCTCTTTCATGTTCTACCTGGGTGCGGTAATGAGGTTCACAAGATGGCACAATGAAGCCAGAGAACGTCTCTGCTTTCATTTGTGCATGCCCCTATGTGCATTGTTGAAAGTGCTGCACTAATGTAAAGCTAACCTGATTTGAAACAGTAAAGTTTGCAAAAGTACACATACACACACCAAATAAAGGGACTGAAACAGGAGCAGATAAATGCATGCATGGACACAAATGGAGCACAGTAAAATATAATGAGATGGGGCTTGCAGAGTTTAAAACAGGAAGAGACGCGACAAGAATGAGTTCAAAATGGAAATCGCAAGGCAGCCTGAGCATCGAACACTACTGCAGAAGAGAAAAAAATAAAACAGGAGGGCGAGAGAGTTGCAAAAATAAATAAATAAATACAATAAATAAATTAAATCCAGTGTGTGTGTGTATGATAGAGACAAAAAAAAGAATTTGAGGTTTTGGTAGGGGAGCCTAGGACCATATACTGGCACAGCTAAAAGAGCCAGCAAACAGAAGAGCACAAGTATGTGTGTGAACAAGGAGAAGAGTGGGAGGGATCACTTGCTCACACTGTGTCTGTGCTGCATACAGAAACAGGAGGAAAGGGGATGAAGAGATAGGAAGTATATGAAAGACGGGAGGTAAGAAGATGCCAGCCGGAAGACAAAGAGCATATGGAAAGAGAGAGGAAGGAGAAAAGTGAGACATACGTGTGAGATGGGAAAGGAGGCGAGAAAGAAGACGCATCACTGACAGGAGTGAAAAAAAGGAGAGAATGAGGAAGGAGGAATGTAGAGGCAAATACAGAGCTGCTGCGAGCAAGACATAACCATAACACATTATGTCTATTATTAGAAAGAGAGAAGAGGTCTGCAGGAGGGATGGAGGCAGGGGGAGGGAGGGGAAAGAGGAGAGATATGGGAATACCAAGAGAGGGCATGGTGCTGCAAACAAGCTTGATCATGTGAACATACATAAATGTCAGATGAGGAGAGAGGGAGGCAAAAAAGAAAAAGTCAGACATTATAAAAGGTGTGTGTGATGTTTGTGTGTGTGTGTGAGGGGGGGGTGAAACAAAGCAAGTTGATTCTGTTTTGTGAACAATGCGAACAAGTGATGTATAGTAGCAGACAGATGGGACAAAAAAGGAGAGATCAGTGTGTTATTCTGAGGCGAGCTGGAGCACGTCTAGTTATGTCACTTCAGATTTGTTATGTATTCCTCACTTTTCACAGCCTCACTCCTTCCACCTCATCCTTCGCTCCACTGGCTTCAGCCTCAGTCAGCACGAGTCTGCACAGCAGGCTGCAGCTACTACCGCTAGTATGAAGCCTAAAGAACAAACTCTCCATCAGATTGTTCCCTCCTCTTCACTGCACCCCACTTTAAATGTTTTTTTTGCATCCAAGTAAAAATAAGTAATTCTGAAAGCAGGAGAAATTGAACTATAAGAGCTCCATGGGACTGAATGTGAGAGGAATTAGCTATTCTTAACATTGTTCGCTGGCGTCAGCCTATTCCTCTCCAGATGAAAGTGCCGCTTCTGCAGACTGGATCCGTTCAAATTCTAAATGGTCTGCTGAACTTACCCCCACATTAAGATTTAAGGCAATTAATATCCATCTTCATACAAAGCTCTTCACGCTATAAAATTTTAGACATACAGTAATCCAAATGACAACTTGTATAAAAGCCATTATTCACAGTTGAACCAATAGATGACACATAGACACTTTTTCTGTTTTGGTCTTCACTTCATGCTGTATTATGGATCCAAGCCTGTGGAAATGGGCTTAATTTGACCAATTATAACTGAGCCTGCCTGAAAAAAACTTTTCCAAATGTGTGCTAATCCCCTTTGTCTTTTGGGTATTTCTGACTAATCAAGAGCTACAACCTAGATGTGGAGCTTCACTAGTTTTCCATTTTTAAGCTACTTTGATGTCAAAGAGGTTTTATGTGATGCTGTGGAGCCCCAGTGCCACCAGGTGGTCTGAAGTGGTTAAAACCTCACTAGAAGCTAAAGTTCACTCAAACAGAATAGTTAGTTAACTTCCTGCGAGTTTAGAAGACAATGAGGACATTTCTGAAATCAGAAGAAAGAGCAAAAATAAAATGTGTGATGTGGTTTAATAGTTCACATACATGAATCCTGAGATATGTGAAAATCAAAAATAGCCTGGGAGAAAAACAAGATGGAGAGAAAGTTTGTGTACGAGGAGGTGTGAGGTGTGCACACCAGTTCCAACATGGTGCAAAGACAAAAGGACAACCATGACAACCATTTGAAATGATGCCAGTACCATTCACACTACTCTGAGCCCTGGAAAGAAGATGCATGGATAACTTATATATATATATATATATATATATATATATATATATGTATATGATTCTATAAAGCCCAACTGCATCATAATTGATCATTTAGGAAGGGGTACTGTCCTTCTGAGCTTAGCCAACATCTTCTCTTACAAAACCTAAACTGGTGGATCTGACAGCTTGGCTTGATTGTACCGAGACATCCCAGAAATATTTGCCTGTGATGTCTCAGCACAGTTAACCTTGTCAGGTGCAACTAATGCCAACTGATCAATACATCTGATTTTAATTCCATCAGGCCTGAGAAAGGCTGAATTTGCAACGTGTATCAATATTAAAAAGTTTTACCAATCACTCATAAACACAATGACTACAGCCCCCACCCTCCCACCTCCTTTTCCCAGCTGTCAGTTTGGATCAATGCGATCAGGTGTAAAACAGTAACCACTTACTGGGCCCGTATTTATTCTCATTCTTAAGAAAACTGTTTTAAAACATTTATCTAGTTATGAGAAAATGAATCCTTATCTTGAAAAGAAAATTTTCTTGCCAAGATAATAAAAAAAAATAAACACAATTTCTCAGCTTTCATAGAAATTGACATTTTCTACTCAGTTTTTATACACATTTAATTCAGGAATTTTTAATGTTCACAAACCGTGACATTTGAAAGGCATTAGGAGTCCTGATTCAATAAAAAAGGTTGGGATTTTGTGTATAACAAAAACTGATTATTAACCCAAATCATACTCCTGATAAAATGTAAACATAACTGAAAGCATTTAAGGACAACATATATCTATCAGGGCAACAATCTGTGCCAACAGGGTCTTACACATTTCAGTAAGAGGGTGCCAAAACACACACCATGCTGTGCTGGATCCTCACAGTATTGAGCTGTGCTGCTGCCATCATTTTCATGCTTTCACGTGCTTCTATTATCACAGGTTAAAGAATAAAACTTGAAAAGAAGCCAATTACATTAAAAAAAGATCATTAAAAACAACAGGATGCAGGTGAAGAGATGTCAAGCTAATAGTTGTTTACAAAATTGCAGGTAAAGTGTTTTAAACAAGAAAAATAGACAAACTTTCTTTCAAACTAAGCTGCTGTCTCCTGGGCTCCAAAACAAAGTGTTTACTACAGAGGTAAACAACCCCCCCCCTTTTCTTAAAATGTTCATTTCCTATTAAAAACGTTTCTGAAAACCCTCCTTCCTCATTGCTAGGATTTAATATCTTTGCACCATCAGTGTGTTTTGTTGTGATGCATTTTGAGAAACTGCCCCATTCAAATAGGCTTTACCTCAGTGCAGTGCCTTTACCCCCTGCTGTTCCTTTCAATCCAGGGAAAGGAGATGGGGAAACAGCTGCAGCAGCAGTCAAGAGCTCAGCAGGGAAAACAACAAAGGCAGATCTGTAGAGCGACATCAAGCACCGGAGAGACTGTCAACACCAGCAGCTGAGCGGGGTGTCTGCAAACAGATACGCACATCAGTGGCAGAGAAAAGGTGTGGCAACACAGGAGGCTGTTTTTGTTGATGCCATGTTAGATGACAGTTCAGTGTTACAAGCAGTCATGAAGACAGCAGTGATGCTCAGATCCAGTCACCAGACTTCTCACAACACAATGCTGCTGCAGCTGAAGCTGTTTTTCACCATCTGTTTGATTGGGTGGTGTTTATCCTGCAGGATAAAATCTTACATGTTTGCTTTATGTGACTGCTGCTGAACAGCAAATAGCTTTGACCCAAACACTGAGGTGGATCCTAGTTTATTTATTAGTGATGATAATTATAACTTATACATATAAGAAACTAATGGTTTGTAGATTAATAGCACACTTGATGTCACCAGCATACAAAACAATTTCATGAACTTGTTTTATTACTATACTTCAGATATTTGGTGCAAGGAATCCCAATAACAATACCAACCAGGGGCGGAGTGGGACAACTTTTCATCCCGGGAGTTTAATGGCTAAGACTGGCCCCTTTTTTTTGCCACATGAAAAATTTGCCAAAAATGTAGCATATAATAGAAATGTTTTATTTTAATAATCCATCCACAATCTACCGCTCTGTCCCCAACGGGATCGCAGGGGGGCTGGAGCCTATCCCAGCAGCCAACGGGCGAGAGGCGGGGTACACCCTGGACGGGACGCCAGTTCATCGCAGATCTTAATAATCAATAAATAAAAAAATAATTTTTAAAATTTGTGGTTCAACATAAATGTTTCACCGTGGGATTATGTAAACAGAGCAACAAGGGCCCTACTTACCTTTTTTTTTTTACATTTAAAAAATATAACCATAACTCTACATCAGAATCTAAAGCATAAGGAAACACCTCAGAAATGCTCGAGCTTCTATAACCTTTTTTGTTTTCTGTCATAGTCACTGGACATGAAAATGTCTTTTTCTGTTGACATGAACATTAATGCCTCCACGGTCCCCTGACTGAGTGCGCTCAGTCAGGCCCTGGCCTATTTTTAATGAACTTCTGAGTGGAGAAGTTTCTCTTGATGCAGCTTGGGACAATGAAAGGG